>OX422211.1:704797054-705397054 GCA_949130495.1 Sambucus nigra | reverse complement strand
GTTTCAAACAACCCCTAACTTTTGCAAACCATATTCATTCTATTTCGATTTTATTGAATTTTATATGTTTCTTGTTTAAATTTGTATCGATATTGTATTTGATTTTATTGAATTTCAAGTTAAGTGTGTTTTATTTACGTATTATGTTAAACAAATTATGTTTTATTTCATTAATATATATTTAAAAATATATCAAGGTTCTAAAAGGCGCGAGGCGTGATCGAAGTGTAGAGGTCGAGCCTCAAGCCTTAGAAGCCTAGGCATAAAAAGGCGTTTAACCTATTTTTATTTTTTTATTATTCTAAGCTAGTAATATAATAAATAAAACATACCTTGAATTTTGAAAATATATCCTTATATTTAGCAGCCATATTTCTCATATGCATTCTCCATAATCAATATACAAAATGAATTTCTCAACATTTAATAAGCTATATACAAATGTATTTTTCATCATTCAATAATCAATATCACTAATCATTCAATAATCGATAATTAATAATCAATACAAAATTATTCAATATAAGATATGTATTATCCACCTTTCAAATTAAACAAATAGACTTTTGGTCGAAGGCAGTCGTCAATGTTGCCTTTTTTGGACGAGAGGCAGAGAGGTTTAGGCTACTGTTTATCTTTTGATTGTTTTGGACGGGATATTAGTACGGTTTGTAAAAAAAAAGTCTTTATAATATATCGTTTCACTAAATAGTTTTTCTTAAAAAAAGTGTGCCTTAAGTGTTTTACCCAAAATAAGGCGTATGCAGGGAATTTCTCCCAAGCCTCGAGCCTAGGCACGCCTTTTAGAATTGACATAAACTACATGTCAAAGGCCCAAAACAAAACAAATAACAAATTTGAGAGAGAATCTAAAATGTATGGTATTCAAGAATGATCGTTCTTTACAAATGATGATATAAATGGGTACTTATAGATGTGTAGGAAAGGTTCTAGAGCCATTCTACAAGTAGGCCCACTTGCACAAGTGGGTGTAACTAACTAACCAATTATATGTGCTCCCACTTGTTAGATGCTTTTAGAATGTTCTAGAACTAATAAGTGTCTATACATCACTAAAGTGCAAAAAATTTAACGAGTACAAAATAACAAAAGTACTAAAAATACAAGAAAATATTAAAATAGCCCTAATTTCCATCAAGAAAACCGAAATATATATATATATATATATATATATATATATATATATATATATATATATATATATATATATATATATTATATGTATCCTAGCATGTCATATCCTACATTTTGGAAAAATCGTGTATCGCGTATCCCGAATTGTGTCGTACCCTGTATCATAGATATTTACTGCGAGCGAATGCTACATACTAATCAATACATTACTAACGCATTAACCAATAAAATGTCAACACATTAACCTAGGAAGAGTTTATTGAACTTCAAGTTAAGTATGTTTTATTTACGTATTATGCTAAACAAATTTTGTTTTCTTTCATTAATAAATACTTTAAAATATATTTATTATACATATCCTAACATGTCGTATCCTACATTTTGAAAAAATCGTGTATCGCGTATCCCGAATCGTGTCGTATCCTGTATCGTAGATATTGACTACTGGCGACGCTGTAGGAAATATTATATGCAAAATAAACGAAATAACCCAAATACAAAATTGATAAAATTGGAGGAACATATCGATCGAGGTTTGTGTTTGACACAAAGTCCTAAAGGTGAAATTGCCCGCTGATATTGATGTTGTCAGCCTCTTGAACAAGCACCTCCCAGGATTCAACGATCAGTTTCTGTCACCAGCAACTATGCAGAATCTTGAACTCTCAGGATACTCCAGCACTCCCAAATTAAAAATAAATATAAAATTTATTGTAGAAAATAGGCTAATAATATTTTTGCAGAGAAAGTGAGAGATGGAATTTTTCTGTGTTCTTTTTCAAAGTTGTAGCCTTTGTTATATACAGAATTTGGTAAAAAACGTAGATAGAGGTTTTAGCCAACTAACCCACTAATATCTCCACTAACGGGTAGTTTACTTAGAATAGGAGACTAAGTCAAAAATTAAAAATGGGTTTAAAAAAGAGTTAAAAACAAATTAATAAAAGGGTAAAAATTTTGGGCACTGAAGAGAAGCCCAAAGCCCCAAAGACCAAGGCCCAATCAAAGACTATTAATGTTTAGTGTGCCTCCTACGGATTGAACCCATGACCTCAATCACCAAAACCCATAAACTTACCACTAGGCCACCTACCCCAACTTATTTAGTTCATTCAAAATAAATATATATACTAATACACCAAACAATCTAAAAGGTCAAGGTGTCATTTGACCTGAACCTTTGCTTTGTGTTGATCTATTGAGTTTATCGGTTGATAGTGAACTAATGTCTTGAACTAATGTCTTGAACTATTTCACCGTTGTTGTAAACTTAAGTCAATAGAATACACACGTGACTCCCAAAATCATCATCGAGTTCCCACAGTTGTGCTCGTTTCGGCCTTGAGCATGCCCAGGTTTCTTGAGTGCTCTAGAGAATCAGCCTTAATTCTCATAGGAAGCGGCTCTACTACCACAGTCATATAGGTGCTTCTATCAAGAGTGTATTGTATCTCACACCCCACTGAATAACAGCTATGGAAAGCATTAAGAGATTAAATCTCATCCTCCATCGATACAGAGGTAAGGGGTGTGCAAAAAAACCGACAACCCGAAGAACCGAACCAAACCGATCTTCGTGGGTTGGGTTGGTTCGGGGTTTTTTCTCCATAGGTTGGTTCTGGTTCAAAAAAATTGAGAACTGAAGTGTTCAGTTCGGTTCTCGATTTTATACCTGAACCGAACCGAACCCATGGAACCGAACCAAAGAAACAACCCCTAAAACCGACCCGCGAACCTGAACCATTAACCAGAACCATTGACCAACCCGAGAACCAGAACCATTAACAAGAACCGCGAACCAGAATCGTGAACCAGAACCGTGAACCAGAACCGACCCGAACCAAACCGAGAACCAATGGTTCGGTTCGGATCGGAACCGACCAATTTTGGCTTTAGTTCTGGTTCCAAAACCACGGAACCGACCAATTTCGGTTCTGGTTCAGGTTCCATAGTGAAACCGAACAATGTGCACCCCATCATAAGAATGGGTTTTAAGTAAAACTTAAGTTAGTACCCCCTATAACTTTGTTATCCCATTGAACCCAGATCTTTGGATCTCCAGTCATATGGGTCGGGTTTCCATGATAGGTGATTTAAATATTAATAGGCTTTAGGCCCATTCCCCTCGATGTTTGATAAACTAGCTCTCTAGCTAGCCCTTTAGTAAATGGATCTACCAGGTTTTCCTTTCACTTGACATAGCCGATTGCTATAACTCCATCTTTAAAGAGTTGCCTCACTGTGTTGTGTCTTCTCCTGATATGTCTAGACTTTCCGTTGTAGGAGTTATTATGTGCTCTTGCGATCGCTGCTTGACTATCACAGTGAATGGACAAAGTTGAAACTGGTTTTGGCCACAAATGGATGTCTAATATGAAATTCCTTAACCATTCAGCCTCTTCGCTTGCTTTATCCAACGCTATGAACTCAGTTTCATGGTGGATCTAGCTATGCACGTTTGCTTGGTAGATTTCCAAGATATAGCGCCTCCTGCCAAGGCAAAAATATAACCACTCGTAGACTTACATTCATCATTATCAAAAATCCAATTAGCATCACAAAAGCCTTCAATTACAGCAGGATATCTAAGATAATGAATACCATAATTTATTGTATATTTTAGATATCTCAAAACTCTAATCAAAGCATCCCAATGTTCATTATTAGGATTACAAGTATATCTATTAAGTCTACCCACAGCATATGCAATATCAGGTCTAGTACAGTTCATAAGATACATTAGACTACCAATAGCTTTAGAATATTCTAACGATGATACACCAGGACCCGAATGTTTTCTTAAGTGACAACTAGGGTCATAAGGTGTTTTAGCAGAGGAATACAATTAAATTGTTCAAATTTTCTAAGAACTTTCTCTACATAATGAGATTGGGTTAAAACAATTCCTTCAGAATTTTTAATGATTTTAATACCAAGTATAACATCAGCAACACCCAAATCTTTCATATCAAATTGCTTATTAAGGAAATTTTTGGTTTTATTAACTACATCCATATCAGTTCCAAAAATAAGCATATCATCCGCATATAAGCAAATAATCACACTAGAATTATCCTTGAATTTGCTATAAATACATTTATCCGCTTCATTAATGTTAAAACCATTAGAGATCATTACTTGATCAAATTTTTCATGCCATTGTTTAGGAGCTTGTTTTAGTCCATATAAAGATTTTTTAAGTCTACACACTTTTTTATCTCGGCCTTTGACTACAAACCCCTCGGGTTGATCCATATAAATTTCTTCTTCAAGATCTCCATTCAAAAAAGTCATTTTAACATCCATTTGATGAATTATCAGATTATGTAATGAAGCAATAGCAATAAATAGCCTAATGGATGTAATTCTAGTAACAGGAGAGTAAGTGTCAAAGAAATCAATTCCTTTCTTTTGCCAATAGCCTTTAGCTACCAATCTTGCCTTAAATTTATCAGTAGAACCATCAACTTTTAATTTTTTTTTAAAAATCCATTTGCATCCAATAGTTTTACATCCTTTAGGCAAGTCAACTAACTCCCAAGTGTTGTTAGAAATAATAGAATCATATTCACTATTTATAGCTTCTTTCCAAAAAATAGAATCGGGTGAGAACATTGCCTCACTAAAAGTGACGGGATAATTTTCCATTAAGTATGTTAAAAATTCAGGATCAAAAGAAGTAGCTATCCTAGGTCTTTTACTTTTTCTAATTTCAATTTCTTCTAAATCCGAAGATTCATTTCTAACACTAGGACCCACAAGAACATAACTACTAGTTCCCTCACTTCTTACTTTAAAAGGAAATTTGTCCTCATAAAATTCAACATCTCTTGACTCAAAAATAGTGTTTTTATCTAAATATTGATTTTTAGAATCAATTACAAGAAACCTATATGCATTACTATTTTTAGCATAACCTATAAAAACACAATTAACAGTCTTTGGGCCAGGTTTAGTTCTCTTAGGTAGTGGTATTGAAACCTTAGCAAGGCACCCCCACAATTTAAGGTGTTTATAAGAAGGTTTTCTATTTTCCACATTTCATAAGGAGTTTTATCATTATTCTTAAAAGTTATATTAAAAATATAACAAGCCGTAAGAAGTGCCTCACCCCACATATTATAAAAGGTAATCCCGAAGTCTTTAAGATAGAATTTACCATATCCTTAAGAGTTCTATTTTTTCTTTCAGCCACACCATTCGATTGGGGTGAATAAGAAGGAGTAACGTGATGAATTATCCCATTTTCTTTACAATATTTATCAAGATCACCGGTGTATTCTCCTCCCCTATTGGATCTTAATGTTTTAATGAATTTTTCCAATTGTTTTTCAACTTCTAATTTATAAGAAATAAATTTTGAGAAACTCTCATCTTTACTCGTAAGGAGATAAATATAGTAACGAGAGTAATCATCAATAAAAGAAACGAAGTATTTATTTCCACCCTGTGTCACATAACCTTATAAATCACAAAGATCAGAATGTATTAAACTTAAAACACTTGAACTTCTTTCGACACTCGAAAAAGGTTTTTTAGCATATTTTGATTCAACATATATTTCACATTTAGAGTTGGAAGAAATATCAGATTTTGATATGTTTCCCAAAAACATTAATTTTTTAATGGATGCCTTATTTACATGACCAAGTCTAAAATGCCACATATCACAAGAGTCAATCAAATAAGCATAAGAAGTAGATGTTTTATTATTATCAGCCATGGTTACATTTAGTTTGAAAAGACCCTCATGAACATAACATTTTCCCACAAAAACACCTCCCTTAGTCACGACTACCTTATCACTCTCTAGAACAATTTTAAAACCCTTCTTAACTAAGATAAAACCGGACACCAGATTCTTCCTAACCTCAGTGGCATACAAAACATCTTTCAAGGTAAGAAAAAACTACGATTCCTTTCCCCTCAACCTTAGACGAAGAGGAGTTTCCCATGTACAGACGTTCACCCACACCCACAGCAGTGAAGGTAGTGAAGGCACCTCTCATGCCGCAAATATGTTTGGTAGCGCCAAAATCAAGCCACCAGTCTGTCATGTTACTCACAATGTTTGCCTCGGTCACCACAGCAGAAAAGTTACCCTCCTCGGTTACATTTGCTTGAGGCTTTACATTCTGACTCTTCCTAAACTTGCAATCTTTAGCATAATGACCTGGTTTCCCACACACGTAACATTGACCTGCAGGTTTAGACTTAAACTGAGGTTTAGAATTCTGATCATTATGTTTGAATTTATGGTTGGACCTCGAATTCTGATTTGGTTTATGGTGCCCATGTTTCTGGTTTGAATAATTAGGCTTAAACTGGTTCTGTTTTTGGTTTCCATTTGATTTCCCCTCGACCAAATTAGCCTTAGAACTGAATTCAGAATTTTTCTCCTTAAGTACTGCATTCCTATTGTCTTCCTCAATTCTCAAACGAACTATCAAATCTTCTAGTGTCAACTCTTTTTTCTTATGTTTATGACCATTTTTGTAATCTTTCCAAGAAGGTGGCAGTTTTTCAATTACAAAAGACACTTGAAATCCCTCACATATGCTATAACACTCGGCCAGAATTTTGTGAATAATAATATGCAGTTCTTTTAGTTGCGACACAACAGATTTATTATCTTCCATTTTAAAATCCAATAATTTTCCAACCATAAATTTTTTAGACCCAGCATCTTCAGTTGCATATTTTTTATCCAGTGTGTTCCATAATTCTTTAGCAGTGGGACGGGACCAATAGACATCATACAATTCAAGGCAGAGACAATTCAGAATATAATTCCTACACATATAATCCCTTTGTTTCCAAACAACTAGTTCTTCAGGTATAGAATGTCTATCGATGAAATCAAATCAACTACCTTAAGAGTTGTTAGGTAAAATTGCAGTTTCATTTGCCATCTCTTAAAATTCTTTCCATCAAACAGTTCAGGTTTTTCAAAGTATTTTGCATTAGGATTTTCCATAGCATGTTGTAGAATAACAACAGATTTCACCTTTAGATTGTAGGAAATATTATATGCAGAATAAACGAAATAACCCAAATACGAAATAGATAAAATTGGAAGAACTTATCGATCGAGGTTTGTGTTTGACACAAAGTCCTAAAGGTAAAATTGTCGGCTGATACTGATGCTGTCAGCCTCTTGAACAAACACCTCTCAGGATTCAACAATCAGATTCTGTCACCAGCAACTATGCAGAATCTTGAACTCTTAGGATACTCCAGCACTCCCAAATTAATAATAAATATAAAATTTATTGTAGAAAATAGGCTAATAATATTTTTGCAGAGAAAGTGCGAGAGATGGAATTTTTCTGTGTTCTTTTTCAAAGTTGTAGACTTTGTTAAATACAAAATTTGGTAAAAAACGTAGGTAGAGGTTTTAACCAACTAACCCACTAATATCTCCACTAACGGGTAGTTTACTTAGAATAGGACACTAAGTCAAAAATTAAAAACGGGTTTAAAAAAAAGTTATAAACGAATTAATAAAAGGGTAAAAATTATGGCACTCAATAGAAGGCCCAAGGCCCGATCAAAGACTATTAATGTTTAGTGTGTCACTTAGGGATTGAACCCATGACCTCAAGCACCAAATCCCACTAGGCTACTTACCCCAACTTATTTAGTTCATTCAAAATAAATATATATACTAATATACCCAACAGACGCTACATACTAACCAATGCATTACTAACACACGAAACAATACAATGTCTATTAACCTAGGCGCGTAAAATTACGTAAGTTTTGGACCGTGCAGTAAAGGAAAGTCGGTAGAAACCTGATTTGGAGTCGAAAATGGGGGCGGAGGGCGTAAAATCGCACCAACCGTGAGATTTCTTCTTACTAGAAAACCTATGCCAGGAATCTCTATGCACGGACTTGGTTTCGTCTGCGGAATTGACAACGGCGAGACGATAGCTGGCGAAACAGTCCCATTTGGAGCTGGAGGTGCCTCTAGGGTCCATGATTTGGAGATATATGGAGATATAGCCAGGTAAGGCTTGAGAATCTCCCTTGGGGTAAACGAGTAATCTACAATCGTATCCGCCGACTTCGAAATATTTGCTCCAAAGTGCTCTGGCTTTGAGTTTGGGGAAATTGAAAATCGTCCATTTGCAGACGGCGGAGAAGGAGTTTTGCCGGTCGATTGTGACGGATTCTTGGCCGGCGGCCGTCGAGGGGGGATCGTCCGGGGAGATGGACGGCTGGGATTGCTCGTCTGATGAGGAGAGAGTGTTTTTCATTGTTTCGGTTTTGTTTTAGGTTTTGATGAATTGAATAGGGAAGGTGGTAGGGGAGAGGGGGGATTATGTGGTGAGAGGGATGAGGGTTAAAAAACACGAGGAGTACGGGAGTTTGGAGAAAGTGGGGTGCATGTTATTTTACCACAAGTATGCATTTGTTTGTGTTTTCCTTACATATAAAGGTTTTTGATTTTTTTTTTGGCTTTGATTTCCTTTTTTTGTGTGTTTTTTTATTGGTTGAGGGTAAGTTAGGGTAGAATTGAATTTTTGGAAAACATGGATAAGACACAAGAATTAGCGTGGTTCGATAAGGAAAAAAATTGTGTTGAATTATAAGGTTTGACCGTTTGAGAATACAATGTTGTTACGACATCTAATCGGCCATAACGAGTTGTAAGATGATGATGTGATAAAATTGACTCTAAAGATAGTAATTGTCGGTTTTTGATGAGGAGATTGGAACAGAGAGTGGGTGTGTTGATCTTAGAGATAGCAATCATTCTGCTTGCGTAGCCTGAATAGTTGACGCAAAAAAAACCTCGTGTTTGTAATATGTTTGCTCCGATCCGCGAAGGCCTTTGTGTGTGTGTGTATGTATATTGTGATAAACTATCCATATCTTTTTATCTCATTTATCCTGCCCCACGTCTAGGGGACCGGGTATGCACTTTACGACGTTTATATTTTGGAAGCCTAGTTTTTAACCCAGTACCTCTGTCTGTTGAGTTATTATTTCATATTTACGTGTTAAATAAATGTTAATCAACGGGTATAACTAATACAATATGAAAACATACTTTTCAAAACCGTTCTCAGGAAAGTATCCATGAAGAGAGTCATTCTGAAACTTTGCTAAAACCAAATTCTAAAATTGAACTACTCCCACCACTTCTCCTAACGAATAAAGCCCGTAGCAACGATGGCACCCCGAATATATGTTTTATTGGAATACTTATTAAACACTCGTCTTTGATTAACGTATTTTTAGCACATAAATATATCAATCCAATACAACGAAAGTGCTACATTAAGGATAAGGCTCCATAAAATGTATATTATATACCCGGTATCCCGTTTCCTACAATGGTAAATATGTCTCATTTATTGGAACTACGTTGTCTTTGATCCCAAGTCCTATTTGGTACGTAGGTGCTATATCGAACCGAACTCGTGAACCCCAGCCCTTATAATATGTCTCTTGACGTATTATATATTAGGTATGCCTCCATCTCTAGTCCAAATACAGAATAACCAACCTCAGGCATACGACACATCCGGGATTGTGGTAACGTCAATAAGGGATAAATATATATCTATCAATGGCTTCTGGTCCACTCTAATCATAAATGCATCATCCCCTCACCTCTTACACCTCCAAACTAGCCCGAAGGGCAATACCTTTTTGCTGGTGATCACCCAAAAATCATAATATTATATGTCTATATTGGCGATCTTCGAGTCTATTCACATTCTGAATCTCCACCGAAGTTACGCTATGTCCTACAAATAACTTTTCCCCCTCTTATGTCAAGTGTTACACTTACACACACATCACGTTTGAACACCTGTATAACCGAACTATGTAATATTTGATCTCGTGGATACATGGGTATATAGGCGCAATACCAAGTCCATCTCGCGAGCACAAGCGTCGACAATATGTTTCATAATATATTATCTCCACAAAGATGCATCCATCTCCCATCTCTCATCCAATACCCCTTTATAACTCAAACGAGATATCAAATTATGTAAAGTCGTGAGTTCTTGCGCGCGCGCACACACTCACTTAACAAACTCTCGTTAAACAAGCTGAGCCTTCTCGCACCCCCATATACTCTCAACGACCACCTGTTATACAAGCCAAGCTTTCTCGTACACTAAAATACATACTAGCGACCAATTGTTATTCAAATACACACTCGCACACAATCACCCTTGTGTATTAACATCGGTTTAAGTGACTGTGGGGACCATAATTATATTGGCATGTGCACGAGCGTCCAGGCTTCTTTCACTATAAGTAATAAAGAGTCCAAGTCGCAGAAGACTCCCACCTATCCCTCACTTAGAACGACTGAAATTGATAGAGAATAGGTCTGAACTTTTATGGATAGCTACTAACAGAGCTTAGGACTCTTATAATTCCTTTATAAATGTAAATTCACTTCCCATTGAGGAGGGCATGTGATATTGTATTATTGATGTGACACCCCAACTAATTAAATACCGGGTAGCTACTCCTTTATTAAATTAATACAAAATGCCAAGTTGGTCCAGTTAATAGCATCACTGTCGAAAACATTTTAATGATTACTAACCACCTAGTATTTAAAAAGTAAGTTGCCAAATTTTAATTTAAGTCTGATTAATATACAATAAAAGAATAATGGAAGAACAACATAATCCATTCACCATAACGAAGCAATATAATAACCAACAAAATAATAAGAAATCCGGAGGAAAACTCCTCACAACAATCCCACAACTGAAAATAATACGACAAGTCTGAATCCTGAATAAATTACATGCCAAAAGTCTGAGTAACTGGAATAAATGCAATGCCTATAAAAGAAATGGGCGACATGCCCTACAACTGATAAATGCTGAATATGGAGTCAAGATAGATGAAGCGTCTACAAGCAAAGTCCTGTAACTCCCACAAATAGCTACAACTCGTCTCCTGAATGAAAATCCTAAGCATGGTGTCCTTGTGGCTGGGCACCTAAAATGGTTTTTACAAAAATAGATTTGAAAGCAAATGGGTCAGAGCCCGAAAGTGGAAATCATTTTAAAAACAACAAGTGTTTTAATAACATTAGAACATTAAATGCAAAATACATGTTAGGACGTGCACTCACATGAAATTATCACCTCTCGACTACATGTTCACTCCTAACGTACCATACCCATCTAAATGACATACATATCTAACCAACACCGTAATAAGTTCTACCCCTTACTACTCGATTCCCAGATTACATTCTAGCGTTATCAATAAGTAGAGAGCTTTACTTAAACTCAGATTCTCAATTAGTAATACAATTCACTATCGGTTAACCCGTTATGTTTCCTCAGAACATTACCATAATCATTTACACAATAACAATATGAAAGTTCCCATTAATTAAGTGTATATTATTCACGTCTTAAATATACAATACAAGCACCCCGAGACTATGTTGCGGTGCACACATACTCTGCTATCCATCCCGGTACATCACGTACATAAGGATCACGCATTCCGAATCTCTCAGGAATCGTTCTCAGATAACAACATCACAAACAATGGAGGCGAACACAGTCACATCACATGGGTCACGCACATACCTACGCTCTCACGATCAGCAGACTTATTAACATCCGAAATAAGCCCTTCTCTGACCTATGTTCTCGAGGTACCAGTCTAAATCCGGGCAACACAAGGATTAGAGGGCCCTAAGCGAACGTAAACCTCCCGTGATAGCAAGTATGGTAGGTATGTCATACACATAAAATCATATACATATACTAAGTATGCACACATCTTAGTAATCACCATAATAAATTTATGGTACACTTCTTATTCTCGTACTGACATATAATGCTACACAATTTATATGTTCCCGGTTAATATAATTATTTAGGCCATCAATAGTTCTCGCATAGTAATAAACACTCACGTCCTAATTCATAATTTTCCTCTGGTTCAAACTACACTTCTAGGTTTTACTCCTCATTATATCCCAAATATCCCAAATATATCAATTATTCATCAAGGAAGTGTTGTCTCTACATATAAACAAGGTTACGGGACACGCGAAATCAAAACAGGCTAAAAAGCCTAAACTGTCGACTCGTTAGAAGTTTCGTTCGAACGAGGCTGTTCGAACAAGAGTTCGTTCGAACGAAGTGGGCCTTCTAACGAGATCTCGTTCGAACGAAAGTCATCGAACGAACATCCTTCTCGTTAGAAATCAAACTGTCAACTCGTTAGAAGCTCGTTCGAACGAGCTCGTTCGAACGACCTGGGTAGGTCTTCTAACGAGAGGCCAGATTCGAGCCCAAAAATTCCTTTACTCGTTTTTCCAACTTTTCTTCACCTCTAATCTCATCTAAACCTCAATCCAACAATAGTTCATGGGTTCTAGTCATTCCTAAACATACTTAGGTCATATACTAACGTATTTTGTGGGATTAATTCATCCTAAATCTCATCCACATATCAAATCTCTACATCTTTTTCCCCAATCTCAAGAACATGAACCCTAGAAATTAAATTCATCCATAGACATAAATAAATCCGTTTTTTTTTTATGGTATAAAAGATGTATTTTTCTCTGACTAATCATCCTAACATTGTTCTACATGCAATCTCCTCATAAAATTATAAATCTCTACATCCAATTCAATGGGTTTTTATCATTCTCCAAGAACAATGAAATTTTATAAATTTCCTACGCATGGAAGAAGCATTCTCTGCAAAATATGTAATTAAACCACTTGCCTTATGTGTATCTCTGATTTTGATGTCGAATTGATGAAGTGTTCTCTCTCTCTCTGCCAAATTCTCCTCTCTTCTCTCTCTACAAGCCTTCTTCTCCAAAGTGACAATGGTGGCTAGGGTTTGCCTTAGGAACTCTTTTGGAACTAATTTCAATGACATCCGTAGCCCTTTAGGTTCTTCGTGGGTTTAGTGGGTAATTGCCAAATCAGATATTAATTCCTAATTTTCGTGGGTTTTAATTCCCAAAAATCCAAAATTACCAAACTACCCTTATACGTTGCCGGTATGGCCTAAAAATGCCCCGGGACCCAAACTAAACCCCCGGCTAGTGTTTTCTGACTATTTCGACCCTTCCGGACGCGTTGGCGCACTCAAAACGACCATACGGTTAATAGAAATAAAATTCACTTTTATAATTAAAATAATTATATTCCTGACGCGACTGTCACACGCGTCTCAACAAAATTCCAAATTGTCGTATTTCAATCTCACGACAAATTTCATAATTCAATATTCATATATAGTCATATATACACATTATAATCAAATACCAACTCGCATCTCGTTAGTATTTTAATCCGGATTAATTTCCAATTAATACACATTTAATTTAATTAATCCCATAAATAAATATCATAAAAATACGGGGTATTACATACTTCCCCCCTAATAACAGAATTTCGTCCCGAAATTCGGAACTAAAAAGTACCTGGTAAGAACAACTCTGGATAAGGTTCGCGCATCTCATCCTCGCGCTCCCATGTGGACTCCTTGACATTATGATGTCGTCACTGAACACGCACTAACGGAACTACCTTTGTCCGCAATTTTCGCTCACTTCGGTCCAAAATAGCAATCGGCCCCTCCTCGTAGGAGCTATCAGGCTGGAGATCGATGTCCTCCAAAGCAATATGAGAATGAGCCAAATCGTCTCTAAGATATTTCCTTAGCGAGGAAATATGAAATACATCGTGAATCCGATGCAAATGCTCCGGTAACCCAAGTCTATACGCAACCGGTCCAATCCGCTCAATAATAGGAAATGGTCCCACATATCTCGGTGCCAACTTCCCTTTCTCCCCGACACGCATAATCCCCTTCATAGGAGATACTCTGAGTAAAACCTGGTCCCCCACTTGGAACTCTCTGAAGAATCTCTTCGTATCAGCATAGCTCTTCTGCCGATCCGAGCTACCCGAATGCGACTCCGAATCATTTATATCCTTGCCGAAGTATCCTGAATCACTTCCGGCCATAGTAGTTTGTTGTCCCCCACCTCCAACCAACATGCTGGGGAACGACAAGGTCTACCGTACGACGCCTCAAATGGAGCCATGCCAATGGTGAACTGGTAGGAGTTGTTGTAAGCAAATTCCACCAGTGGAAGATACTGTTCCCATCCACCCCCGAAATCAATGATGCATTTACGCAACATGTCCTCCAACAACTGGTTTGTACGCTCGGTTTGCCCATCGGTCTGCGGGTGATACGTCGTACTCAATCGCAATTCCGTGCCCATGGCCTCCTGAAAACTTTCTCAAAACCGTGAAACAAATATCTTGTCTCTGTCAAACATGATATTTAGGGGCACACCGTGAAGTCTCACTATCTCTGCAATAAAGGGCTGGGCATACTGTCCCGTACTGTAGTCTGTCCTTACGGGTAAAAAATGAGCGACTTTGGTCAACCTGTCCACAATCACCCAAATGGAGTCGTGATCTCTCTGTGATTTAGGTAACCCCGTAATAAAATCCATGGATATGCTCTCCCACATCCAGATCGGGACCTCCAATGGCTGTAGAAGTCCTGCCGGTCTCTGATGATCCACTTTCACTAGCTGACAAGTGGCGCATTTAGAAACAAACACGGCAATATCTCTCTTCATCCCGCTCCACCAATGCTGACGTCTTATGTCTTGGTACATTTTATCCCCACCGGGATGTACCGCGAACTGTGAGCCGTGCGACTCTGCCATCATCTCGTGATGCAATTCCTCCCCTTCCGGAACTACCAATCTCCCATTGAAGTGTAATCCCCCGTCTGAGTTGACGGTATAGGACTCGGCTCCCTCTGCTAGTAATCGGACTATCTGCTCCTGACAGAACGAGTCATCTGCTTGTGCCTTTACCACTCTCGTGAAAATCTGTGGTGTAACAGTCATCACCGACATAAATGATCGGGCCACTGTATTCTGGTGTCCCAACTCCTTCCACTTGGCCTTCCACACCTCTGCTACCTCATCTACTGGCCTACGGTTCCACGCATTTGCTACCATATTAGCCTTCCCCGGGTGATATTGGATATCAAACTGCAACGTTGCTACACCACTTGGTCGTTCTCAATCGCTTCAGAATCTGAAATTCTAAATCCACCTCAATGCGTCCTTCCACGCGCCGTGACAAAACCAACATTAATAGTACTTACATCGTAATTCATTAACATCTGGCTCTAATGGTCATACATCATAATTTACTCCTTGTTACTTCCAGTTATAACTACTAATGCCATAACGATTGAGGTACCCAAATCATGAACGAATGGCCACACATCTCCTTACTACTAAACTTACGTTAAGTTTCATGCGTGGGGTATCTCGCAAAGTGAAATCCAAACAAGGAACCCCCCCGATACACTACTACCTAACATTGTTGGTCATCAGAATCCGTTAAGCCCTGTCCATAACATGTACCCCTACACTCCCGTCTCTTAACAACAAAGTTATATCTCCGATCGCAATTTCACATAAATAAGGAACTCCTTCCGAAAGACACTTTCTCTTGACCGTGATGGAAATCATATTCCATATACACATGCGAATAAAATCGAGACTCTCCAATCCCCGTCTCCAGACACACAACTATGAGTATAAACTTCTAAATCTCTAACGGATGATAAAACAATGCACTCTTCTCATTACTGCCTCTCTAGCGTTAATTATAAAACCAGCTAACTCTTTGTTGATTAGTAAACCAATTACATACGACACATTACAATTAAATCCCTATGCATACTGGGATTTAATATCCGAGATCATTATAACTTTTTGAAATCACAACATATTTATAGATATATATACGGAAGTACAATTGCGAATCCGACCCTCTCACAGATGTGGCCTAGCCAGAACCAAAACATGCTACCCCAAGGTAGTAATCCCAATAAACTTGCAATACCAGTACACTATCGGTATAATCGTATATATAAAACCAAAATTAAGATCATATTATACCCGAATATCTCATCACTAAACGAGTAATTTCGATAAAGCATAAAACTCTATCAATATAGCCATTCATCCTCCGTGGCTGACAATAAAAGTAACTCCCACACTATAAGGGAAAATATCCTTATATATAATAAAATTACTGATATGCTTACTAAACTCGACTCTCAAGTGAGCATAACAATCATAACAAATGTAGTAACTCATTCATGCCACAAATAACAAGCATCCTCATCCGAGGATATAACTCATACTTCTATCCTAGAAATCGTCCCGGCTGCTTAAATGGTTCCTAGACTTACCACACATGTCCATCCCAAATCGAACATTTCAATAATTGTTACCCTTGCCAGGCACAATACTTTGATCCCTAATCTTGTATCAGAAAATATTTATAACGCACGACTTTCACCCTAAGGAACACGCTACTAATTTCCACATCTCTTACTAAAATCACCATTCTTCGGTAGTAATTCAGTTATCCGAATCATTTTAACTAGTTCTTCGTTGGATCTTCCCATTGTGGTGCTTCACCGACACCGTTTTTCCCCAGTCTTACTTTATATATAGTCCTCGATTTTTGCATCTCCCCACCCGAGGGAAGGTTTACCTCCAAATTAACACTACGCGACAATACCCTCTGTCTTAATCGTCCAAGCAGACTTCCACCAGAAGGACTAGCAATTCTTCTTGTATGTAAATTCTTCCCTTAATATTCCCTCCTCTATTTCACCTACTTTACCCGGTGTAGGGTTCATTAAACAATTATATTTCTCCTCACAAAGTGACCTCTGTCCGGTCCTCTCGTGTGAGTTCAGAACGACATTCGCCTTTCATCCTGAACATCTGATCAAGGAACTTATGGTCAAACCATACGTGTACGCCTTCTCTCGACGTCACATTCCACTTCTAAGTTTTTTGTGATTGTCTCTCACCATCGGAACTCCGCTCTCACAAGCCGAGGAAATTGTTCCTCAAATTTTTACTCCCGATTTGCCATACCCGACACAAGTCCAAGCCTTTGGATGTAATTACGTTTGTTTTGCTAGCTCACGCCATCTTCTCCCTTCAAGTAATTCAACTGTTGGGTTTTCTCAACGTCCCACCTAACTCATCCTCTCCCATTTCAGCCTGGTTGGTTGAGTCTCAATTGACCCCATCTCCTACTATTGTTTTGCGTGGAGATCACAAGTCGCGCTTTGGCCGTCTGTACCGTCCAGGACTTCCGTGCCATAATATGGGTGACTTCAACTACGGTCATCCCTCTAATCAATTTAATAACCTCAACTGATCCTTGCCTCCTGTTGTTCGTCCAACTGTCTTCACCTGACATACTACATTGTTTAGCGTACGAACACACCCGATTGCAAATTAGATTCACTATCATATAGATCGAAGCAGGGGAACGAAATCTCACCAAAGATATCAACAATCCTAAGCTTAGGGCTCTACATCAAAGAAAGCTCAGCAGAAACATAATAAGCCGTTCAGATCCTAAAGGACACTAGAACCTGGCTCTGATACCACTTGTGACACCCCGACTAATTAAATACCGGCTAGCTACTCCTTTATTAAATCAATACAAAATGCCAAGTTGGTCCCGTTAATAGCATCACTGTCGAAAATATTTTAATGATTACTAACCACCTAGTATTTAAAAAGTAAGTTGCCAAATTTTAATTTAAGTCTGATTAACATATAATAAAAGAATAATGGAAGAACAACATAATCCATTCACCATAACGAAGCAATATAATAACCAACAAAATAATAAGAAATCCGGAGGAAAACTCCTCACAACAATCCCACAACTGAAAATAATACGACAAGTCTGAATCCTGAATAAATTACATGCCAAAAGTCTGAGTAACTGGAATAAATGCAATGCCTATAAAAGAAATGGGCGACATGCCCTACAACTGATAAATGCTGAATATGGAGTCAAGATAGATGAAGCGTCTACAAGCAAAGTCCTGTAACTCCCACAAACAGCTATAGCTCGTCTCCTGAATGAAAATCCTAAGCATGGTGTCCTTGTGGCTGGGCACCTAAAATGGTTTTTACAAAAATAGATTTGAAAGAAAATGGGTCAGAGCCCGAAAGTGGAAATCATTTTAAAAACAGCAAGTGTTTTAATAACATTAGAACATTAAATGCAAAATACATGTTAGGACGTGCACTCACATGAAATTCTCACCTCTCGACTACATGTGCACTCCTAACGTACCATACCCATCTAAATGACATACATATCTAACCAACACCGTAATAAGTTCTACCCCTTACTACTCGATTCCCAGATTACATTCTAGCGTTATCAATAAGTAGAGAGCTTTACTTAAGCTCAGATTCTCAATTAGTAATACAATTCACTATCGGTTAACCCGTTATGTTTCCTCAAAACATTACCATAATCATTTACACAATAACAACATGAAAGTTCCCATTAATTAAGTGTATATTATTCACGTCTTAAATATACAATACAAGCACCCCGAGACTAAGCTGTGGTGCACACATACTCTGCTATCCATCCCGGTACATCACGTACGTAAGGATCACGCATTCCGAATCTCTCAGGAATCGTTCTCAGATAACAACATCACAAACAATGGAGGCGAACACAGTCACATCACATGGGTCACACACATACCTACGCTCCCACGATCAGTAGACTTATTAACATCCCAAATAAGCCCTTCTCTGACCTATGTTCTCGAGGTACCAGTATAAATCCGGGCAACACAAGGATTAGAGGGCCCTAAGCAAACGTAAACCTCCCGTGATAGCAAGTATGGTAGGTATGTCATACGCATAAAATCATATACATATACTAAGTATGCACACATCTTAGTAAGCACCATAATATATTTGTGGTACACTTCTTATTCTCGTACCGACATATAATGCTACACAATTTATATGTTCCTGGTTAATATAATTATTTAGGCCATCAATAGTTCTCGCATCGTAATACACTCACGTCCTAATTCATAATTTCCCTCTGGTTCAAACTACACTTCTAGGTTTTACTCCTCATTATATCCCAAATATCCCAAATATATCAATTATTCATCAAGGAAGTGTTGTCTATACATATAAACAAGGTTACGGGACACGCGAAATCAAAACAGGCTAAAAAGCCTAAACTGTCAACTCGTTAGAAGTCTGGTTCGAATGAGGCTTCTCGTTCGAACGAAGTGGGCCTTCTAACGAGATCTCGTTCGAACGAAAGTCATCGAACGGACATCCTTCTCGTTAGAAATCAAACTGTCAACTCGTTAGAAGCTCGTTCGAACGAGCTCGTTCGAACGACCTGGGTAGGTCTTCTAACGAGAGGCCAGATTCGAGCCTAAAAATTCCTTTACTCGTTTTTCCAACTTTTCTTCACCTCTAATCTCATCTAAACCTCAATCCAACAATAGTTCATGGGTTCTAGTCATTCCTAAACATACTTAGGTCATATACTAACGTATTTTGTGGGATTAATTCATCCTAAATCTCATCCACATATCAAATCTCTACATCTTTTTCCCCAATCTCAAGAACATGAACCCTAGAAATTAAATTCATCCATAGACATAAATAAATCCGTTTTTTTTTTATGGTATAAAAGATGTATTTTTCTCTGACTAATCATCCTAACATTGTTCTACATGCAATCTCCTCATAAAATTATAAATCTCTACATCCAATTCAATGGGTTTTTATCATTCTCCAAGAACAATGAAATTTTATAAATTTCCTACGCATGGAAGAAGCATTCTCTGCAAAATATGTAATTAAACCACTTGCCTTATGTGTATCTCTGATTTTGATGTCGAATTGATGAAGTGCTCTCTCTCTCTCTGCCGAATTCTCCTCTCTTCTCTCTCTACAAGCCTTCTTCTCCAAAGTGACAATGGTGGCTAGGGTTTGCCTTAGGAACTCTTTTGGAACTAATTTCAATGACATCCGTAGCCCTTTAGGTTATTCGTGGGTTTAGTGGGTAATTGCCAAATCAGATATTAATTCCTAATTTTCGTGGGTTTTAATTCCCAAAAATCCAAAATTACCAAATTACCCTTATACGTTGTCGGTATGGCCTAAAAATGCCCCGGGACCCAAACTAAACCCCCGGCTAGTGTTTTCTGACTATTTCGACCCTTCCGGACGCGTTGGCGCACTCAAAACGACCATACGGTTAATAGAAATAAAATTCACTTTTATAATTAAAATAATTATATTCCTGACGCGACTGTCACACGCGTCTCAACACAATTCCAAATTGCCGTATTTCAATATCACGACAAATTTCATAATTCAATATTCATATATAGTCATATATACACATTATAATCAAATACCAACTCGCATCTCGTTAGTATTTTAATCCGGATTAATTTCCAATTAATACACATTTAATTTAATTAATCCCATAAATAAATATCATAAAAATACGGGTATTACAATCGAGTAGTAGTATAACTCTACCGACCAGTTCTAAAAGTAATAAAGAGCAACCCCTAAACCCCATGGATGTAGGCACGTTACCGAACCACGTACATCGTGTGTTGTGTGTGTGATTTCATTATTCTTTTTGTTATCTTCTTATGTTATTTGGCTTGTGCACTTTGAATATTATTATATGTAGGAACTTATCACCTACAATTGGCATCATCTGCGGACACGAGCCAATTTCCTGAGATATCTCACTCGCCCAACCAAGATCGTCAATTTCTCAATGATCAGAAGGGTCATCAGTAGCACGTTTTTGGGGACTCGAATGACTATCCCCTAGACCATGATGATCGTGATGACCAGAAGGGTCGTCTACCATATCTTCTTCTCAAAGGGTTAGATCCGAAATTGATAATTATTACCAATCCTCTAATGCACTCGACTGTCCTCAAGAAGAGAAAATGTTTAACATATGTAAAAACGAGTTTTATGATTGATCATTATTCTTTAGTTTGGCATTTTTCGTTACACCCCACTTTACCATCATGTACGTTCTTAAGATTTTAAGTGAAGGCAAGTTAGTGGTCGAACACGACATTCAAAGACCGGAGATTTGATTTCATAACTACGATACGTGGAAAAGGTATATGAGGTTGATTTGGTGTAATCATCATGTTAAAGGGTATTTTAAAAGTAATTGAAATAATAAATATTTTTCAAAAGTTTTTAATCAAAAATTCTTTCTAAGATAGCTCGTTAGAACGAGGTACTAATAGCCACTCGGACGAGGTTCCTTATCTCGTTCGATATCAATGGTTTGAATGACTCAATTTCCTCGTCACTTAGGAATGTTGTTCGATGTCATTCCAACGACTTTGAATAGATCGTTTGAACGAGGTGCAGTTGGTTCAAAGGAGCCGTCAAAATTTTATTTTTTACTTGATTTCAAACATAATCTTTTCAAGTATATCTCTTGAATATCTTTCTCCATATTTAAAGATAGATAATCTTGAAATTCTTAGCAAGACTTGTCCACATCTTTTGTAATCAAACACTTGGGTTTTTCATATCCAAACCCTTTTGGTGTTTTGTAATCACCTTATCAAACATTCACGAACACATCTCATGTTCATATCTCTGTGGAGTTAATTCTTCATTGGTGAAGATAAGAAAGGAGTTTCCTGAGGCTGATCCGTGGACACCAAAGCAAGTGGAGCTTATTGTGGAGTGTTGCTGGATCTGCACAGCCATTGTTATCAAAAAGGAAGGAGCCATAAGTGTGATATTTAGTGGAGTCTAAGTCTTTAAGTTTGATTGAGTCGTTCTACAATACCTTAATTGTAACAATGCTGAAAAAAGAGTTTCCCTGAAAGGATTTTTTTTCTCATATCCTGTGTTATGGTTTGTTTGATTTGATTTATATTCATTATCTTCCATATTTAGGTTCACCTAATGAATCAAGATTAAATTAAATTTGGCTTGTTTGTGACATAATCTACGGATTCTGCATTTGACCCTAGAACCTGACCACTCTATATAATTTTTAAATTGGTATTATAGCTTATTTTTACAAGTTATTTAAATGAATCATGGTGGTTATATGGAGAATTCTTACAAAAGGACACCTTTGTTTGATGGCACAAGTTATCCTATTGGAAAGGTCGGATGAGATCGTCTCTCAAATCGATCGATGAGTGTGTTTGGCTTGATGTTAAAAGAGAGTGGGCTCCTCCTACTATGACAAATGAAAATGTCGTTAGTCTCAAGCCAGACGCAATTTGGACTGAAGATGATTTTAGAGTGAGTAATTTTAATTCTCGTTATTTGAATGATAAAAAAATATTAGATATAACTATATTTTTTTTAAAATTTAATGATTTATACATTCAAACGTGTAGAAAAATTACATAATCGTTTCATCGAACATTTAAAAACATAATATGTGTTTAACAATAATAAAACAATGAGAGAAATATATAAAAACCTAAAGTTAGAACTCAATTATTATAACTTACTATTAATATAGAAATGAATGAAATTAAAGATAATTAGCTTAAAATTACTATTGTAGTATATTTATAATCATAATTTCACATAATCTATACCCCTTAATAGTAACAAACGTGGATAATATTCGAGAGAATATATTTTTAAAAACAATTGATGTATTTCCAAAATTCACAAACTACATATTCTAACCAAAAAGGAAAATTAAAAATAAATCAAATACATATGGGTGTAAAAAATTTAAAAATCTTGTAAAATAATTTCAAGTAGCTCGATACCATATATTTTGACAATAAATATATTAAAAAAAGGCAAATTATGTGTGTGTGTGCGCGCGCGCGCTTGTGTTTGTGTGAATATGTAATTCCCTAATATCACAATTAAAACCACAAATAAACACAAATCAAGAGAACAATACATTTAAACTTAAATGTTATAAAATCAAATTTCTCAACGCACTAACTTCACCCTTCCCATGACGTCAAACCCCAAAAACTGAACTTAACGATTTCTCACCCCATGCCATGCACATACCTTAAATCATATGCACTATAAATAAAATTAACTATCATCTCAATTCCTTACAATATGTTAAAACAATTATCTTCAAAACACATCAACATAACTCATTATATCTCTGTATATGTGGTGATTGTATATATATATGGAAAAACTTTATAATATTTTCACCAAACCATTCTAATGATCAATGGTAAATTATATGCATAATATACAAATGTTAAACAATTTGCAAATATAAAATGTAGTGTAATGGTATTGAAATACATGTTTGAAACTTGTTAACCCCCATGAACAATAAAAACAAACCTAGGATCCCATCTAGTGTTTAATATAACAACTTATTGTAATAGTTTCGGTACACATTCTAATACTTATTGAACAAACCCAATTGACTATAACAGTTACACCATAGATTCTGATAGTTTTTTTTATTCCCCCTTTTAATATTCACAAGGTCAAATCTTCCTATAAAAAAACACACTTTCTATAACCATTTGCAGTGATATTTGAATAGGCAACAATTTGCAAGGAAAAGAGGGAAGATGCTATAAATTGGGTTTCACTTCTAAGACATTAAAAACTCGTGTAGTGCGTAATAATATGGTATGGGCACCCAATGTATATAATACAGATACCCAATGCATATAATATAAATATATTTGAAATCATATAAATTTCATTTAAGATTAAATATTATATGAAATATTTGCTAACAATAATATCCACATTTTTATATACGAGGATTATAAAATACTACAACACGACGTGAAATTCCATTATAATATTATATATGTATGTCCACTTTAATAATTAATTATTATATCATTGTAGATTATATCGATATATATAATAAATAAAGAAAAGAGTACAGGTTACCAAAATAAATGTTATAAAGAAACAAACACCGCAATATATACCTTCGAATTTTCATTAGAAAATATAAAAATGTTATTAGTTTAAACTGACATTGTTTTGTAGTTTATATACTCCTTTGATTACTGTTTTTTTTTAAATCAAAAAATTATAAACATATTAATGAAGGTTGGGTTTGGTTTATATTAGAAAAAGGACAACACACACTACACCAAAAATGCCAAAATAGCACCCATTCACCCGGCTAAGGTTGTCACTGTAAAAAATCGTGACAAAAAATACGCATTTTTTTGTCACAGTCTTTGACCGTGACTAGACCGTGACAAGCTATTTCTGTGACAAATTAAAAAACTTATAACCTTCGTCGATTCACTTTTATTTTCCTCGCGTTTCATTTTAAACCTTATTCTCTCTCTCTTTCCTCTCCCTGCTGCTGTTCTCTCTCTCCTCTCTCACTGGCAAGTCTCTCTCTCTATATATATACGATTTTCAGTTTGTGTGTGTGTTTCAGTGCGTGTGTGTTTTCGTGTGTTTGTGTATGTTTCAATGTGTGTGTTTGTGTGTGTGTTTCAGTGTATGTGCGGGGGTTAGTGTGTGCGTGTGTATAAATTGAAATTGAAATTGGTATTATAAATTGAAATTGAAATTAAAATCTAAATTGAAATTGGTATAAATTGAAATTAAAATTGAAATTAATAATATATCACATTATTAGTTGAATGGTTGACACTATTATTTTATCCTTGTCAATCTTATTTGTATCCTATTATGATATTGACATTGTATTAACACTTTACTCGATAGTCGAATGTTTAGGTTCTTTCACAAGACGCTCGGTTTGAGAATATAGTCATTTGAGTTTGTGATTGTTGATCACTTTCATTGATGCAATCTTCATAAAATGAAGTAAAATTAGCTTCATTTTATGAAGATTGTATCAAATAAACTAACCAACAAATGTACATATAAAAGGAGTACGAGATAATTATTGGTTGTTTGTGATTTGTTTGGCGACCCCCTTTTGTCTTCCTCACATATTTCGGCGACCTCCTTTTGGTACCTCTCTCTCTCTCTCTCTCTCTCTCTCTCTATATATATATATATATATATATATATATATACAGTCAAGCTCTCCAACATACCTCCTAGCAACATACCTATGAACATACCCTTTTTTTTAAATAGTAAAAAAAAAATGAGATGATATTTTTTATATGGGTTCATGATATTTCAGTGTGCCCCTAAAAAAAATCAATTGAAAGTAATATTTTTTGTTATTTTTAAAAAATAGGTAAAAAAAATGACAGTTTTTACCCTTTAAAACTGTCAGTTTTTTTACCTATTTTTTAAAAATAGTAAAACACATTATTTTGAGTTGAATTTTTTACAGGGGCACATATAAATACCATGAATTCATATAAAAAAATTCAATTCAAAATTATTTTTTTTACTATTTTAAAAAAATAGGTATGTTAAGTGAGGTATGTTGGAGAGTCCGACTCTCTCTCCCTCTCTCTCTCTCTCTCTCTATATATATATATATATATATATATATTGTGACACCCCGACTAATTAAACACCGGGTAGCTACTCCTTTATAAAATTAATTCAAAATGCCAAGTTGGCTCAGTTAATAGCATCACTGTCGAAAATATTTTATTATTACTAACCACCTAGTATTTAAAAAGCAAGTTGCCAAATTTTAATTTAAGTCTGATTAACATGCAACAAGTGTAAAATGAAGAAATATATATAACACCATTCACCATGCTGAAATGAAATGAATAACCATCACAATAGAGTAAATAAAGTCTGGAGGAAACCCCTCACTACAATCCCATACTGAAATAAACAACTGAAACTGAAATACTACATGCTAAAGTCTGAAAACTGAAATGTAAAAGATGCTCTAAATAGGAATGGGCAACATGCCCTACAACTGATAGATAGATCGTGACTCTGGAATCCAAAAGATAGAAGCGTCTATGAGCAAATCCCTGTAGCTTCCCCAAACAGCTACAGCTCGTCACCTGAATGAGTACCTATGCTTGGTGTCCTTGTGGCTGGGCACCTAAAATGGGTTTTACAAAGAAAAAGATTTGAAAAGCAAACGGGTCAGAGCCCGAATGTGGAGTTATATTTTAAAAACCTGCAAGTGCTTTAAAAACATTTAAAACATTAAATGCAAAGTACATGTTAGGACGTACACTCACATTATATTCTCACCTCTCGTCTAACTGTGCACTCCTAACGTAAGTACCCATCTATAACTACCATACCACTAGCTAAGTGACAACGTATCTAGCTAGACTGCCAAAGGGTCTACCCATAATACTTGGTTCATTTAACATAACAACGCTCGTAATTTAATAGAGGTTTAACGTAAACTCAGTTATTAAATATGCCATTGATATAACTATCAGCTAACTCATTATATAACTCGAAACAATATCGTAATATTTTTACAACATTAACATGAGGATTTTCATTAATTTAATGTATATTATTCATCTCATAAATATACAATACAAGCACCCCGCAATTTAAGCTATAGTGCACACATACTCTGCTATCCATCCCGGTACATTACGTACATAAGGATCACATATTCCGAATCTCTCAGGAATAGTCCAGATAACACAAATCACAAATAGTGGAGGCGAACACAGTCACCATCACATGGGTCACGCACATACCTACGCTCCCATGGTCAGCGGACTTATTAATATCACAATAAGTCTTTCTATGACCTATGTTCATCAAGGTACCAGTCTATATCCCCCCCGTAGGCACACAAGGAATAGAGGGTCCTAAGCGAACGAAACCTCCCGTGATAGCAAGTATGGTAGGTATGTCATACATACAATCCATATACTTATACTAAGTAAACACACATCTTAGTAATATCATATTTTAATCGTAGTATATATTCTCATACTAACTATAATTAACACAATTCATACTAATCCGGTTTGTAAGTATACGCGCCATAATTCATCCTCACATCGTAGTAGACACTCACGTCTCGACCCAAATGGTTTAATTAATATAATTCTAGTATATGATTTACTCATCTCAATAACCCAAAAGTCCCAAATAAATCACTATATCATCAAAGGAATGCTAACTCTACCCTTGAACCAGTTCCCGGAACTCCAAAAGTCAAAACAGTCCAAAAGGGGTCAAACTGTCAACTCGTTAGAAGTCTCGTTCGAACGAGGCTTCGAACGAGTTTGGACTGTCAGGTCGTTAGAAGTCTCGTTCGAACGAGGCTGTTCGAACGAGATCCCAGTTCGTTCGAACGAACTGTTACTTCTAACGATATCTCGTTCGAACGAGATATCGAACGAAATACCTTCTCGTTAGTAACGACTGGTCAACTCGTTAGAAGCTCGTTCGAACGAGTTCGTTCGAACGACCTGGGGCTGCTTCTAACGAGATGCCAGTTTCGGCCCAGAACTTCCCGAAAATCATTTTTCACCATTTTAACAATTCTAATCTCTTCCAAAGTTCATTCCAATAACGTTTTGGGGGTCTCTAAATCATCTTAAACATATTTATATCATCTCCTAACATGTTTTCAAGGATTGAATCATCATAACATCAACTAAATTTACAAATTTCTACACTTATCCCAATCTCTAGAACATGAACCCTAGGTTTAAATCATCCTCAAATCCCAGAATTTATTTCGTTTTAATTCTTTCAAATCACAATTAATATAAGGGAAATCATCTCCTATCATACTACATGCAATTCTCTTCACAATATTCAAGTTCTAACTTCAAACTACATGGGTTTTCATTATCTCCCAAGAACAGTTGTAATTTATCAATCTTCTAACATGGAGGAAACATTCTACGAATTTAAATATGATTAAAACACTTGCCTTGGTTTGATTTCTGGTTTTGATGTGGAATTGGTGTAGAATTTCTGCAGAATTCCTCTCTCTCTCTCCTTCTCCAAGCTTTCTTCTCCAAAAGGCTATGGTGGCTAGGGTTTGCTTTGGGGGAACTTATGAAAACCTAATTTAATAAACCTCCGTGGCTTGTTGGGTTAATAAGGGTTGGTTGGGGTCAATCCTTATCAGATTACAACTCTCAATTTTCGTCACTTTTAATTACCCAAAAATACCCAATTACTAAAATGCCCTTTATGGTGCCGGGATGGCCTAAAAATACCCCGGGACCCAAACTATACCCCCGGCTAGTGTTTTCTGACTATCTCGACCCTTCCGGACGCGTTGGCGCACTCAAAACGACCATACGGATTATAGATTTTAAATTCACCTTTAATATCAAATTATTATACCGTGACGCGGCGGTCCCACGCGTCTCAACAAAATTTCCAAATTGCCGTATATAAATCCCACGACAAATTTCATAATACCAATTACATATATAATCTTATATGCACATAATCAAATACCAATTCGCATCACATTAGTATTTATAACCCGAATTAATTTCCAATTAATACGCATTTAATTAATTAATCCCAAAAATAATTATAGTCAAAAGTACGGGGTATTACATATATATATATATATATATATATAGAGAGAGAGAGAGAGAGAGAGAGAGAGAGAGAGAGAGAGAGATTGCTGAATTGTTTGGGATTCTTGAATTGTTGTTGATTGGTGGATTTGAACAATTAGACGGCCATTGAGTTTGTTGGCCCTTAGACCATACTATAAATTTTAAAAGTTTGTTGTTAAACATTAATAATAGTGCGCATACTTATTCACATGCTTCATGCATCATCCACTTGAATATACTTATCATGTTTCACTTCACTTGCCCATGTTCTTCACATATAAATTATTGATATCCATACTTAGAATATTGTTAACTTGTATTCTTCTAGTACTTTATTAATACCAAATGACAGTTTGATGTTTTTATTCTTATAATGTCGTTAAATTGGTGGGTTGGTTATTGAATATGTTAATTTGGATCTTACTCAGTTTAACCATTAATTCTTAGTCTTTGACATGACCCGAATTTGAAACAATTTTTAGATTTATAATAAGTATTCTATTTATTTTAAACAATGCTTAGTTTGGTTGATGATATGGATTAGTATTCTTATAATGTCGTTAATTTGTATTCGTCTAGTGCCTTAACAATTTTTGCAATAAAATGGCTTCATCAGGGTATCACGGTAGAGGAGGCGAGGAAGGCTTGTCTGCCACCAGGGCCCCCAAATGGGGAAAATTGGGGTCTGTCGTCGAGAACAAGACAGCCTTACTGGCTAGAGTCCTGGAGTTATTCAAGTCGATCGTCGGCCCGGGGTACACGGATTGGAGGAAGGTGCCACGGGAGCTCAAGATGGCCATCTGGGGGCACTACATGTACTTACTCACCTTATTTTTATTTTGTATTTATATCTATGTTTATATTTATATTTTATTATACTTTATAACTTAAATACAACTAACATTTACTTTCTTTTTGGTTTGTGTTTGTTTGACAGGAATAATTTGGCCTGCCCCTACATGTTCGCGACTCGACGTTAGAATAATTGAGAGATCAATACAAGATGTGGAAGAAAAACATACAGGCACGGTACTTTGAACATGGCCAGGAGTCCATATTGAGGGTCCTGACACCGTACCATCGAATGAGCCAATCTCATTAGCACAGTGGCAGCAGTTTGTCGACAATGAGATTGAGGAATGATATTTGGCATCTCGTCAATCGAGGAGGGACAACCGAGCAAAAAAGGTGGACGTGCACTACTCCGAGCGGACGTCTTACGCCGAGGTGGAGCACAGGATGGTAAGTTTTTATTTTTTTCTTTAATTTTAGTTTTATGTTATTTTAATTTAGCATTACTCTGCGTTACTTACTAATTTTGCATTATTTTATTTCATGAGTTGGGGAGTGGCCTTGGGGGTAGGCTACATAGGCTCGATGCCTATGTGGCAATTCAGACAAAGAAGGGCAAGGATAAGGAGGTGTCCCCGAGCATGGCAACCACGATTGTAAGTTATAATTATTTAATTTTTTTTAATTACCTTATAATTTTTTTATTAACTTAATTAACTAATCGTGTATTTTTTGTCGTTTCAGGCAAAGCTTAAGGAAGTGCATGACACACAATCTGACGCCGACAAATCATCTTTGGCTACGAATGCACTAAGCCAAGTGCTCAGGGCAAGGGGAGGACTAGGGGTGAGCTCTCGGGTGGGGAAGTCGAGGCTCACCGGGATTGAAACGAGCAATACCGGGTTGGCTCGTAAGGTGGACACCCATAGTGATAAGTTGGAAAGGTATGAGGCGACGGTCCTAAATAGGTATGCCTTCATGAAGCATCAGTTGGGGTCCACCTCGTGCAAGGGGAAGGGTACGGAGGTAGACGAGGATGCCACTACTCCATCTCTCTCACCCTCATCGCTGCAGTCACCACTTGCATCTGATCCATTTCTCATCATGACCCCCGTAGAACGGCCTATGTATACAATTGGTTGGCCGAACTTGTATTTGATAGACATATTTGGTGGCATGCCGATAGCTAGGGGGTTGAAGGACCCGAACACACACCTGGGTAGTGTGGTTCATGGACGTGTCATGCAAGATATAGAGGCAAAGGTTCTCGTCACCCATATTATGCCCGAAAGAGAGAATGCACCTTTATGGTTGGAACAATAATGTGGCATTCGACGAATTGATGGATGTGTCAATTCGTATGTAGTGTGGCCTACCTTCCTCCTTCGAGTTGTTTAAGACCCTAGTCCATGACATTATTTGTATTGATTTGTTTTGGATATTGAATGTTGAATATTTTATTTATTTATTTTTATTTGGTTATGGATATTTGTTGCTTGGTTATGGTTATGGTTATGGACATTTGTATTTATTTGATTTGGATATTGAATAGTGAATGTTGCTTGGTATATATGTTGTTTGGATAGGTTTAATATGCTATAACAGGTACAAATATACCGCTGGGTAGTAGCAGTGGCCATGCTGTCCAACAGTTTTTTTTTTTAATTCTGCCCAGATTTATCACGAACTTTGCCCGTGACAAATCTGTGATGAAGAAACTTATCACGGTCAAAGTCCATGACAAGTGCAATTCATGTCATGGACTTTGACCGTGATAAGTCCGTGACAATTTTCTTTGTCACTCCCAAACTTGTCACAGTCTTTAACCTTGATAAGTTTGCCTTGTCACGGTTTTTTACTGTGACAACGTGGTAGTTTTGGTGTAGTGACATGTAGTATAATTACTCTAAACAATTGGGTATTTGAGTCTGTATTTAGCATGTCAAAGCTTAAGACTTTGCTCCAATTTCATTTTTCACAATTAAATATTTTATCAGAGCTTCCACTTTTCCTATAAGATAAAATATATATCTTATGAAAAATTCTATCAAAGCTTCCACTTTTACTCTCGGACCACTTCTTCTACACCACCTCATTTGCAATTCTCTTCGGATTCACCTGCAGTCGCCGAAAAAGGTTGAGTTTGCAGGATTGCCATTAAATATTTTATTGCAACACCGATTTGAATTTGAATCTACATGCCATTCGCATCCTTTGCTTTTTGTGCTATCAAATCCTAAAACCCATAAGTAAAGCCCAAAACCATATATGTTCACCTATGATATTCCAACCTTAAACCTTATAGTTTTATTCATCTCACTAAATAATGTTTTAAGGGAGAAGATGGCTTGATTGGTATATATAGACAGGGATAAAAGGAAAGAAGAATAAAAGGCATGGATATTTTTTAAGGGATAAAGATAAATTGCATTATGAAGAGGCTTATAATAACGTTATATAAATTTATGAAATGAAGAGACAAATGAAGACGGGGGAAAGGAGAGGAAGTGATGATAAAGGTTAATAGAGAAGTGAGTAATAATGAACGTAAGATGAATAAACTCCCTTAAATGGGAGGAAATAAGGATGCCCGTGGAGTGGCTTATTGGTGGTGAAAATTCAATGTTATCCATCATTTTATAACATAGTATAGATATAATTTGGTGTTATCACTCCCGAAGAATTTTGTCGTATCATGACGTATACCATATCCCAAGAATCTTGGGATATCCTCCATATCACACATAAGGGTACCAATGTTGTGAAAGCATCTAAGCTTAAAACCTCACCACACAATTTGAAACTGTACGCATGCTTGAAACTGAAACTTTTGATGAATTGTATACTCGTATGTTTGATATTGTGAATTCCTTTTTTAATTTGTGTGAGCGAATTCTGAAATTGAGAGTTGTTAAGAAAATTTTGAGGTCTCTCTCGTCTCGTTTTAGTGCAAAAGTTATCGTCCTTAACTCTTTGGTAATTCTAGACATAATTAGTCTAGAAGAACTCGTAGGTAATCTCCAAACTTATGAATTAAACATGTTCCTTCAAACCCAAAAGAAAAAAAAGGAATAAATTTGAAATTAAAAAAAAAGGTTTCTGACTCCGATTGTGAATTTGATCGAGATGGTCTTGCCCTATTTGCTAAAAAAATCAAAAAATTCTCAAATTCAAAAATAAAAATTCATCCAAATTAAAAAGTAAAAATTTTGAGAAAAATAAAAATTACAAACGAGTAAGAACTTTTTTTAGAATGATCAAAAGAAAGCTGGAGGTGTGTATCCAAGAAAGATTAATTGGAGAGATATTTCGAGTGTGAGGGAAATGACACAAAGCCCATGCGTGTCCCACTAGGCTTAAGCGACAGGGCTAAGGGGAATCTGCCTATAATGCCACTTTAAGCTACATTGATGTTGTGTCGGTGGATTATGGGAATGATTCACCCAAGGATGTAAATTCACCGTGTTCATCACTAATCACGTTACCACTTTAAGTAAGTCTCATTCTCATGAGGATGTTTTAAAATGTGATAACCTCGATAATGAGTCGAATCATTCCCAAGAGTTTAAGGGTGATGATTTAAGTGAGGGAGAATGTGGTCTCTAATACGCATACTCCGAAATTTACATCGACTCATTAAAAAATAAAAAGTAAAATAAAAATTTGACTTTTAGGGTGTCATCTTTGGAGAAGGAGTTGAAAGGTTCGAGAGGAAGTGAGGTCTCTATTAGTATCTATTTGAGTAAGCAACTTATTTCGGTGGGTAATGAGAAGAAATACTTGACCAACAAAGTGGTTAGTCTTACAAGAGATCTTTAATCATCAATGGAGACTCGTGAGAAACTTAAAGCCCGTGTTTACCAACTCGAGAAATATCTCGAACGTGCCCTGGAGGTCAAAGTCACCTTAGAGGATACATTCAAGAATGTTGGGAAGATGTTCTTACATCTATGAAGGTGTATCCACTTCCAATGTCGCACCCAAACTCGTTCCTAAGTTTATGTTAAATCCTTATGGGCCTCCACATAAACCATCAAGAAGAACCCATCCTAGGCATTTTAACCAAGGTCGACCCAACTAAATTTATGTTTGTACCCATTGCAAACAAAAATGTCACCTTCGGGAGTTTTTGAGACACCTCGCTTATTAAAATAACGGGTGACCAACCCTCTACAAAAATAAATAGGAATCTCATTTCGTACATTTTTAGCATCACTATCGAAATCAATTAATCACTAACCACCTATTATTAAATTAGGCCAAGTGTCAATTTTAATCTTTATTAATAACAACGTACACAACCCACAATTTAGTTAAACAACAAAAGTAAATCCGCAGTAACAATATAAGTTTGAAACACAAGTCTAATACATACTAAATCCTTAACTGAATAAACCATCGGTTGAAATAATAACCATACAACCATTCCATACAAAATGAAATAAAATAAACCGTCCAACGTAGGCAACATGCCTGGAAATGAAATAGACCCTGACTAAAATATGATAAAAAAAGACTATAATAATATCTTGCACCATCAACAATTGTTGCAGCTCCAATATATGATAGAACGATCAAGCTTAGCGTCCCTGTGGCCGGACGCCTAAAAGGTTTTGAAAATATATTTAATATGGGCAGCGCCTAAAAACCTTTTAGAAAATATTTTGCAAGTAATTAAAATGCATCATTAATTATGCCCATCCTTCTATATTTAAAATTTGTATCACACTCTCTTGAGACATCACTCACCTCTCATCTAAAGTACGCACCTAATGTTTGCATTTTAACCGCCTAGTTTTACTACCTGCCTAACTAGTCCCATGCCATCGTTAATTCTATACGCTATCCCATCACCGCGTATTTTACCAAATTAATTTCAATTACCACTAATAATTATAATTCTCAATTATAATCTATTGATTCAAGTCATTAACTTTCACTAGTTAGTTCAACGTTATTCACACTTAATGTTTAAGTCGTGTATACTTCTTCACGTTGATATACACAATATTCACATCATAATATACATATATATCACTCACTATATACGTATACCCAGCATCTCTCAGAGCTAACACTCCCTGGAATACGATTATCTAGTGTGCTATTTTTCAGGATAATACTTCATCACCCTAGAAACACGGGACGAAATCGCCTACCATACCCTAAAATAAAACGTATTAGAGGTGATCGTAGTCCTGAGCCAGTGAGCATAATCATACCAACATTACCCCACTCGACTTCAACCTTATCAGGTATGCATAACGCTATGATCTGGGGTCGATACTTAGCCTGCTTTCACTCGCTAGGAAGAACACCCACATTACGCAATCTCCATTAATAGTACCCCTAGAGTGGTATGTTTAATTAATTATATCATTCACACACACACACACACACACACACACGCACGCACACACACACACACACATATATATATATATATATATATTACTCAAAATTCCATTTAACCGTGCCTATCACTCGTGGCACATATAACCCATTTTCACAATATTGCTCATATCCATAATTAATTAATCATTTACTAAATTAATTAATTAAATCCCATCACATAAATTTCTTGATAGGTATTAGTTTCATTCAACATGCATCCCTATATTTGCAATTTTTTATCCAATTTCATTATTTATTTTCGAATAAAATTCTTCCCATTTATTCTAACTTGCATCCCCAATAAATTTCAAATGATTTTAACCCACCATCTCAATTCATATATTTTTCCAGAAGTTCACAATTGTCCCCGAATATTTAATCAATACCCGATTAACATTTTAATCTTTTCTAAAAAAATAGCACAACTGTCTGTGGCAGGGGGTTCGAACCTAGAGATGGCAATTTTTTCCCAAATTTTGGGTCTTTGCGGTTACTTGAAAAAAAATCCCCGAAAAATCGGGGATCGGGGATCGGGTCGGGAAGTAAAAAATCCCCAAAAAATTTCGGGTCGGTTTCAGGTATACCCTCGGGTCTCCACGGGGATACCCGATTTATTATATATATATATATATATATATATATATATATATATATATATATATATATATATATATATATATATATATTTATATTTATATTATATAGTATATAAACATCTAAAAATAAATAAACCTTAAACTCTCTTTACTACTCACGCACGCCTCTCATTGAGACTCAGAGACTGAAAACAGATATGTGCCCTCATCCTCTCCCCTCTCTCTCTTACGCCTTAACCTCCCTCTCTCTCTTCTCTCTTTCACGCCTGACACCTGCCCCTGCCTCATCCTCCCTCACACCGGTGCCTCTCAGCCCCTCAACCTCCCTCACGCTGACGCCTATCAGCCCCTCCAGTTTTTCACGGCGTCCTCTCCGACTTTTCACGGCATCCTCTCCGGCGACTCCCACTGATATCTGTGTAACAACCCGCGTAATTTTGGGCTATTTTAATTAATTTCTGGAAAATGGAGGAAAATAAAGTTTTTGATAAAATTATTTTTATTGCTCAAATATGTTGGGTATTATTTTTAAAGGCGAGAATTTCAAACGGTTTCGTAAACGGAGTTAAAACGGATTTTAAAATGATTTTAACTCTTGGAGTTGTTTTGACTTCCAACTCTTCATTTCTTTGCCTTATTTAAAAGAGTCTTTTGGATTCCAACTCTTTATTTCTTTGCATTATAAAAGGAAGTCGTGGGCAACCTTTTTAACCTACTTTTGGCACAAATTTTGGCAGCAAATATATTTTATATTCCTCTTCTTTTTAATTATACTTTGGCCCTTGAGATTTGTGAGTTCCAACCTTAGATTAGAGGTGTTCTTGGGACTATTTTGTTGGAGGTTCTTGGAGGAGCTTTTGTAGATATTTTGTGTTGATCTTGAGGATGTGATCGTTGGTTTCTCATCGTGTTTTGAGGTATGGGGTTTTACACAATATGCTCCTTAAATCTCGCGAGTGTCATTCTCTTTGAATTCTTGTTTAATTGAACTCATATTTGAATTGATAAATTCATTGAAATCTGAAAAATAATTGTTCAAATTATTTTCATTCTTGTGGTATCATTATATTGTTGATGAGCACGTTGTCATGAGATTTTAATATGGCACGGATGTTGGGCACCCGCCAAAATTCCTGTTTCCCGGGCTATGGCTTGATAAAGCATATACGGATGTGGTGAGGCCTGGTGACCCATTGATGTGTTGTTGAAAAATTATAATGATGAAATGCTATTGAGATTTGCATTTTGATTTGAATATTCATTCTCGTGTTGTTACGCCTTATTATTTATATAATTATTGAGCATCTTTCTTGTCGTATTGTGTACTTCCCCATATTTTCTTTTAGTGGCATGTTAGCGCGGATTTTGGGGCGCTATGGAGATTGATCTTAGCAAGGATTGTTTGGGAAAGATTTGTATAATTTTGTTGTATAGAGCATTGGAGATTTGTATTTTTATTCGAGTTAGATGTTATATTTAATTCGAGAGACTTGTTGAAATTGAAGATATTGAGATTAGTGGATTTATATTATTGTGGGTTTATTTAGATGCTCTATACCTTGTCACTTGTGGATTTGGATTTATTTTATCGACAGTATAGCTCCGTTCGCTCTCCCCGGGCGGGCGGGGTGTTACAAATGGTATCAGAGCTTAGGTATACGGTAACCCTCGAGGCTTGGGTTTTGGGTTCATTGCGTGGTTAGAAATTTTTGGAGATAGAAAATTTTAGGTGATATTCGTGATAAGTTTCGAGATTAGAGGTGAGGAATTATTTTTGGAGACGAAATTATTTTTGGAGATTGTTAGCCTGATTTTTTAGAGTTAGGCATTCGTCGAATTTCGAGGGCGAAATTCCATTGTTAGTGGGGAAGTGTAACAACCCGCGTAATAATGGGCTATTTTAATTAATTTCTGGAAAATGGAGGAAAATAAAGTTTTTGATAAAATTATTTTTATTGCTCAAATATGTTGGGTATTATTTTTAAAGGCGAGAATTTCAAACGGTTTCGAAAACGGAGTTTCCCCATATTTTCTTTTAGTTGGCAGGTTAGCGTGGATTGGGACGCTATGGACCAATTGGGATTATTTTAGTGTGGATTATTTTGGGAAGAATATTTTTTGAAGATTTGTATTATTTATTTTGTTGTATAGAGCATTGGAGATTTGTATTTATTTTTCGAGTTAGATAGTTGTAATTTTAATTCGAGAGACTTGTTGTAATTGAAGAGATTGAGATTAGTGGATTTATATTATTGTGGGTTTATTTAGATGCTCTATACCTTGTCACTTGTGGATTTGGATATATTTTATCGCATTAGCGCTCCGTTCGCTCTCCCCGGGTGGGCGGGGTGTTACAATCTGATAGTAAGTATTTATTATTTGTCTGTTTAAAAGACAAAATACCCAAACATGAACTACTTCTTACTTGAAATTTTTAAATCCCAAATGCTTTACCAACTGTTTTGTCGCAACTCATAAAACTATCAGCGAGGTGGTGTGTTAGTTTGCGGTATTAGCTTCATGGTGTTTGATTAAGTGTACAATCAAACCCTTATGAAAGTTCAAAGTGGTTTCTCGGAACTTTCACACACAAGACTTCAAATTATTAACCGAGGCAGAAGATGTGGTTTGTTTGGTGGGTACCTATTTTTACTGTAGTCACATGTACCTGTTATTTTGGTTTTGCTGGAACCATATACCTTATTATTTATTTATATATTTTTATAGGTTTAAGCCCTTAATTTCTCTTCCACTTCCATTATTTTTAACATAATCGGATGATAAAACTTTACTTACAGTGATGATAAAACTTTACTTAATTGGATCCCCTTTTTGTGAGATTATGTGCTATTTATAGAGATGTGTTTAGTCATTTATAATTTAGATGTAATTTAAAAGTAACTTTTACTTAGGTGCTTAAATAAATAAATAAATCAAAACGGGTTCCCCGCGGGGAACCCGATACCCATTTTAAACGGGGACGGGGATCCCCGAACCTGTTATAACGGGGAATGGGTCGGGGATGGGAAATGTTTTTTTCTAATGGGGATGGGGAGTTAAAACCCGACCCGAACCGACCCGTTGCCATCCCTTTTCTAACCGGTTCGATTGTGTGGTGAACCGGTTCGTCCCTGAAAATCTATCCCAGTTTTTCTAGTCCGAATTTCAGTAATTTCAACCTGAAAAATCATCATGAACACAATTTATTTCAATATCTATCATGCTTGATAGATTTTATATAAGTGGGACTCATTATTACATATAATTATCATCTAAATATGTAACTTTTATGGGGATAAATTTCATCTCTACATGCTATATCACAATTTCAATCCTAAGTTTTCTCTATATAAATTCCACTACATAAGAATTCATAATCCCAAAGTTTAATGATTAAAAATTCATCCATAAATTTCCATCAACATATGTCAAAACCCATTTTCATAATCATTTCTCAAAATTCCAAAGTTTGACATGCAAATTCCACCCAAAAATAATTTTTCCAATTTTAATATGACAAAAATTGAATGCATAATTATTTAGCAAGATAATCACTTGCCTTAACAGTTTGTAGTGGTTGAATTTGATGAAGATGATGATGAATCTCCTTGAATCCCTTCCCCAATCTCCAATCCCTTAGTGTTCTTGAGTTATTCTTCACTTTCTCACTTGAACCTTTAAGTTTCCTCTCTAATTCTCTTCATTTTCACTCTAACTCTTGGTATCTCTCAACTAAGCCTTTATAATATGAGAATAACCTTTCTTTTTCACTCATCCTTTCAATATACAAGTAAGAAAATCTCAAAATTGGCTTTTCACATAGTAATAAAATGGTCAAAATAGCTTTTAATTAATCCTAACTAGTCTAAAAAGTCCCTGAGACCCAAACATAACCCTCGGGTACTTAATTTTGTATATTTCAACTCATTCTGAATCAACCGTGCACTTGAAATCACCAGCCGAGTCACTTAGCAATATTTTCTTATCTCAACCCTCATAAATAATTTTCGATTAAGATATTAATAATTCATGTCGTGTTTACTCACGTACAACAAAATTTCATTTTATTTACTATTACACATTAATAAACATCATTAAATTTTATTTACTATCACACACTAGTAAATATACGGGCACTTAAATATTAATTCATTTCACATCAAAATTAATATTTAATAATTTCTCATTATTTCTTGATTTGATTAAATTAGGACTCACCCGCATAATTTAAATTATCAAGTTAATATATATATATATATAAAATCCAATTTAATATGTATAAAACTACGGGGTATTACATATTTTCACTCTTGAAAATGAATTTTGTCCCTCGAAATTTGTGTAATCCTGGTACTAAAAACTTTGGATCCTTATCCACACGACGTCCGAATGTACTCATAATCAACTCTTGATAACATTTTGGTGCCTCCACTATTCACGTGCTAGTGGTATAATGATGTCTAAGGGCCTACTCACTACGATCTCAGATTAACGACAAGTCTGTTCAAATGATTTCATATTGTTATACTTTATCATTATAAGGTCTCACATATACAATGATATGCAAAACTATCATGAATCCGCTAATAATGCTCCAATAAGATGAGCCTATACTCTACTAGCTCTATCATCTCAATGTTGGAAAACGTCTCACTTCCCTAGGTGTCAACTTCTCTTCTTACCCAAATCACATAACTCCCTTCCTGGGAGACACCCACAACAATTTTTGACCACTCACACCAGTCTTTAACTCTTCGGTTCATGACGACATGACTCTTAGAAGATTTTTGAACTATATGAAAATAACTTCGATTATCTTAATTCGCTCTGACCGACTCTAAATCACGTCCGACCAGCGAAACTTTTTATTTCTCCACCCTTAACCATCCACAGGGCGGACGACAAGATCTCCCGCCTTAAGTATCAAAAGGCATCTTTCTAATAATAGCCTGTACGAGCCATTAAACGCAACTCCACCAATGGTAATTACTCCTCCCAGTTACCTTAAAATCTAGAATACGCATCTCTCGTATCTTTCAACATCTTAGTCACTCTTCCCATTTACTCCTCGGTTTACGGGTAATATATCTTACTTAAAACGCACTTCATCCCACCACCTCCTAATACTCCCAATCAAAGCTGGGACTTAAGGATCTCATCCTGATTCACAACAGCTGTTGGACGACATCTTGTTGAGATTTATTTCCTCTATCAAATGAAATGTTGGGTATGTTACCCGATAATGTAACTTGCCCAATTTAGCAATAATTATTCTGCCTCAATCAACCAATCCCACAAACCCAAAAGAAATCTTGACCTATTCACGATGTTGGCAACCAAATAATGAAGTTCATCAGTTTTCTTAGCCATTTCGTCACTAGAATCACTAATTATTGGAAAATTCTGGTGGATCGCCTTGGACCAATCTTTTCCCATCAATGAGTGGTGCAACTGGAGACAACTTCACTATGTCTCACTCCACACTGATACACAAGCTCAATATCCCACATCAAGTGGTACCTCTTACTCCCTTTCATGGGATACTTAAAAAATCATGACCCATGCATTTGCTCCAAACTGCATACGTTTTTGGTCCTCCTCGCTTGGTAAAACCAATATCATACTATGTGCAATACACCCCCAACATTCCATTAAATAATACTTCGTACAACTCTCTGAAACTATTAAATCTTCCTTTGGCTAGAGAGATCCCTCGCTTTTATCCCCAGTCTTTCAACCCATCTCGGGTGGGATTGATCTCCTTGCTGTAGATTTATATCCAAACTACCTTCTTCCTTGACCAAAGTTTAGTCCATCTTAATTTTCCACAGGCATATGGTTCAATACTTTTTATCACCATATACCCCTTAACCTGGACAATTCTGAAAATCGAACTAGTCAGGGAGCCCATACACCTTGTATCCCGTGCATATTTACACAAACATCACATACGCAATATTTTTATTTCGAACTCGGCTTCTCATGCTCGACGTGTTTATACAGTAAAGGTATTCTTTATCACCGCACTAATTGCGAATTAAATATCTTTAAGAGTGCCCATATATCCACTAGTGGTGTTAACATTCCTAGTACTTTCTAAACTGAACGACCTGGTTCCATTGGCCTTATATCATAAAATAGCTCTCAGCTCCAAGTGTTATCTCCACACATGGCATAATTAACATCTAAAATGATGCCCTGTCATCTAACAACGATTTCTAACTCTCGACATTTACTAGGGTTCATACATGAAATGCCACGCAATTGAAATCCACCCAAGGAATTTCCTCAATTCCCCATCACTTGACAATATCGATTATCGAGATCCTTTTCCACAAAATACATTAACGGGACATCCCAAATCCTATCCCCATACGTACAAGTCTAAACCTCAACTCCTACATATCTAAAAGAGTCATACAATACTGAGCTTGTACTATCACTAAGTCTCCAGTGCTAAATCAATAACATGTTAACTATCTCTGCTCAACGAAAAACCCGATATCCCCTAAATCACATCAGTATAGTTCCTATGCATCATAATCGAATATAACGAGACAACTATATTCTCTGAAGTCTCCATTTAAATATAATATATATGCAACTCGACCATCTTTCAGGTGAAATATCGCAAAAATAACACATCATGCACTGGAACAACGAATATGATAGCCTCACTATAACAACTCATTGTCGCTTAACCCATCTCTAACTAGTTCATAACCAGGATAACATAATACTCGTATAACATATCTTTGAGATGATCAAATCTATAAAAACATATCCTATCAGTGTCCACACCCGCTCCCCTGCAGATCGAACTAAAGAGAGTCCCGCTACCCGATGATAAATATATACACTCAATAGTTATACTAATGATATCTACTAAGCCCGACTCACGCGCAAATCTGGTGCAAACCTAAATACTGTGATGCACTCATATCATATCGAACCTATCCTATCTGTTCATGGATAAAATTTATACTTTCAATTGCCAATGTCTCTGGCTGTTTAAATGGTTCTTGTACGTAATACTCACGTTTGAACTCTCCCAAAAACTACTGGAACTATTGCCCCTGCTGGGCACCCTGCTCTTGTCTCCTTAACTCTCTGCAGACAAGATTGACATATGTGGTCCTTCTTTCCACATATAAAACACTTCCTTGTGTAATCTATCTCTGGACCCACTGGCCATGTTGGGGATGTCTTACCCTCTGGCCTTGGTAAGCTCGATCTTGATGGCTACCCTCGTAGTTCCTTTGACTCCGATTACCCCATGGAAAATGTTGTTGGTCCCGACGGCCCTGTCCGAATCCACCGTCAGCCAGTTATAATTCTCTTAATTTAAATCTTTTAAATGGTCTTCTTGCCAAGTAATTCTAGTGTGGTGTCCATTAACACTAATACCCCCATCTTACTCTATTATCTAGACTTTCCCATGCTTTTGACTCTCTTCATATGAAAGCATTTATATACGGCATTGACGATATCGACATAAATTGTCCAAGCCAAATTTTCCCATCAATGCTGATGTATTCTACCCATGAGTCCATCATCAACTTAAGGACCCCTTTTCTCCTAAATATCCACTTCGTCGGGTACGAAGTTCGCTAAATAAGGACATCTTCCTCATACGCGACCACCGTCCAAACACCTTGTAATAAGTACCAAATTTTCCTTTGTATATCTGTTCGAACATCAGATGAAAGGTTTTACGATCAAACCATACCCAAACTCCTCAATACTTTATAGTATATCTTTTTTCAGATGTGGTAACTAACTCTCATCACTATAGCACTGCTCATACGAGCTTAAAAGTTTCCCAAAATTTAATCCAAAGTGTCACTACACTCCACTATACGCAAATGCCTTTGGACATTCTCCTTCCATTGGCTAGCTAATACACGTTTGCACTTTCCTCGAACCCTTGCGAATGGCCATTCTCAAAATCTCTCTGACTCTCTCTCATACTGATTGCACTGGGTGAGTCTGAATTGCTGCCACCATCTGTTGTGGAAGTACTTGGGGAAACTATTATTCTCTAGCAATCATCACAGCATTATTCGCCCGAGGAATAATAGTGGTGACTTCTACTGCGACCACTATTTCCAAAATAGTCTACAACTCTGGCTAAACTTCTCCTCTAGTAGTCTTCCTAACAGCCCTCACTGGTTATCCTTCTCTTATTTGACTTCCGAAACACAACTGAACTCGTATAAGGTTCACTTCCATTATACATAATAGCGGGAGAACATACATCGCAATATGAATCAACAGTCATAAGCATAGGTCTCTACATCAAAGAACGCTACGATAGAAAACATAATAAGTCCGTACGGATGCTAAGGACTCTAGAACCTGATGCTCTGATACCATCTAAGACACCCCAGTTACTAAAATAACAGGTGGCTAACCCTCTACTAAAATAAACAGAAATCTCATTTGGCACATTTTTTAACATCACCATCGAAATCAATTAATTACTAACCACCAAGTATTAAATTAAGCCAAATGTCAATTTTAATCTTTATCAATAACAAGATACACAACCCACAATTTAGTTAGACAACTAAAGTAAATCCATAGTACCAATATAAATCCGAAACACAAGTCTAATACATGCCAAATACTTAAATGAATAAACCATCGGTTGAAATAATAACCATACAACCATTCCATAAGAAATGAAATAAAATAAATCGTCCAACTTAGGCAACATGCCTGGAAATGAAACAGACCCTGACTATAATGTGATGAAATAAACGACTATAACAATATCCAGCAACATCCACAATTGTTGCAGGTCCGGTATCTGATAGAACGATCAAGCTTGGCGTCCTTGTGGCTGACACCTAAAAGGTTTTGAAAATAGATTTGATATGGGCAGCGTCCAAAAACCTTTTAGAAAACATTTTGCAAGTAATTAAAATGCATAATTAATTATGCCCATCCTTCCATGTTTAAAATTGGTATCACACTCTCTTGAAACATTACTCCCATTTCATCTAAAGTGCGCACCTAACGTTTGCATTTTAACCGCCTAGTTATGCTACCTGCCTAACTAGTTCCATGCCATCCTTAATTCTATATGCTATCTCATCACCGCGTATTTTATCGAATTAATTCCAATTACCATTAATAATTATAATTCTCATTTATAATCTATTAATTAAAGTCAATAACTTTTACTAGTTAATTCAACATTATTCACACTTAATGGTTAAGTCGTGTATACTTCTTCACATTGATATACACAAAATTAACATCATAAAATACATATATATCACTCACTATATACGTATACCCATCATCTTCTCGAGCTAACACTTCCTGAGATATGGTTATCTAGTGTTTCTATTCTTCAGGATAATACTTTCGCACCTTGGAAACACCGAGACGAAATCTCCTATCGTACACAAAAATAAAATATATTGGAGGTGATCATAGTCCTGAGACAGTGAGTATAAGCATACCAACATTACCCCACTCGACTCCAACCTTATCAGGCATGCATGGCGCTATGGTCTGGGGTCGATACTTAGCTTGCTTTCACTCGTCAGGGAGAACACCCATATCGTCCAACATCTGTTAATAACTCCCCTAGAGTGGTATGTTTAATTAATTATATCATTCACACCGTTATAATAACATATATATACGGGTATAGAGACAGTATATATGTATATATACTGTCTCTATACCCGTATATATATTACTCAAAATTTCATTTAACCATGTCTATCACTCGCGACACATATAAACCAATTTCACAATATTGTTCATATCCATAATTAATTAATCGTGCACTAAATTTATTAATTAAATCTCATCATATAAGTGTCTGGATACGCATTAGTTTCACTCAACCCGTATCCCTATATTTTTAAATTTTTATCCAAATTCCATTGTTCATTTTTGAATAAAATTCTTACCATTTTTTCTAACCTGCATCCCCGATAAATCTCAAATAATTTTAACCCACCATCTTAATTCATATATTTTTCCATAAGTTCACAATTGTCCCCGAATTAACATTTTAATCTTTTCTAAAAAAATAGCACAACTGTCCGTGGCAGGGGGGTCGAACCGGGTTGGCTGTGGGACGAACCAGTTCGCCCCTGAAAATTTGTCCATGTTTTCTAGTCCGAATTTCAGTAATTTCAACCTAAAAAATGATCATCAATATAATTTATTTCAATCTCTGTTATGATCGATAGATTTTATAAAAATGGGACTTATCGTTACATATAATAATCATCTAAATATGTAACTTTCATAGGGATAAATTTCTTCTCTACATGATATATCATAATTTCAATCCTAAGTTTTCTCTATATAAATTCCACTACATAAGAATTCATAATCCCAAAGTTCATGATTAAAAATTCACCCATAAATTTCCATCATCATATGTCAAAACCCATTTGCATAATCATTTCCCAAAATCCCAAAGTTTGACATGTTAATTTCACCCAAAAATAATTTTCCCTATTTTAATATGACAGAAATTGAAAGCATAATTATTTAGCAAGATATTCCCTTGCCTTAATAGTTTATAGTTGTTTAATTTGATGAAGAGGATGATGAATCTCCTGGAACCCCTTCCCTAATCTTTAATCCCTCGGTGTTCTTGAGTTATTCTTCACTTTCTCACTTAAACCTTTGAGTTTCCTCTCTAATTCTCTTCACTTTCACTCTAACTCTTGGTATCTCTCAACTAAACCTTTAGAATATGAGAATGACCTTTCTTTTTCACTCGTCCTTTCAATATATAAGTAAGAACTCCGAAAATGGCTTTTCACATACCAATAAAATGGCCAAAATAGCTTTTAATTAATTTGTACTAGCCTAAAAAGCTCCCGAGACCCAAACACAGGCCCCGATACTTAATTTTGACTATTTTAACTCATTCTGAATCAACCGTGCACTCAAAATCACCATCCGAGTCACTTATCAATATTTTCCTATCTCAACCCTCATAAATAATTCTCGATTAAGATATTAATAATTCATGCCTTGTTTACTCACGCACGACATAATTCAATTTTATTTACTATTACACGTTGTTAAACATCATTCAATTTTATTTACTATCACACAATAGTAAATATACAGTCATTTAAATATTAATTCATTTCACATCCAAATTAATATTTAATAATTTCTCATTATTTCTTGATTTGATTAAATTATGACTCACCCGCATAATTTCAATTGCCAATTTAATATATATATATAATCCGATTTAATATAAATAAAACTACGGGGTATTACAGTTTTGCTATAATCTAGGAAGAGTCTCTTACAACATTCTCCCATACACCACTATAATGAGCTAAATACTCTTAAAGAGTGAGTTGAGTTTCTAGTCAACCCTTCAAAAAGTTTAATAGAATAATTTCAAAGAATGTATACCCCTTTTGAGAACACTTCCAACACAACAATTAGCGTCAACAATTATAAGGGTAAGAAAAAGGTTACCACCACTTGGATACCTAAAAGTTACCAAAAGCCATTATTTTTCATGTTGCTCTTAAGGTTCAAGATACTTTGCAATGGTATTTTTATAGTGGGTGATCTCGACACATGATCGGTGATAAGTTACATTTTACCAACGTCGTGGATCACAGGGAAGGAAAAGTCACCTTTGGGGATAGGAATAGGTCTATCATATTAGGATGAGGTTGCCTGGAGATTTCCATCTTTCCTAAGCTAGACAATGTGTTGAATTTTGAAGGGTTGAAGGCTAACTTAACAATCATAAGCCAACTTTGTGATGTTAACTTTGCGATAAAGTTTTAGAATGTAACGTTTTTTATCAATAGGATAAAATTTTGATACATGGTGTGAGAACTAGTGATAATTGCTACGGTATTATTACCACGTTCTCTTTAGTATGAAATGGTTCTAAGGTTTCCACCATGGACCTTTAGCATTAAGACTGGGTCATCTCAATTTTAGAGATCTTGCGAGGTTAGTTAAGAAAGACCTAGTTCGTGGCTTATCATCACTTGGGAAACTAACTTCATTGGTTTGTGGTACTTTCCAACATAGGGAATGTTGATACCAAATTTAATCTGCTGACTTGGATCAATCACATGAAGACACGTGGCTATCTATATGACAACAACAAGCACTTCCGAGATGATCACACGCTCCGAGGAACCATGTTATTCCGAGGAACTCTTACGCTCCGAGGAACAAGAACTCTCTGAGGAACTCTTATGCTCCGAGGAACAAGACCTCTCCAAGGAACTCATTAGCACCGAGAAGCTCAGGCGGTCCGAGCTGCATCTCGAGCAAAGCATTAATAGCTGGATAACCAACCGTTCAACTGATTCATTAAATGCCATTCAGACGCACACGCAAAGAGGGCATTAAATGTATTACCCTTTCATATGTATATCATTTAATGTGTTACCCTTTCACATTACAGCCTGAGGGCTATAAATACATTGTCCAATCCTCATTGTAAGGGATCGGATCCTGAATCCAAACTTTGGGATCTAGAACGGAATTTCTTATAATCTAGAATTCCCAAATAATCAACAATAAAATAACAGTGGACGTAGGCCATTCTTATAAGGCTGAACCACTTTAAAATCTTTTGTCTCATTTATTTATCTGTGATTGAATTATTAGAGTGATCTAATTTTTTACATCAACAGATTAGCGCCGTCTGTGGGAAACGACTGGTAATATCGTTGTTGATGTAAAAAACTAGATCGCTCTAATTATTCAATCACAGATAAATAAATAAGACAGAGATTTTTAAAGTGGTTCGGCTAGGAATAAAGCCTACGTCCACTGTTATGTTATTGCTGAGTGTTTGCAGAATTCTTGATTACAAGTTCTCTCAAGAATTTCCCCTCCCTTTGAATGAGGGTGATACCAGGTATTTATAGCCCTTAGGCTGTACATGAATGGATTGATACATTAAATGATATACATATGAAAGGGTAATACATTTAATGCAGCGTGTGCGTCAAGATGATGAACATTCAATGAATATTTGAACTGTTGATTATCTGGCAATTAATGATACGACCGAGGTGCAGCTCGGACCGCCATAGTTGCTCGTTGCTCAGGAGTTCCTCGGAGCGCTGGAGTACCTCGGAGCGCTAGAGTTCCTCGGTGTATCCTCGTTGCTCGGAGAGAATCATGGTTGGTCAAGAAATGAACTTCCTCGTCGTTATTGCACCACGTAGATTGACAAGTGTCTTCGTATGATTCGTCCACATCAGCATATTAATTTTGGTATCAACAGAAGCCCCCAATGTTTTATATTTCGAACTTTGAGGAGTATGAAACATTCTTTCTCGGTACTTGGCCATATTGAATTGATCTTCCTGGGTTTTAGGAGCATCGTATTTGAATTTATTTCCAAATTCGAAGAATCCGCCTTTTTTCGAACTTTTAAGAGCGCTTCGATCTTAGTGACCTTTTTGTCTTTTTAGCCGCCGGAAGTTCAATAGTTTCTTTTTTGTAATCATTTCCTTCGCCGCTTCCCAAGGCAAAGTATTTAAACTTCTTAGGTAACCATACCGTCTTCTTCTTTTCCCAATTTCTTGCATTCAAGCTTTCTATTCTCTCCTTCTCTCTTGTGCGTTCATCCTTGCTTTCGTTCGTTGTCAACATACCTCCTTTCTTCCTGTAAGATCTTCTTCCTTTCTTCTCTTTTATTCAGTATGGTTTATATTGTGGAGTCTGTTGAGAAATTTCGTTCTGATTTTTCCATTCCTTCGTGGGTAACTCTAGAGGTTCTTTCTGAGCCTTTAGATTACTTTCGATTGGCTGAGGGACATTGGTTCCCCAGTCTATTTGTTGCTGAATGTGGATTTTCTTTTCCACCAAACCCATTGTGTCTTGAGTTTTGTCAGTATTTCGATCTTGTCCCTGCAAAAATAGCCCCCAATTCATGGAGAATAATTAATGGGGTGTACAAATTAAATCTAACTCATGGGACTCGTATAGGGATCCCTGAAATTATGTACTGCTATAAGTGGGCCACTCTAGATAATATTTATTACTTAAAAACTAGGTTTTTGAATAGAGCTCTTGTAGTTAACCTCCCTGATTCAAATAAAGATTATTTTGAACATGGGTTGGTTATAAAAAATTGGCAATATGCCCCTTTAGTTGGAGATGGAGTATACAACGGTCCCAGATGCCCCCCATATGGCAATGGGATAGGTTTATTTTTCATTTTATTTTACTTATGGAATTATGCTTTCATCATGTTTGACAAAATGTATGACTGATATCTCATTATGTATTTATTTGCAGTTGATAGCAAAAGAAAAACTCCAAAAGAATCAGAGGTTAATATCAAGCATCTGAAACTTATCTGGGGTTTGCATAAGAACGTTGCAGACGAGCACATCAGGTCTGCATCATATTTGCTGCAGTATAGGAGCTATACAACCTCTTATACTGCTCGCCCTGTTGAGCCAGCTTCAACTCCAGAGGATTCTTCTTCAGATTCTCATCTTCCTTTAAGTCATAGAATGGGCAAGAAAAGAGCTCCTCCTGCTCTATTTGATGACATTACTTCTGCTGCTGGGGCTAAGAAAAGTAAAACTGATGTCCTAGAGGGGACTAAGAAGGTGGATGCTGCACCCTCCAAAGCTGCCGAGAAGCCCCTAGTGGGTCCGAGCAAGAAAGTTGCTCCTATGGAAGTGATTACTATCTCCCTGACCAAGAGTTCTTCCTTGGTTGAAGCTGCTGAAGTAGCTTTGAGAAGATTGAGGAAATCATACTCAGTCAATTTGGCTGAAACTGTCCCTTCTCTGCCCGCTGGTGGTGTTGGTATTCCAACCATCATTCCTCCGAGCTCTGCGATGAGCTCGGTTAAAACTTGGATCATACCCGAGGTCCAAGGAATTGATGAAAAAATTTCTAGGGATATGCTGACATCCCTAGCTACTCGTCATCTTGCTTCGGTAAATTTCTCACATTCTGAATTTTCTTTCTCTGAATGCTTGCATTTTGTATTGAATTTACTGTTTTTCTCATCTTTCAGCTGGTGAACTGTTTCAATAATATCGTGAAGAAAGATGAAGCTATTAAAGCTTCAAGCTCCTCGTTAGGTGTAGAGGATGCTCTACTGGGTTTGACCCAATCCCTGAAGGAATCTCGCCAACAGTATAGTGAGGACAAGGCTGTTTGGGAGAAAAAGTTGTCTGCAGTTGAGGCCGAGAAGGTGAAGATGGCTGAGATCTCCAAGAATTTGGAGGATAAAGTAAAAGGTTTAGAGGTCGAACATCAGAAGTATGATGTCAAGCTCAAGAACTTGGGAGAGCTTGAAGATAAGTTGAAGAAGGCAGAGGAGAAGTTGTCCGCCCTGCAAGATATCAAGGTCCAAAAGGAAGAATTGGATGTGAAGCTCTCCTCGGAGAAACTAAGAAGAAAAGTCACAGTAAAAAAATCCTTTAACGCTGGCTGGGAGAAAGGATGGGATAAGGGAATTGCTGCGATGACATCCCAAGTTCAATACGGGAAGTTGAAATACTTCCACGATGGCTGGGTAGCTGCTCTGCAGGAACTGAAGATCAAGGATGATTCTGATCTATTCCAGTTGCACCTCCCTGGTCCTCCTCCACCAATTGTGGAAGAAGAAGAAGATGGGCCTGCCTCTGATGAATCTTCTATGGCTATAGGTGATCAAGTCCCTGCCTCTCTTCCTGCTGCCAGCGAGGACATTTCTTTCATGCCTCCTCCTTCTGAAAAAATTTCAACTCCTGCAGACCAAGTCGCTGTTACCACCGAGCAACCGAGCTCCTCATCCCAGCCTCCCGAGAAAGTCTTGGGAGACAAGGAAAAGGTGTGAAGTTGTTCGGTATCATTTCTATCTTTTATTATTTGTAATCAAACAATGTAATCTTTTGATGATCTAATAAAATACATCTTCGTTCCTTTTCATTGTTGATACTCTGTCTACTTTTATTTATTAACTCCTGCCTTCTTCTTTATTAGTTTTTGGCCAGAATGGAATTGATATCTGCTCCTGATACTGAGTTGATGCGACAATGCAATGGATATTATAAAGCTGGTCATACAGACCTAAGTGTATCAGAGATTGTCGACATCCTTGGTCACGATGCCTCAGAGCAAGCAGTTGAGGCTTACCGGTACCTGAAGGATTTACTTGATAGATCTGTGGCCAATAATGTGGCATACTACGAATTGATCGAGGAACTTCATTGTAGCTTAGAAGATCTTCAGAATCAACATAATGAATCAACTGCTTTGCTGCACAAGGAATATGAAAATAGATATCAACAGCTTTCTTCTGAAACAGACCATAAAAAGATCCTCGCTGGATATGATGTTAGGGAAAGAACTCTAAAAGGTGAGGTTGAGGCCTGCAGGCAGATTGCTGAGTTGTTGGAACATGAGAACAATAATTTGCAGAAAAAGATGGCTCAATATGAATCTGCAACATCATCTTCCACTGCTTTAGTACCAGTTACTGATGAAGGTTTCTCGTTCTTAGAGGTCGAAAATGCCAAATTAAGGCAAGAACTGGATGACTTAAGAAGATATGTTATTTCTGGGACTGCTCGGGGACGAGGAAGAGGTTCTCGGGGGCGAGGAAGAGCTGTTCAAAATGTTATCGAGGAGCAAAGTTCTCCAGTCGCTGCTCGGAGTCGATCAAGAGTTCTTAGTCGTAATGTCGAAGAGGCTCGTACCCGATCTACTTTGGAAACTCAAGCATTCCAATTAAACGTCAAAGATCGGGATCTATCAGAAATGTCCAAGAAAAATCTATCCTTGGAAGATCAACTTACTGCAACGAAGTCTGCTCTACATACTAAGGATCTTTTTGCCAAAAACCTTCTCGAACAATTGGATAGATTAACCTTTCAATTTCATAAGCAACCCAGGGAATTCTGGATGGCAGGATATAATGAAGCTCTTGTTCATTTGGATGCTCGTATTGAACATGCCAACAATGAAGGTTATAAGCAGGGGTGGTTGAACGCACTGGGTGTGTTAAAATTGGAGCAAGGGCATTATTTATGGGATTATCATGCTCCAGGGTTATTAGACTTGCCTGTGCCACCTTTCAAATTGGACATGGCCTGGATCCCAGCTCGTTCCATTCCTCGTAGCTTAATTTCAAAATACCTCGGTGATTATAGCCTTCATTCCCAAATCGAAGTATCTCGTCCAGAGCATCTAATGGAGACACCTTCAATAATGAATGTCAGAATGTTGAAGGACTTGAACTTTATTAATTCTCCCCTTTGCCTGGAAGATCCTCCTGCTGGCGAAGAGCCTATTTCTAAAGCAAAGGGCAAGAAACCAATAGAACAAGAATATCAATGTAATAGTTAGTACATTCATGTAACCTGTAATTTATTTTGAATTTTAATGAAAAGAATTTCATTTTCTGTTTGCAAATTTTGCTATTGTCTTGTGTTTATCAAACACCTTTATATTTGTGCATATGTATCTGTTAAAAAGATAACAATAATATTGTTCATCGAGCAACTTAATAAAAAGTTACAAGTATCAAGGTTGTTCAATCACTTAATAATAAAGTAATGAGTATAAAATGTTCAAACTGTTTCCAACCAACCAGGGTGGATAAATAATGTTTGTCGACCAACTACAGTTGATGGGTCTTTATCCCCGACCAGCCATACTTGATTCAATTTCAAATATTTTCATAAAATGTGTCCGACCAACCAACTTCAATAATTTATCCTCGTCGACCAACTACAGTTAGTGGGTTTTTATCCCCGACCAACTATACTTGGTTCAGTTTGGAATATTTTGTTCTCTGAGGAACTTTTGTAATAATATTACCTCCCGACCAACCGAGATTGGTGTTATAAGAATGTTGTTCTCGCCCTTTTACCAACCGGAGTTGATCATGGGTCCGAACTATCGTGTTCTTTCGAACTATCTTGTACACTAGTTATTTTACCAACCGAAGTTGATCACCCCAGTGTACGCCTCCTAACCAAAGGAGTATATCAGTTGTTCTCGCCCTTTTACCAACCGGAGTTGATCGTGGGTCTGAACTATCGTGTTCTTTCGAACTATCTTGTACACTAGTTATTTTACCAACCGAAGTTGATCACGCCAGTGTACGCCTCCTAACCAAAGGAGTATATTAGTTGTTCTCGCCCTTTTACCAACCGGAGTTGATCGTGGGTCTGAACTATCGTGTTATTTCGAACTATCTTGTACACTAGTTATTTTACCAACCGAAGTTGATCACGCTAGTGTACGCCTCCTAACCAAAGGAGTATATTAGTTGTTCTCGCCCTTTTACCAACCGGAGTTGATCGTGGGTCTGAACTATCGTCTTCTTGCTATCAAGCAGCGTAGTGTACAATCACTAGTATTCCCCGAAAAACTTTCAAACAAAGGAGAGAAAATTTGTGAAAAACATCATCGTTTTATTCATATTGATAGACCCGTTGTACATTTTACATCATTGATAATTCTTGCGAAGGTGTTCAGCATTCCAAGCATTCTTGAATTCTTCTCCTTCTAGAGTGGCTATTCGGTAAGTTCCTGGTCGAACAACTTCTGTAACTCGGTAAGGTCCATGCCAATTTGCTTCCAATTTATTGTGCTTCTGAATGACCTTCTTTAGCACATAATCTCCTTCTTTTAAATCGCATTTCTTCACCCTTTTGTTGTAGAACAGAGCTGTTCGTTGTTGATAAACAACATTCCTAATGGCTGCCTCTTCTCTTACTTCTTCGAGCATATCCAAATCCAGTCTTCTCATCAAGTCACTGATCGGAGAATTGAAATTCAGCACTCTGTGTGTTGGTAGGCCCAACTCTGCAGGTATCACAGCCTCACTTCCAAATGCCAGCATATATGGTGACTCTCCAGTTGCTGCTCGGGGAGTTGTTCGGTAAGCCCACAATACTGATTATAACTCATTAATCCAGTTAGCTTTAGCTTCACTTAGTCTTTTCTTCAACCCATTTAGCAGCGTTCTGTTCGTCACCTCAGTCTGCCCATTGCTTTGAGGATGACCTGGTGCTGAATGGGTCTTCAGGATGTTTGATTGTTGACAATAGGCAGCAAACTCCTCGTTGTCAAATTGTGTTCCATAATCCGTGATGAAGGCATGTGGGAGACCATATGGACAGATGATATTCTTCCAAATAAACTGGTATACCTTCTCGTACGTCATATCGATTAGCGGCTCAGCTTCTACCCACTTAGTAAAATAGTCCATTGCAACGACGAGGTACTTGAATCTTCCTCGGGTGGTCGGCAGTGGTCCAACCAAATCAATTCCCCACATGGAAAATGGCCAAGGGGAAGTTATGGGTGTCAACAATGCTTGTGGAGTTCATCGGATGGAGGAAAAACGTTGGCACTTGTCACATTTCTTAGCATAGGCTATACAATCAGCCCTCATCGTCGGCCAGTAGTATCCTTGAGTCATTACCCTTTGCAAAAGTGTTCGACCTGCTACATGAGCTCCACAAGACCCTTCATGAATCTCTTCAATCAATTCTTTCACTTCGGAGGGATGTACACATCTCTGCAAACCTGCCATAATTCCTCATCTATATAAAATACCATTAGTTAATACATACTGAGCAGCTTTATACTTCAATTTCTTGGCAGTGAGCTTATCCTCCGGCAATTCTCCCTCTTCAATATATACCCTGATGGGATCCATCCAAGATGGTCCTAAATCAAGGGCAATGACATTCATCGTCAAGTCCTCATCTATGCTCCGACTTTCCAGCACTTCAATTGGTATTGTTCTTCGCAGCTCGGTGCGAGTAGCTGATGCTAGTCGGGCCAGCGCGTCTGCTTGTGCATTTTCTATTCTGGGTATTCTGATCAACTGAATCGCATCAAATTCTGCCAATAACTCCATTACCTTGGCATGATATTTGACCATTAATTCTCCTTTAACTGCATACGTTCCCATCATCTGATTCACAATCAATTGAGAATCATTGAATACCATCACTTGTTGCGCTTCCATGATCCTTGATAAATTAAGACCTGCTATCATGGCCTCATACTCAGCCTCATTATTGGAGGCTTTGAATTAGAATCGCAAAGCATATCCCATGTCAATTTCGTCTGGTGTGTTCAAAACAATTCCTGCCCCACAACCTGCTGTGCAAGATGATCCATCTACATATAATCTCCATATGGGAAACCCGTCTTCAAATTTCTTATCTGATAGAGTTCCTCGGTGAAATATTTGTTGCTTCTTTTCATCCTCCCTTGACACTTTTCGCTCTTCGTTGACCATCTCTTTTCGTTCTTCATCCAACCGGAGCTCATCCGAGTTTGAAGTTGATGATCCTTCTACATCCACAAGCCCTTTTACCAACCGGAGTTGGTCTGGACTTATGTCTGTTGATCCTGTAACATCCCCAAGTTGGTCAGCGAGCAGCTTTTGTTCCTCGGGGGTATCAGGATATGTAAACTCTGCTATAAAATCTGCTACAACTTGCCCTTTCAATGATGATCTGGGCTCATACACAATATCATATTCACCGAGTTCTACTGCCCAGTACATCAATCTTCCTGACTTTTCTGGCTTATGAAGGGCTTGTCTCAATGGCATATCGGTATAAACGACGATGGTATGGGCCTGGAAATATGGCCTCATTCTTCTACTTGCTTCAATTAATGCCAATGCCAATTTTTCCAGCTTTGGGTACCTGATTTCTGCACCTCGGAAAGCCTTACTTGTGTAATAAATTGGCTTCTAGACTCCATTCTCCAATCTGATTAATGCTGAACTGACTGCATTCTCTGATACTGCCAGATACAAATACAACGTCTCTCCTGTTATTGGCCTGGACAATAATGGAGGTTCTCCCCAATACTTTTTCAAGTCTTGAAAGGCCTTCTCACATTCATCAGTCCACTCAAAAGTTTTTCGAAGTGTTTTGAAGAATGGGAGGCATTTGTCAGTTGCTCGGGATACAAATCTGTTGAGCGCTGCAACTCGTCCTGTAAGACTTTGCACTTCTTTCTTTGTTGTTGGAGATCGCAACCCTAAAAGAGCTTTGATCTTATCTGGATTTGCTTCAATGCCTCGCTGATTGACAATGTACCCGAGAAACATTCCTTCTCGTACTCCAAAATGTGCACTTCGTCGGGTTAAGCTTCATCTGGTATTTATCCAGTTGATCAAATGTCTGAGCTAAATCAACTAGATGATCTGCAGCTTTCTTGCTTTTTATCAGCATATCATCGACATAGACTTCCATGTTGCAACTGAACAACGGATACTGAACAACGTGTCACCCTCTCCCCAAAAAGGGCCAGTGCATTGGAAAGATTAAGTAGGGCTTCTCCTTTCGATCGATTAGGCCCTAGGAGGAACAAAAGTCCTCTTAATGTAGCGTCAAGGAGCTTTCGACAACCATCAGATTTAAGGGAAGGATCTGCCCAGTAGCGACCAGTTGCTCGTCAAGATGGATCCGCTGACAGACCAGCTGCTCGTCAAGATAAATCCCAGGAAGCCACTTTAACGCGATCAGTTGCTCGAACCAATAGGCCTGAGGAAGGGAATGATGCATGGAAAGGATCTATTCAAAGGCTGTAGGATAGATTAGGGGAAATGGCTAAGGCCAAGAACCCTCTACAACGAACCTTTATTTGAGGAACACCTTTTGTCCAGGATATTGTTGATTTTCCAACACCATCAAAGTTCAAAGCACCTGTTGTGACTCACAAGTATGATGGGAAGACTGACCCCGTCCTTCATATAGAACAATATCAAGCTGTTGCCGATATCTATGCTGTCCCAGACGAGATGAGATGCAGGGCATTCTCGGGAACTCTTACCGGATCTGCTCAGATATGGTATAATAATCTTCCTCGGGGTAAGATTTTAACTTCTCTTCAACTGGCCGAGTTATTCATTGGGAATTTCTGCTTCGGAAAAAAGCTAGTTAAACGAGTAGCACATTTGTTAAGTGTTAGACAAAAAGCTGGTGAGAGTATTAGAGACTATATAACTCGTTTTAATAACGAGAAGCTCGAAGTCATTGATTATGAGGAGAAGACAGCGATTACTGCTTTGATGAGTGGACTGCTGCCAAACAAGTTGTACTACACTTTGGCCAAAGATCCACCTCGAACCATGTCGGACCTGATGGGAAAAGCATCCAAAATTATGAATGCCGAGGAGGCTATGTCTGCGAAGAAGAATATGGACGCCAAAGAAACCAAAGTAGAAGGTGATAAAGCTAAGAAGAAAGAGCATAAGAACAATGGTGGTGATAAACATTCCAAAAGTAGGTCTTCATGGGAGGTCTTGAAGAAATTTGATAATTACACGCCTTTGAAGGCAAATATCAACCACGTCCTGGAAGAAATTAAGAACAACGAGGAGTTAAACTGGCCAAAGAGAATGAAGTCAGACCCTGACATGAAGAATAGGGAGAAATATTACGAGTTCCATAAGGATCATGGCCATATGATAAAAAATTGCATAGCTCTTCAGAACGAGATTGAAACACTCATCCGACGAGGAAAGCTAGCAAAGTATGTTGATCGGGGAGGCGAAAGAAGAAACAATGATCGAACTAGAGAAAGGTTTAGATCTCCTCATCGAGCAGAAGAGAAAAAGAATAGAAACCATGAAGATGATCCACAAGATGACCCCGATCTTCCAAAGGAACCAAGGCAGCCAGAACGAGAGGTATTTTCAATACGCTTTGGGTCATTTGATTGTAATGTTATTACAGGAGGAGATGCAGGAGGAGGAGACCTTACTGCAGAAATAAAAGCTTACCTCGGAGAGGCTCAAGCTTGCTCGTACATTCAGCGAATAAATTTAGCTGAGGAAGATCACCCGAGAAAGGTGAACAAGGAGAAACTGGTCATCGATTTTTTGAAAAATGACCTTGCAGGTGTTTTATATCCTCACGATGATCCACTGGTGATCAAGATGAGAATGAAGGAGGTAATGATTTCAAGAGTGCTGGTCGACAATGGTAGCTCAGTAGACATCATGTTCTACTCGTGTTTCGATAGTTTAAATCTAAAGCTATCTCAACTGGAACCTTACCACAGACCCCTCATCGGTTTTGCTGGTGAAAAAGTATTTCCACTTGGGACGATCAAGTTGGATATATTCATTGGTACATGGCCTGCTTGTTGGACAAAAAGAATACGATTCTTCGTGATGGATAAGAATGTCCAGTCATCGTTCAATATCATCATAGGAAGAGTAGGATTGAAGAAGTTCGAGGCTGTGCCATCTACAGTGCATCAGTGCCTAAAATTTCCAACAAACTTTGGAGTAGGAGTTGTGAAAGGTGATCAGAAAGTAGCTTGGGAATGCTATTATTCATCCGCCGAGCAAGAAGAACTAGAAGAATCGAAGAAAAAGACTACTACCTATCAAGTGGATGAAGGTGCAGAAATTGAAACTTTAGATCCTCGAGATGAATCGCAACTCGTGAAAGGTAAAGTGGTAGAAGCTACTGAAAATATCATTCTGGACGACGAACACCATGAGCGAACTACTCGAATAGGTTCATCGTTGGAGGCCTCATTAAAACAGGAATTGATAACTTTCCTTAGAAGCAGAAGAGAAACTTTTGCGTGGAGTCATGAAGATATGCCTGGGATAGACCCAAATTTCTTATGTCACGAGCTCAATGTGAATAAGGAGATCAAGCCTGTGAAGCAGAGAAAAAGAGTATTCAGTCCCGAGAAGAATCAAGCTATACAAGAGGAAGTCGAGAAGCTCCAGAAAGCTTGTTTCATTGAAGATGTTAAATATCCAGATTGGTTAGCCAATGTGGTGATGGTAAAGAAGAAAAATAACAAGTGGAGGATGTGTGTGGACTTTACCGACCTCAACAAAGCATGCCCAAAGGATCACTTTCCATTGCCCCGAATTGATCAACTGGTGGATGCTACCTCGGGACACGAGTTGTTGAGCTTCATGGATGCTTATTCTGGCTACAATCAAATTAAAATGAAACCTGAGGACATGGAGAGTACTTCTTTCATTACCCATAGGGGAACTTATTATTATAATGTTATGCCTTTTGGTTTAAAAAATGCAGGTGCGACATATTAGAGGCTGATGAACAAGGTCTTTGCTGAACAAATCAGTGACAATATGGAAGTCTATGTTGACGACATGTTGACAAAAAGCAAGAAAGCTACAGATCATCTAGTTGACTTTTGCTGAGCATGGATGCTTATTCTGGATACAATCAAATTAAAATGAAACCTGAGGACAGGGAGAGTACTTCTTTCATTACCCCTAAGGGAACTTATTGTTATAATGTTATGCCTTTTGGTTTAAAAAATGCAAGTGCGACATATCAGAGGCTGATGAACAAGGTCTTTGCTGAACAAATCAGTGACAATATGGAAGTCTATGTTGACGACATGCTGACAAAAACCAAGAAAGCTACAAATCATCTAGTTGACTTAAGTCAAACTTTTGATCAACTAGATAAATATCAAATGAAGCTGAACCCAATGAAGTGCGTCTTTGGAGTACGAGAAAGCATGTTTCTCGGGTACATTGTCAATCAGCGAGGCATTGAAGCAAATCCTGAAAAGATCAAAGCTCTATTAGGGCTGCGATCTCCAACAACGAAGAAGGAAGTACAGAGTCTCACGGGACGAGTAGCAGCACTCAATAGATTTGTGTCACGAGCAACTGATAGATGTCTCCCATTCTTCAAAACACTCAGAAAAACTTTTGAGTGGAATGATGAATGTGAGAAGGCTTTTCAAGACTTGAAGAAATACTTGGGAGCACCTCCACTGTTGTCCAGGCCGGTGATGGGAGAAAAATTGTATTTATACCTTGCTGTGTCCGAGAATGCAGTTAGCTCGGCATTGATCAGAGTGGAGAATGGAGTACAAAAGCCAATTTATTACACAAGTAAGGCCTTTCGAGGAGCAGAGATCAAATATCCAAGGCTGGAGAAATTGGCACTAGCGCTGATTGAGGCGAGTAAAGAATGAGGCCATACTTCCAGGCTCATACTATAGTAATATACACCGATGTGCCATTAAGACAAGCCCTTCATAAGCCAGAGAAATCAGGGAGATTGATGTACTGGGCAATAGAGCTCGGTGAATATGATATAATTTATGAACCCAGATCATCACTAAAAGGGCAGGCTGTAGCAGATTTCATAGCGGAGTTCACCTATCCTGATACCCCCGAGGAGCAAAATTTACTCACTGATCAACCTGTGGATGTTACAGGATCTACAAACACACGCCCAGACCAATTTCGATTGGTAAAAGGGCGTGTGGATGTTACAGGATATGATGCAGAGATAGTTGGGAGGACTCCGGACGAGGAACAAGAGTTGCTCGCTGATCAACCTGTGGATGTTACAGGATCAACAAACACTGGCTCAGACCAACTCCGGTTGGTAAAAGGGCAAGTGGATGCTACAAGGTCATTAAATTCGAGCTCAGACCAACTCCGGTTGGTAAAAGGGAAAGAAGAAATGATCGACGAGGAGCGAGAAAAGTTTGGGGAAGATGAAAAGAAGCAGCAAATATTTCACCGAGGAACTCTGAATGATTCGACATTTGAAGACGAGTTACCTATATGGAGGCTATATGTAGATGGCTCATCTTGCAATACAGGATGTGGCGCGGGGATAGTTTTGAGCAATCCGAACGAGGTCGATATGGAATACGCCTTGCGTTTCCAATTCAAAGCTTCCAACAATGAGGCTGAATATGAGGCCATGATTGCAGGGTTAAATTTGGCAAAAGTTATGGAGGCACAGTAAGTTATGATCTTCAGTGACTCTCAACTGATTGTAAACCAGATGATGGGAGTATATGCAGTTAGAGGAGAGTTAATGATCAGATATCATGCAAAGGCAAAAGAGCTAGTGTCAGAATTTGTCGCTATTCAGCTGGTCAGAATACCAAGAATGGAGAATGCGAGAGCAGACGCCTTAGCTCGACTAGCATCAGCTACTCGCACCGAGCTACGACGAACAATCCCAATTGAAGTGTTAGATAGTCGGAGTATAGATGAAGATCTGAAGATGAACTTTATTACCCTTGATTTAGGACCATCTTGGATGGATCCCATCAGGGTATATATTGAGGAGGGAGAATTGCCAGTTGACAAGCTTGCAGCCAAGAAATTAAAGTTCAAAGCTGCTCGGTATGTACTAACTAATGGTATTTTATCTAGATGAGGAATTATGGCAGGATTGCAGAGATGTGTACATCCCACCGAGGTGAAATATTTTATTGAAGAGATCCATGAAGGATCTTGTGGAGCACATGTAGCAGGTCGGACACTTTTACAAAGGGTGATGACGCAGGGATACTACTGGCCAACGATGAGGGCAGATTGTATAGCCTATGCCAAGAAATGTGATAAGTGCCAGCGCTTTTCCTCCATCCGAAGAACTCCACAAGCATTGTTAACACCCATAACTTCCCCTTGGCCATTTACCATGTGGGGAATTGATTTGGTTGGACCACTGCCAACGACCCGAGGAAGTTTCAAGTACCTTGTCGTCGCAGTGGATTATTTTACTAAGTGGGTAGAAGCTGAGCCACTCATTGATATGGCATACGAGAAGGTGTACCAATTTGTTTGGAAGAACATCATTTGCCGATATGGTCTCCCTCATGCCTTCATCACATACCATGGGACACAATTTGATAACGAGGAGTTTACCGCCTATTGTCATCAGTCAAATATTTTGAAGGTCCACTCAGCACCAGACCATCCTCAAAGCAATGGTTAAACTGAGGTGACAAACAGAACGCTGCTGAACGGTTTGAAGAAAAGATTGGATGATGCGAAAGCAAACTGGATCAACGAGCTACAATCAGTACTTTGGGCTTACCGAACTACTCCTCGAGTAGCAACTGGAGAATCACCATACATGCTGGCGTTTGGAAGTGAAGCTGTCATACCAGCCGAGTTGGGCCTCCCAACACACAGGGTACTGAATTTCAATTCCCCTGTCAGCGACTTAATGAGAAGACTGGATTTAAACATGCTCGAAGAAGTTAGAGAAGAAGCAACCATTAGAAATGCTGCATACCAGCAACGAACAACTTTGTTCTACAACAAAAGGGTGAAGAAGTGCTATCTGAAAGAAGGAGACTATGTGATGAAGAAGGTAATTCAAAAGCATAATATACTGGAGGAAAACTGGCATGGACCTTACCGAGTTACAGAAGTTGTTCGACCAGGAACTTATCGAATAGCAACTTTAGAAGGCGAGGAGTTTAAAAATGCCTGGAATGCAGAGCACCTGCGCAAATATTATCAGTGATGTATATGTAACGCAGTTTCCATCAGTATGAATAAAATGAAAATATTCTGCAAGTCTCTCTGTTTGTTGAAAATTTTTTGGGGAATACTAGTGCTATGCACTACTCGGCACAGCTCGGCAGACTACTCAAGAAAATATTCCAAACTGTACCAACATAGTTGGTCGACGAGGAGAAATATTCCTAAAAATGCCAACCTGTTTGGCTAGAAAACAAAATATTCCAAACTGTACCAATATAGTTGGTCGACGAGGAGAAATATTCCTAAAAATGTCAACCTGTTTGGCTAGGAAACGAAATATTCCAAACTGTACCAACATAGTTGGTCGACGAGGAGAAATATTCCTAAAAATGCCAACCTGTTTACCTAGGAAACGAAATATTCCAAACTGTACCAACATAGTTGGTCGACGAGGAGAAAATATTCCAAAATCTAACAAGTATGGCTGGTCGGGGATAAGAACCCACTAACTGTAGTTGGTCGACGAGCACAATTTAACAACCTTGGATTGGTTGGAAAATTTTTAAACATTTTTATACTCATTTATTAGGTGATCGAGCAACATTACTGATACTTGTAACTTTTTATTACTAAGTTGGTCGATGAACAACACTATTATTATCTTTTTAACAGATATGCATAAATGTAAAGTGTTTGATATTTACAAGACAATAGCAATTAAGATTTGCAAGCAATAATGAAAGTATTTCATTAAATTTGAAATAAATTACAAGTTATATTTATAATAAAATGAAAATTACATGTATACTAACTGTTACATTAAAAACTCCTATTCTATTGGTCTTTTCCCCTCAGCTTTTGATACAGGTTCCTCGCCAGCAGGCGGATCATTTAAAGACTGAGGAGAATTGATGAAGTTCAAATCCTTCAGCATCCCGACGTTCATCACAGAAGGTCGATCTAGAAGATGCTCGGGACGAGATACCTCAAATTAAGAATGTAAATTGTAGTCACCGAGGTATTTCGCAATTAAGATCCAAGGAATGGCACGAGCTGGGATCCATTCCATGTCCAGATTTTACGGTGGCACAGGCAAGTCGAGTAACCCGGGATCATAATAGTCCCACAGATAGTGTCCTTGTTCGAGCTTCAACACGCCTAAGGCATTCAGCCAGCCTTGTTTGTAGCCCTCATTATTGGCATTCTGGATACGATAAACCAAATGGACTAGTGCTTCGTTGTATCCAGCCATCCAGAACTCCCTGGGCTGTTTATGTAATTGATATGTTAGCCTTTTAAGCTTCTCGTGGAGACTATTGACAAAAAGCTCATTAGTCTCCAACACTGATATCTTTGCAGAGAGTTGTTTTTCCAGGTCTCGAATCTTCTTTGGCATATCAGATAACGCCTGGTTCTTCGCCTTTAGTTGGAAGGCCAGGTTCTCTAAGGCAGATGTTGTCCTCTGTTCCTCGATAAGAACCCGAACTGCTCTTCCTCGACCCCGAGGAGCTCTTGCTCGTCTCCGAGGAGATGTGGAAGTGCCCGACCTCCTCAAGGTGTCCAACTCTTCCCTTAATTTGACATTCTCATCCTCTAAAAATGAAAATCCCTCATCAGTCACTGGGATTAGGGCTGTTGAAGAAGAAGCTGTAGACTTCAACTGCGCTAGCTCCTTCTATAAATTGTTATTCTCTTGCTCCAACAGCTCGACAATATTTTAGCACTGTTCAACCTCACCCTTAAGAGTTCTCTCCCTCAGATCATACCCAACAAAAAGCTTCTTGTAGCCCTTGTCAGCAACGATCAGCTTATACTTCTTCTTGTACTCCTCATGCAGTAAGGCAGTTGATTCCTTGTACTGATTCTGAAGGTCTTCGAGGGTACATTTGAGATCCTCTATCATTTCATAGTAAGCCACATTATTGGCTACCGCTCGGTCAAGTAAACACTTCAGGTACTGATATGCTTCGACTACCTGTTCTGAAGCATCATGACCAAGGATGTCGGCAACTTCTGATGCACTCAGGTCTCTGTGACCAGCCTTATAATATTCATTACATTGCTGCATCAGCTTTGTATCATTGGCAGATAGCATATCCATCCTAGCCAGAAACTAGCAGAGAAATAAAAAATAATCATAAAAAAGAAGATCAAGACAGAATACAAATAGAAAAGAGACAACCGTATGGAAGAAAAATCAAATTTTATTAGATCATAGTGCAGAGTTACAAAGATCTTGATTACATTTGACAAAAAAGAAAAATAGAAAGAGAAAACCGAACAACACTACACCTTTTCCTTATCTCCCAAAACCTTCTCGGGAGGTTGGGAAGAGGAGGCAGGTTGCTCGGAGGGAACTGTGACTTGTTCGGAGAGCACCAGCTGTTGCTCGGAAGAAGAAACTACTCGCTCGACAGCAGGCTGTCTGGTTAGGGAATGTTCTCCCACTACCATTGAAGACTCCTCAGAGGTAGCTTCGTCCTCTTCTAATTCTTCTGGAGTAGGAGGGGGACCAGGGATGTGTCTCTGGAAGAGCTCGGAAGACTCATCGACCTTCAATTCCTGAAGGGCAGCAACCCATCCGTCCCTAAAATATTTTACACTGCCATAATCCACTTAAGAGACCATGGCAGCACACCCCTTATCCTCGGGGGAACAGGTACAACCAAGGAAGAATCCTTGGTCGGTGATATCACAATCACCTCTCCAGGAGCAGCAGAGCTGCTCGGAGCCACTGCGGGCTTCTCGGTAATCTTCGTAGGAGCAGCTGGAGGAGTTGCAGCAGTTTTCTTTGTCCCCTCCATCGGGACATCAATCCTAATCCTTTTCACCTCCCTAGAGCCGGAGGCAGTTTTCTCAAACAGAGCAGGAGTCCTCCTCTTCTTCATCCTTTCGCTCAATGGAACGTGGGATTCTGGCGAAAAACTTGCAGAAGGTGGTACTGGCTCTGCTTCACTGATCACTGGACGAGCAGTGAAAGAAGTTGTATAGCTCTTGTATTGGAGTAGATAGGAGGTTGATCGAATGTTCTCGTCAGCAACCCTTTGATGTAGACCCCGGGAACAACATCAAAGTACTGACAAAATTCCAGACACAAAGGATTTGGTGGAAAATAAAATCCACACTCAGCAAAAAAGAGACTGGGTAACCAATGTCCCTCAGCCAAATTGAAATAATTAGAAGGCTCAGAAAGCTCTTCCAATACAACCCAAGAAGGAATGGAAAAATAAGATCGAAATTTGTTAAGAAACTCAACAGGGTAAACCATGATGATAAATTAAAAGAAATGAAGAAGAAGAAGAAGAAAAAGAAAGAAGATCTTACAGAAAAAAGACTAAAGCTGTTGACAATGAACGACGGAAGAGATGAACGCACAAGAGAGTAGAAGACAATGAAAAACTCGAAGATGAAAATTTGAAAAGATAGAAGACGATGGGAGTCTCTGTGAAGTTTAAATACCTTGCCTTGGGAACTGGAGAAGTGATGATTATAAAAAGGATGATTACGTTACCGGTGGCTAAAAAGGCATTAAATATTGGCGTAGGAATCAAAGCGAACAACAACGGCTAAAAAGATGAAAAGTGGCGCGAGAACCAAAGCGGGCAACAGTGGCCAAAAAGACGAAAAGAAATGCGGGAATCGAAGCACGCAGAAAAGTCCAAAAAAGCAGGAATCTACGAATTTGGAAGAAGAAAATAAATACAAGGGAAACGCTACTAAAAATTAGGAAGACTATTTAAAGCCACCGTATTCCGAGAAAGAATGTTCCATACTCCTCAAATTTCGAACTATGAAACATTGGGGGCTTCTGTTGATACCAAATTTAATCTGCTGACTTGGATCAATCACATGAAGACACGTGGCTATCTACATGACAACAACAAGCACTTCCGAGATGATCACACGCTCCGAGGAATCATGTTATTCCGAGGATCTCTTACGCTCCGAGGAACAAGACCTCTCCGAGGAACTCTTATGCTCCGAGGAACAAGACCTCTCCGAGGAACTCACTAGCACCGAGAAGCTCAGGCGGTCCGAGCTGCATCTCGAGCAAAGCATTAATAGCTGGATAACCAACCATTCAACTGATTAATTAAATGCCATTCAGACGCACACACAAAGAGGGCATTAAATGTATTACCCTTTCATATGTATATCATTTAATGTATTACCCTTTCACATTACATCCTGAGGGCTATAAATACATTGTCCAATCCTCATTGTAAGGGACCGGATCCTAAATCCAAACTTTGGGATCTAGAACGGAATTTCTTGTAATCTAGAATTCCCAAATAATCAGTAATAAAATAACAGTGGACGTAGGCCATTCTTATAAGGCTGAACCACTTTAAAATCTTTTGTCTCATTTATTTATCTGTGATTGAATTATTAGAGTGATCTAATTTTTTACATCAACAGGGAACAAATCAAGAGTCCTCATAGGAAGTTGCATCCTATTACCACCTCACGTGTGTTAGATTTGGTACACATGTATCTTATAGCTCCAATACAAACCAAGAGCATTGGTGGTAAGAAGTACATTTCGATGATGGTTGATGACTTTTCGAGATATTCTATTGTTGGATTTCTTAGGAAAAAGTCAAATGCTTATGAGTTCCTTACTTTAAATTCAACACAATGTTTCCATTAATATATTGAGAAGTGACAATGGCACAGAGTTCATCGACAGTTATATTGGAGCATATTGTGATGGTATATGCATCAAATATGAGTTTTTGGCGGTATGCATACCTTAACAAAATAAGATTGTTGAGAGGAAAAATAGAATTATCTAAGAGATGGGGATATCCATGCTCTTTGGTAAAAACGTACCTAAACGATTTTAGGCAGAGGCGATTAACATCGCATGCCATACGGTGAATAGGGTTTATCTTTTTCCACACACACTTCATACTCCATATGAGTTGTGGACTGTTAAGAAATCCAATCTAACATATTTTTTTAGTTTTAGGGAGTCCTTGTTATATGCTTAGAGATAAAGATCACTTAGGAAAATTCAACTCCAGAAGCAATGAGGGAATATTTTTAGGATATTCATAATCTAATCGGTCCTATAGTCTGTATAACCTTAAAAGCTCTAAGGTCATGGAATTGATAAGTGTCACGATGAAAAATAATGCACTAGCTATGTTTATTGATCATGATCTTGCATGTGAGAATAATGCACCCCCCGATGACCACCACACCACGGTGTACCCGACTCTTAATAAAGAGGATCCACCATCTTGGGTATGGAAGAATCATGACCTACCGACATACTTGGTGATCCCAGACTAGGTGTAAAGACTCACACTCAATTAGAGAATGTGGTTAGATATTTTTACTACACTTCCATGGTAGAGCCCAAGAATGTGAAGGAAGTATTCAAGGATGACCATTGGATATGTTCTATGCAAGATAAGTTGCTTCAATTTCGAAAGAACAATGTTTAAGAATTAGTCCCTCGACCAAGAGAGACTAATATGATTTGTAATAAGTGGGTGTACAAAAATAAGCTGGATGAGAATGGTACCATTATTCGTAATAAGGCTAGATTGGTCGCTCAATCTTACACACAAGTTGGGGATGTAGACTTTGACGAGACATTCATTCATGTTTCTAGGCTTGAGTCCATCCTCTTACTACTCACCATAGTATGTCATATAAGGTTCAAGCTTTACCAAATGGATGTCAAAAGTCTTCAGGAAGAGTTTTATATGGAACAACTAAGGGGTTTAAAGACCCAAATCACTCGAGACATTTTTTTTAAAGAAGACATTTTATGGTTTGAAGCAAGTACCCCGTGCTTGGTACAAAAAGCTAACTTCTTATCATTTAGCTCGTGGCTTCAAGAGAAGGGGTTTAATATTATGTTATTTGTTAGGATATATGGTGGTGATATCTTCGTTCCCCAAGTTTATGTGAACAACATAGTCTTTGGATCCACGTGTTCCCAATATGCTCACACTTTTGAGGAATAAATAAAGAGTGAATTTGAGATGAGCATGGTTGGTGAACTTACTTTATTCCTAAGTTTCCAACTGAGTCAACTAGAGAATGGGATATTTACATCTCAATCTAAATATGCTAGGGACCTAGTGAAGAAGTTTGGTTCGGACTCTGCTAATCATTCTCGCACATCCATGAGTTTCTCAACAAAGCTTAGCAAATACATTTTAGGTTGGGACGTAAGGTAAAAACTCTATATTAGTATGATAGGTAGTCTCCTGTACTTGGCCTCTAGCCATCCCAATATTGCCTTTAGTGGTGAAGTTTGTTCACGTTACCAAATATCCTCAAAAGAGTCACATTTTTTTGTACTTAAACGTATCATCAAATACACGAGTGGCACTGTTTCTTATGAAATTTGGTATTCTTTTGATACACATGATCATTTATTGGCTTATTCGGATACTGATTTGGTGATATTAATGGTTATAAAAGCACATCGAGTGGGTGCTTTACTTTGGAAGTGCTCTTGTCTTATGGTTGAGCAATAATAAAAATTCCATTTCTTTATCCACGATGTAGGCCGACTACTACATAGTCCCTGGGAGTTGTTACATATAACTCTTACAAATGAAGCAAATGTTGGTGAATTATGGGATTACTCAAGGCACGATGACTAAAAAAAAGGTCGTACTCACTGCATAAATCTCCCGCTTCACTATAGGGTCTAGGAGAGGTAGATGTCGGATGGTATTACCCCCATATTATTTTATAATATAAAGAGACCGTTCCCAAGTTTCGAACCCGTGACCAATCGTAGCTTGGGCAAGGGCACTTGTCATCGCTCCAAGGTACGACCTCTCAAGGCACAATGACTAATTCTTGCAATAATACGAGTGCAATCCATATTTATCGTAATCACATCTAACATTCCCATATGAAGGAAATTAGGATTAGTGAGAACTTTATTCGAGATCTTGTTGAGGAGACAATAATTTATTTGAGCTTCGTGAGTATCAAACGTCAATCGATCGATATTTGTACCAAAGATGCACTTATATTTGAGTATCTTAGGAAGTATTTGTATCATTGATTTATTTCGGCTATTATTTCTATTTTAGGGTGATTTTCACATTGCTATCATTTGTCCCTAAAAATATATTATATTCTTATGTGTGTATCTCGAAAAATCCAAAAAGATTTTCCTTTCTTTTAGAAATAAATTCTAAAAATTTCAAAAATGATTTTATTTTAATAAAAAATTCATAAAGATTTTTTTTGTTTTACACCATATATGGATACGCATTTAAGATGTTCGAATAACAAATTCATTCCATCCATTGATGTGACTTAACCGTGATGTTATGAGACTTTGCTTTGTTTTTTTGCGTCGTTCATTGTTGATTATTTCCTTCATTCTAATCTCATTATATCGCCTTCATTGCATATATGGACGAACTTTTGAATATTATGATTGCTTGTCACATGTTGAATAGGATTTTATCACCTCAATCGTGCTCAATAACGAATGAAATGTACTAGGAACTAATTGTATGTAATACCCCGTATTTTTATGGCTTTTAAATTGAGGATTTATTAAATTTAATTGAGATAAATAATGTAATATTAATCTGGAGTTTAATTTAAATATTTACTAGCGTGACGAGAGTTAGTAATTGTTAGAAATTTGTTGAATATTACTCATTGAGTAAAGTAATGTATAGAATTGAATTATTAAAATTATCACGAGTGAATAATATGACAATTATAGAAATTAAGTCGAGACGCGCCTGTGTCGTGTCGGGACTAAAATGTTATAATAAAAAGTGAATAAATTATAAGTCGTCTGTATGGTCATTTCGAGTGTGTCAACGTGTCTAAAAGGGTCGAGATAGTCAGAAAAGTGTACCCGGGGGTTTAGTTTGGGTCTCGGGGAATTTTTAGGCCTAACCGGGGTGCGATTTAGTCATTTCCAAATTAGGCCTTAGTTAAATGACAAAAATTGGGAATTAATATTAGATGCTAGGAGAGTCTTTTAGGGTTAACATTCTCAAAAGTTTAGAACGATAGTGAGAGAAAGAAAGGAAAAAGCTTTCCCAAAAATTCAAGGCCAAGAACTAACCGGATTGACCCCCACCACCACCAAAACGCAAATCGGAACGAGGGGATCAAGCCTATACCTGTCAACTTCGTGGAATCAGACCTACGATCTTAAGGCAAGTATCTATCTTGCTATTTCCTAGTTGATATTTCACCCATGTTAGAATAGGATTAAGAATACATGTTCTTATTAAAGAATTATATAATTTAGAAGATTTAAATCGCATGTTTTAAGAGTAATTCATGAAATTTGGAAGTATTGTCACATGTAGATGATTATCTACGAATTGTAATGGTTTAATAGAAAGAAATCTGGAAGAAGAATGAGAATTGTGGAAATCTATTCAAAACTAGGGTTCTTGATAATTCTGCTGAATTGGCCTTTTTAATTCGATGTCTTTGATGAATTCGTACATGCTTTACGTAGGAAATCATGTAGATAGGTGTATATAATTGGTGGTTTAATTGTTTGGGAGATTGGAAATCGTTAATAGTGTTTTGGAGAAATTTAATGGATGAAACCCATAGGTTGGATTAACAGAATCTGGGCAAGAACTGCTCGATCGATCGATCGACTCAATAATGATGATTTATCGACTCCCTTTCATCGATCGATCGACCCCTACTGGAAACTGAATGTTTTTTTCTCTTTTCGTTTAATTCGGATTAAATGCGTAGGAACCCTTAAACTTCATTTAAAGAGCCTAATGGGTCATGAATAGTACCAGTAGGGTCTATGTAGGTTCCGTTGAATATACTTTTATATGGATGTAACCGTAGGATAATGGTGGTATGACACGTATCGAGAATTGTAAGTACGTTAAGTGAGGAATTGAGAGAATTATGAAGGACTAAGAGCAATATGTTAGTGAGGGTGTACCTACTGAATTTTACCTTTAAGAAGAGAAAACGCTTCTAGGGACGAGAAGTAATTATTAAAAGGTTTCAATTGAGAATGAAAAGAGATGAGTTCATTATGCGTAAGAATTGGGTAATTTGTACTACTTACGGTTAAATTATTGTTATAGGTCACGAGCGAACCAAGTTGAAAGATGTGAATATATATATATAACCGAGTGATTGTCTATATATACAGTGTATATAATCATACCCGAGCTACTTGCTATCACACAGGTTGCCGCGCGGGGACAGTCTTATCTCGATGGGACCTTTAATGGGGATATTGACTCGTACCCTAGAACATAGGATTCCTTGGTACAGCCTGCCACACCCCACCTAATTCTGGCGTCGACCGCCACCAAAACTAAGTCGAGCGTGAGTTAATAAAATACGATTATTAGCATGAGACAGATATGAGACATAAATAATTCAATCCTCAAGATAAATAATTAAATCAAACTCAACTGATAACAACAACTGAACGATAAAAGATCCATCACTTGCTAAACTCCAAATAATAAACTAATATCCAACTGAATAAAACTCATACAACTTTGGAATCGACTGACCCAATCAAAACCATAAAATGTGTCTCAAAGTACATACGAAGGAACGAAAAACTAAACTAAATCACTCATAAGGTATAGCAACTCCAACTGCACCTCCAAACTCTATGCAACTTCTCCAATTACTAATTCCTGAAAAGTTAGTCAACGCACGAGGTCAGAGCCCCGAGCATAAATACACACTACTCCCCTCAATTAGGATCCTTGAATCCAGACAGTAGAATTATACACAATAAATGTCACAATAGAATATTTTAAATTAAACAAGATAAGTAAACGCGATAATTACAAATCACTAACTACCCATAAAGGTCCCCATTTAAAAAGGCACACTAATATGATTTCAAATTCTCAAGTCCCGCAATGTTAATCTTATATTAATTAACCCAAATTACCAAATTTGTCAATTGATTATTGTTCTTACTTCAATAATTATTAGGTATGACGGTCCTCCCCCCGTGGGTGATAATTCACCAAAATTCATTATAGCGGTCCTCTTGCAACGGGTGATAATTCCCCAAAAATGTCACGTTTCCCCTTGTCAATAGCAAGTCGAATCCGATTAAACTGTAGATCCCCCGCAATATGACAAGGTTTCAACACAAGACACGACATAAATCACCCAAGATGACCCGTTTAAACTGTCGGTCCCTGACACATTATGTCGTCAAAAATTTAAATACTTGTTTTTATCTTAGGCATTAATTATCAATTTCTCGATTTAACAATTTATTAATTACCCCACCCTATTAATCGATGTGATATACTCAAAATACACCTTAGTCCCATACCTAAGGGTATCCAAGTTATCAGTACGTCCTACCCTATGTATATGATGAATTTCTAACATAATCCTCAACCTAGTCTCATGTCTAGGCTAGCTTAACGACGATAAAGTGACAAAAATCAGCCCACCTCCAAAATGACAAACACGCGATAATCTAACCTCACCAGTCCTATACCTAGAAGGCGTAAATCATCAAAAGCCCTACCAACTAGTCCCATACCTAGAAGGCATCCTAAAATATTGGGAGAGCAAAAATACCCAACAACCCGTCGTCACAAAGGCAATTAATAAAGCCAACAAGTTACATGAATAAACACAATTAATCAATGTACCAAACTACGCATGATAGTCCAATTTAATTAAATCTTAATTTAATTATCTCATCGTCATAAACACCCAAATTAATCTTATATAATTAATTCAAATTAAATACATCGAGGTTTCATCATCAATACAACAAAATTCCAATTTCATTACCTTAACACAAATTACGTGAGTTATACGCTCTCAAATTCATTTATTTCAAAACTAGGATTTTTATACATGCAACCTTGAGAAACCTCGGAGTTTATTAATTTAAACTCAATTAAAATCAAAGTTATAATATCCTTTAATATAAAAAGACACACGATGCGGAAGCGTAAGATGGTTCAACTTTTAAAAAAACAACAAATTTAAAACTTAAACCGATTAATTAATCCAACTCAAGCCCAAGTCCTAGAATTTGCCTAAGTCATATTTTTCATTTAAACAAAGTTAGGCCAAATCAATTTTAGTAAGAGACTTGAATTAAGTAAACTATACCCAATATTTAATTTAGTCCCAAATTAAATTGAGTGTGATAATTAAACCGAATTTTATCTTGAAATTATCCTAAGCATGCGTTCTAAATTATTGAGCAAGATAAAATAAACCAATCACACTACGCCGCGATGTACGAGGAAAAACCCAAGACGGGAAACAACATCGGACGGCCCTAGCCACAAATCCACTAGATACGGAATTACAAGTACAAGACAGATAGACTTACAACGCACGACTCGATCCCTCTCAAGCCTCGACGCTTCTTCTTGTAGACACATCTTCCTAGCGAATAACCTTGGAATACCACCACGGTCTCGAAATCCACCGATAGGACTTTCTATGGTCACCGTCACCCGTACACGAAGCCTTTCTTCAAGCGGGTAAAACAACATAAAACACTTCTTCTTTCTTTGTGGGAGGTAGAAGCAAAACCCAAAACTTCTCTTCAATTCGGTGTAGAGAAAACCGGTGCCAACAAACTCCAAGCAATTGATATTTATGTAGGAGAACTTGGATAAAAAATAATTGGGTGTAAACACCAGAGTGATATATGAATTTCTCTTTGATAATTAGCACTCAAAACATGAACATTTTCCTAAACAATTTTTGCTCTCAAACTCTCTCTAAGAGATAAACTAGGATAAAAAGTTAAGTTGGAAAATGTCCTTCCCGCACATAATAAAGTCTGAAAAAGTTGGTTAAAAACCAAGTGGGGAAGTGGGTGCAAAACTGCCAAAAAACTGACAAAAACTGTTCCCGCCTGGCATCTCGTTCGAACGACTTTTCGTTCGAACGAGACTTCTAACGACGTTCCAGATTGAACTCGTTAGAATCTCGTTGGATATCTCGTTAGAATGACAATCTCGTTCGAACGCCATATCTAACGACGGGCCAGTATGCCTTAGTGGGAACTCGTTGGCAAAACTCGTTCGAACGACATCTGCTTCGAACGAAAAAACTCGTTTGAACGACATATCTAACGAACCACCAGAAAGTTTGAAAAATTCACTTTTAGCCCAGAAAACGTTATAAACATTTAATTAAAGTTTTAATTAATTCTTTCTTAAAACAAAACGCAGTTTTTATAAAACCTAACACCCAATAAACTTTGTTCCAAGCTCCTATATATGTATAATTGCATTCATACCTTGGGAGCATGGAACTATGGTTGATGACGTAGAAACGAGGCACGCAAACCGGCATATTTGATGAAGCTTTATATTTTTTTCCGCTACATCTTCAACAAATACTTCATAGGCTTGAGAGTATTACAATTACACACTATCCTATGAATAAATGTTTTTGTCCGGAATTGAGCCAACACTATACATGGACTCAATTGGAAATTTGTGTCCTTACAAATCTCCCCCTTTGTCTATTCCGGGACAAAAACCAAACAAAAATCCTAAAGGGTCGTCAAGCTCACTAGACTCAAAACATAACATAACCCACCCAAACTTGACTCAACCCAAGGATCAAACGCTTTGCCATTGAAAGATGTCGCTTTAGAATAATTCCTGCACACTTGAGCAAACTCATCAAATGCATAGGGAATATCAAAGTATTATATGCAATTTTAATTAATTACTCCCCTTTATCAAACACATGACCTACTTAGAAAGACGTCTCTCCCTAAGATAAATCTCCCCCAAACTAAGATACGATAATAATAGGATTAGATACCATTTCTCCCCCTACCATTTTTCTCCTCCTATCATTTTTCTCCCCCTTTTTGTTCAGGAATAGGCAAAGGATAAAGAACTAATAAACATCATGTTGAAGCTTAAAGTGATAAGACATGAAAGCATATGGGCAATACAAGCATAACTAATCCATTATAGATACTAAAAATGAAGGATAAGCATAGAAGGACTAGAAAGCAAGGCAAAGACAAACAAATATCACATATATATATATATATAAACTAGAAATATACCAATGAAGCACTTGCATATATATAGAGATATAAACGCACACATAACACAAAAATACAATAAGTTTGCACACTCGTATGGCAAAAATGTGTCATATGGAAACGGAAGTGTTGGGGTGTGAACTAATAACTATTAAATTTAGACCCAAACACTTAATAAACATTCACAGAGTTCTCATTCGATTGCAAACTTCATCACATATAAATATAACCTCATGTGACAATATAAATTGAACTCAATGAACAAACATACACAATGCATACAAGCCTAGCATGATGATGATTCTACAAACCAAATAGAGTCATGACATTAAAGACAACTAGGATAAACGGACATTGTGCAAACCGTTGATATACCATCCAATTCTCCCTCAATAAGCATATATATTCTTTTGCTTTTGAATGAATATATCAAACAAACATAGGCCTTGGGAATTGTTTTCTTTTTAATGCCTAATTTCTGTTTTTAGGCCTTTGGATCACGTATTTCTTTTATATCCAATAAACGGTGGCTTACTATCGCAAATGATTTAATTCATCCTTTCGGATCCCTTCCCCGTGCACATTTTATTTATCATGTTTTCATTTTCACACAAATCTCACATGCAACGGATTTTGACATGCACTAGTCCTCCTAGGTCATAGATATGTAGATGACTAGATTGGTAGGAGAACACCTCAAAAAGCTCAAATATAACATGTGACATTAAGATTTCAAAAGAGCTCGTGCATGTGTGGAAAGAGGCATATAGAAATAGAATCAATTTAAACAATACAAAATCCAACTGCTCCATATAAAACATGGTAAAGAACATTTTAAGGATTGAAAATCTAAACCAAAAGTTCTAGCCACGTGGGAGGGTTAAAGGAGGGATTCAAAAACAAGTATATGCCACTTAAAGTGTGTCAAACTAAAATACACACATAAAAAATCTTTTTGAGTTTTTAGCATTTTTCACCAAAAATAAATATATATACTCAAAAGGATAAACAAAAATCATTTGTATTTTTCATTAAGCTTAAATGAAATAAATAAAACACAAATGATAAACAAAAATCTTTTTATATTTTTCAATTAATTCAAACACAAAAATATAATACAAAAAGATAAACAAGTCATAATTTCTAGCATGTGATATGAAATAAGGCAATGCCTAGAAAATGACTTAACATGCATACATCTAGCAATGATATATAATATGAAGCACAAAAAGCTAGAGTATGCAAACTCTAACACATTCAACCTTTAGATTTAGCAAGGGAGGAAGCATGTGAAAGTAAATGAGAATCACAAACCCTATTATGCAAGGAAACCAAGTCGGATTTTCTAACCCAAATTAATGAAGAATGACTATCTTGGGGTGTAGGAACTTTAACTACCGTGGTTACATTACTATGTAATTTTCTAGGAATTCGTTTAAGATCAAAACAAAATTTCCTAAGATGACCTTTTCGATCACAATGTGTACAAGTAAAAACATGTCGAAAAGATTTACCTAAGGAGTGATCTTTAAATGTTTTCCTAGTAGATTCTCCTAAAACATTAGTCTTGGCTTTATGGGTAGATTCATTACAAGTATTGAATCCTAAACCACAAGTGTCATTTTTAATTTGTACCGTTCCTAACATTTTATCTAGTTTTTCCGAACGACACTCCAAATCAAATTTGACATTACTAGAATCTTTTAATTTATTTTCCAATTCTAAAATGTTAGATTTTAGTAAAACATTTCGATCTTCAAAAGCAAGAAGCTCCCTTTTCAAGGATTCCATTAAACCCCTAAGGCTATCTCTTTCGCCTTCTACATATTCTAGCTTCTCTTGAAGAGTTCTCTCACGTGTCCTAAGGTCTTCTATTAAACCACTATCATCAACGACCTTGACACTCTCTCTTAAACTCGCTTCTAACTTCAAATTTGCTCCTTTTAATTTAATAGATTCTTTATAAAGTTCTTGAAAAGCATTTTGAAGTTCATTCACATTAACCTCTTCTTCATTTTCACTCTCTCTTTCTTCTCCACTCTCACTATCATCAAAAACAAGGGAATCAAAAACTTTGACCTTGGAAGTGTCATGTGTTAAGGTTTTATCAATCGATGAGTTCTCACTATCACTCACATGACTAGCCATAAACGCCACAAAATTTTTCTTAGTGGGGGAATCGGGCTTCTCTTCCGTATCACTATCACTAAGGGTCGCATTATATGAAATGGGTCGCTTACCCTCTTTCCTTAGTTTAGTGGGGCACTCAAAAGCCCTATGGCCATAACCTTCACAACCAAAACACTTGTTATACTCGTCCCTATCTAAATCTTTATTACTAGGTTTAGGGATCTTTTCGGCTTTAGGAATCTTCTCCCATTTAGAAATCTTCTCGTTCTTGTCATGCTTAGAAGATTCAAATTTCTTAAAATCATTTTTAGATTTATCTTTGTTAATTTTAAGAAAATTTCTAAATTTACGTGCAAACAAAGCCATGTCTTCCGAGTCACTATCACTCTCGCTCTCTACTACTTGTTTGACCTCTTTTCGGGATTTTAAAGCAACGCCCTTTTCGATTTTATTTTCAATTTTAGAGGGAAACATATCCAGTTCATAGGTTTGTAAATCACCTAAAAGCTCTTCTAATTTCGTAGAGGCTAAAGTGGGTAAAGAATTTAACACGGTCACCTTTGGAATAAATCTATCGGGTAGGGACCTTAAAATTTTCTTTACAACACGGTCGTCAGGTATTTTCTCTCCCAAGTTAAAAGATGAATTAACAATATCAGAAAGTCTAGCATAAAATTTATCAAACGTTTCTTTTTCATTCATTTCGATAGTTTCAAATTGAGTGGTGAGGTTTTGGAGTTTTGAAGCTTTAACGACACTAGTTCCTTCATGAGTTAATTGTAAAATATCCCAAGCTTCTTTAGCGGTCTCACACGTCATAATATGTCGGAATTCATCCGGTGTGACAACGCTAAATAATGCATTTAAACCACGGGAATTGAAATTAGCAAGTTTAAACTCATTTTCGGTCCATCTATTGGCGGGTTTGGGAACACGTTCATTTTCAATTAAACAAGTTGGTGGGGACCACCCGTTAACAACAGACATCCAAACTCTTTCGTCGATAGACTTTAGTGCCGATTTCATTCGCGCTTTCCAATACGCGTAGTTCGAACCATCAAAAACAGGAAATTTTGAAAATGGGGAAAATTCCATTTTAGCCAAAAAAATTTAAAGGATCTTAACGAAATAATTTATCGTTTTTGGCTCTGATACCAATTTGAAAAACCCCGGAGTTTATTAATTTAAACTCAATTAAAATCAAAGTTATAATATCCTTTAATATAAAAAGACACACGATGCGGAAGCGTAAGATGGTTCAACTTTAAAAAAAAACAACAGATTTAAAACTTAAACCGATTAATTAATCCAACTCAAGCCCAAGTCCTAGAATTTGCCTAAGTCATATTTTTCATTTAAACAAAGTTAGGCCAAATCAATTTTAGTAAGAGACTTGAATTAAGTAAACTATACCCAATATTTAATTTAGTCCCAAATTAAATTGAGTGTGATAATTAAACCGAATTTTATCTTGAAATTATCCTAAGCATGCGTTCTAAATTATTGAGCAAGATAAAATAAACCAATCACACTACGTCGCGATGTACGAGGAAAAATTCAAGACGGGAAACAACCTCGGACGGCCCTAGCCACAAATCCACTAGATACGGAATTACAAGTACAAGACAGATAGACTTACAACGCACGACTCGATCCCTCTCAAGCCTCGACGCTTCTTCTTGTAGACACCTCTTCCTAGCGAATAACCTTGGAATACCACCGCGGTCTCGAAATCCACCGATAGGACTTTCTATGGTCACCGTCACCCGTACACGAAGCCTTTCTTCAAGCGGGTAAAACAACATAAAACACTTCTTCTTTCTTTGTGGGAGGTAGAAGCAAAACCCAAAACTTCTCTTCAATTCGGTGTAGAGAAAACCGGTGCCAACAAACTCCAAGCAATTGATATTTATGTAGGAGAACTTGGATAAACAATAATTGGGTGCAAACACGAGAGTGATATATGAATTTCTCTTTGATAATTAGCACTCAAAACATGAACATTTTCCTAAACAATTTTTGCTCTCAAACTCTCTCTAAGAGATAAACTAGGATGAAAAGTTAAGTTGGAAAATGTCCTTCCCGTACATAATAAAGTCTGAAAAAGTTGGTTAAAAACCAAGTGGGGAAGTGGGTGCAAAACTGCAAAAAAACTGACAAAAACTGTTCCCGCCTGGCATCTCGTTCGAACGACTTTTCGTTCGAACGAAATCTCGTTCGAACGAGACTTCTAACGACGTTCCAGATTGAACTCTTTAGAATCTCGTTGGATATCTCGTTAGAACGTCAATCTCGTTCGAACGACATATCTAACGACGGGCCAGTATGCCTTAGTGGAAACTCGTTAGCAAAACTCGTTCGAACGACATCTGGTTCGAACGAAAAAACTCGTTCGAACGACATATCTAACGAACCACCAGAAAGTTTGAAAAATTCATTTTTAGCCCAGAAAACTTTATAAACATTTAATTAAAGTTTTAATTAATTCTTTCTTAAAACAAAACGCAGTTTTTATAAAACCTAACACCTAATAAACTTTGTTCCAAGCTCCTATATATATATATATATAATTGCATTCATACCTTGGGAGCATGGAACTATGGTTGATGACGTAGAAATGAGGCACGCAAACCGACATATTTGATGAACCTTTATATTCTTTGCTGCTACGTCTTCAACAAATACTTCATAGGCTTGAGAGTATTACAATTACACACTATCCTATGAATAAATGTTTTTGTCCGGAATTGAGCCAACACTATACATGGACTCAATTGGAAATTTGTGTCCTTACAAACCTACACCAATAAAATCCAAAATTCACTCATGAATCCTACGCACCAAAGGGTTATGAATATTATTCATTTTAAGAGATTTCATAAAAACAGCCCCAAGTTTTATGTGTCCACTTTCTCTAATTAGATTCCTAATTGGTTTTAAGAAAAACACGAGATTAAAGTTTAGGCAACACTGAAAACTTATAATACTAAAAGAAAGGAATAGAGTATTCATGCATGTGATTAGTTGGACAAAAATCTGAGTAGAAGGTTGAACTCCTCTTAAGAGAACACCAATTAAGCCTTCAAATCTAGGGTTGAAATCTTGAATAATTTTGGGGATACGGTTTGTAGATGAAAGGGAGTAATTTTGGAGTGGTCTTGTGGTCGAAAAGTTTGAGAAAAAGTGATTTGAAAAGTCCATCCACGAATTAGTTGTGTTATATAAAAGATTAAGAGTTTGATTAAGAAAAGAGTTATAATCGGATACAAACACTCGAAAAAATCATTACGGACGGTCGGACTGTCAGAATGGCTTGAAATATTAGTATATTGTAGTGAATGGCGAGACGGGGCTGCTGTAAAAAATTCAGCTCGATCGGACGGTAGGATTTGTAAGAATATTATTTTTATCTTCCTTAGCTCGGAGCCTATCCCGATTTTTATACAAAAAGTTATAATTTTCAAATTTTAATTCCGATTTAAATTCCACTTAAAACCTTATTTTTATATATCAAAACCAACATATTTAATTATTAAAAATAATTAAATCCCAAATTTTATTTTTCTCAATTTTTTTCAAAATTAGTTTAAAAATACCTACTTAAAAAATCGGGGTTGTTGCATATTTCCCATCTAGCAAAGAATTTCGTTCGCAAAATCAGACGAAGCATACACATCGCATAAATCTCGCAAAAGAAAATATGACTCACATATGCCAACCCGTAGGAGGCCATAATTGGGTGCCCATACACTGAATTCTACGCGCACCTACCCCACGAGCAACAAAATAATATATATAGCCTATATACATACGCATAACTATGAAAATAATGGAGTAGCACACACTCCCACAAATCCCCACTCGATCCTATATCCGAAAGTCATCAAAATTCTAACATCCTCAAATTAAATCTCAACATCAAAAATCGATACGTACGATACCCAACATCTGCACTAAAATCTCCAAAATAATTATCATCTCCAAAATCCATTTTAAGGATCCTCACATTAAGCTTACTAATTCTAAACTTAATGCCTACGATGTCCTTAGCACAAAGCTTCATATCTCCAAAAAACACATCTAACACGTATGCTAGACCCTTTACCTTAAGGAGTACGAATCAACAAATGAAATTAAAGATCGACAACGTGTAAGCTAAACGGATTCATAACCTATGAGACCTAAGACCATGCTTTGATACCATCTGTCACACCCCACCTAATTCTGGCGTCGACCACCACCAAAACTAAGTCGAGTGTGAGTTAATAAAATACGATTTTTAGTATGAGACAGATATGAGACATAAATAAATCAATCCTCAAGATAAATAATTGAATCAAACTAAATTGATAACAATAATTGAACGATAAAAGATCCATCACATGCTAAACTCCAAATAATAAACTAATCTCCAATAATATAAAACTGAATAAAACCCATACAACTTTGGAACCGAATGGCCCAATCAAAACCATAAACTGTGTCTCAAAGTACGTACGAAGGAATGGAAAATTAAACTAAATCAACACGCATAAGGTAGAGCAACTCCAACTGCACCTCCAAGAAAATCCTCGAATAACTCTATGCAACTTCTTTAATTACTAATTCCTGAAAAGTTAGTCAAGGCATGAGGTCAGATCCCCGAGCATGAATACGCACTACTCCCCTTAATTAGGATCCTTGAATACAGACAATACCATTATACGCAATAAATATCACAATAAAATATTTTAAATTAAACAAGATAAGTAAACGCGATAATTATAAATCACTAACAACCCATAGAGGTCCCCATTTAAAAAGGCACACCAATATGATTTTAAATTTCCAAGTCCCACGATGTTAATCTTCTATTAATTAACCCAAATTACCAAATTTATCAATTAATTATTGTTCTTACTTCAATAATTATAAGGTAAGGCGGTCCTCCCGCCGCGGGTGATAATTCACCAAAATTCATTATAGCGGTCCTCCCACCACGAGTGATAATTGCCCAAAAATGTCACAGTTCCCCTTGTCAATAGCAAGTCGAATCCGTTCAAAAGTGTCGATCCCCCGCAATATGACATGGTTACAACACACGAGATGACATAAATCATCCAAGCTGACCCGTTTAAACTGTCGGTCCCTGACAAATTATGTCACCACAAATTTTAATACTTGTTTTTATCTTAAGAATTAATTCTCAAATTCACAATTAATAAAGTACCCCACCCTGTTAATCGACGTGAGATCCTCAAAATACCCCTTAGTCCCATACCTAAGGGTCCCCAAGTTATCAGTACATCCTACCCTATGTATAGTAGGGGTGGCCGTGGGCCGGGCCTGGGCAGGCCCGGTCGGGCTCGGGCCGGGCTTGAAAAATTAAGTGTTATCCCAAGCCCGCTCGGGCCTAGATCGGGCCTTATTATGTAATCCCAAGCCCGTCCAGATTTGAAAGCTCTTTACCCAGGCCCGCCCGATCGGGCCCTATTATGTTAATTAAAAGATTTTTTTCAAAAATTAAAATACCTATTTTTTTATTTAAAGACCAATTTTTTTAATTAAAAATCTGTTTTAAACTCCATATATTACAAAGTCCATATATAAAGTTTCTCACTTTACATGAAAAGACTTGGTATACGTTTTTATATTTATAGAAATCCCCCCCCCCACATATATATATATATATATATATATATATATATATATATATATATATATATATATATTTCGGGCCTCGGGCCGGGCCGGGCCTCATCGGGCTTAAGAGCTCATGCCCAAGCCCGCCCGAAAAAAAATCGGGCCTATAAAATTTTGCCAAGCCCGCTTTGCGGGCCTATTTACCTTACCCAAGCCCTATTTTTTTATTGGGCGGGTTGGGCGGGCTTGGCGGGCCTCGGGCCTATGGCCACCTCTAATGTATAGGATGAATTTATAACATAAACCTCAGCCTATTCTCATGTCTAGGCTAACGTAACGACGATAAACTGACAAAAATGAGCCCACCCCCAAAATGACAAACACGCGATAATCTAACCTCACCAGTCATATACCTAGAAGGCGTAAATCATCAAAAGGCCTACCCACTAGTCCCATACCTAGAAGGCATCCTAAAATATTGGGAGAGCAAAAATACCCAACAACCCGTCGTCACAAAGGCAATTAATAAAACCAACAAGTCACATGAATAAACACAATTAATCAATGTACCAAACTACGCATGATAGTCCAATTCAAATAAATCTTAATTTAATTATCTCATCGTCATAAACACCCAAATTAATCTTATATAATTAATTCAAATTAAATACATCGAAGATTCATCATCAGTACAACAAAATTTCAATTTCATTACCTTAACAAAAATTACGTGATTTATACGCTCCCAAATTCATTTATTTCAAAACTAGGGATTTTCTACATGCAACCTACACCAATAAAATCCAAAATTTACTCATGAATCCTACGCACCCAAGGGTTATGAATATTATTCATTTTAAGAGATTTCATAAAAACAACCCCAAGTTTTATGTGTCCACTTTCTCTAATTATATTCTTAATTAGTTTAAAGAAAAACAAGAGATTAAAGTTTAGGCAACACTTAAAACGTATAATACTAAAAGAAAGGAATAGAGTATTCATGCCTGTGATTAGTTGGACAAAAATCTGAGTAGAAGATTGAACTCCTCTTGAGAAAACACTAATTAAGTCTTCTAATCTAGGGTTGAAATCTTGAATTTGGGGATATGGTTTGTAGATGAAAGGGAGTAATTTTGGAGTGGTTTTCTGGTTGAAAAGTTTGAGAAAAAGTGATTTGAAAAGTCCATCCATGAATTAGTTTTGATATATAAAGGATTAAGAGTTTGATTAAGAAAAGAGTTATAATTGGATACAAACGCTCGAAAAAATCATTACGGACGATCAGACCGTCAGAATGGCTTAAAATTTTAGTATGTTGTAGCGAACGGTGAGACATGACTGCTGTAAAAAAATTCAGCTCGATCGGACGGTGAGATTTCTAAAAATATTATTTTTATCCTCCTTAGCTCGGATCCTATCTCGATTTTTATACAAAAAGTTATAATTTCCAAATCATAGTAAGTGTTTGATACCTCACAGTAAGTGTATAAGAAGATAAGTAATTGAATAAATTATCCTAATCATAGTAAGTGTTTGAAACCTCACATTATTGACTTCAATAACCTTTAAGGAGATGTTATTTTAACCTACGAGACCTAAGACCATGCTCTGATACCATCTGTCACACCCCGCTTAATTCTGGCGTCGGCCGCCACCAAAACTAAGTCGAGCGTGAGTTAATAAAATACGATTCTTACTATGAGATAGATATGAGACATAAATAAATCAATCCTAAAGATAAATAATTGAATCAAACTCAATTGATAACAACAACTGAACGATAAAAGATCCATCACATGCTAAACTCCAAATAATAAACTAATCTATAATAATATAAAACTGAATAAAACCCATAGAACTTTGGAACCGAATGGTCCAATCAAAAGCATAAACTGCGACTCAAAGTACATACGAAGGAATGAAAAACTAAACTAAATTAACACGCACAAGGTAGAGCAACTCCAACTGCACCTCCAAGCAAATCCTCAAATAACTCTATGCAACTTCTCCAATTACTAATTCCTGAAAAGTTAGTCAACACATGAGGTCAGAGCCCTGAGCATGAATACACACTACTCCCCTCAATTAGGATCTTTGAATCCAGACAGTAGCATTATACGCAATAAATATCACAATAAAATAATTTAAATTAAATAAGATAAGTAAACGCGATAATTATAAATCACTAACTATCCATTGAGGTCCCCATTTAAAAAGGCACACCAATATGATTTTAAATTTCCAAGTCCCGTGATGTTAATCTTCTATTAATTAACCCAAATTATCAAATTTCTCAATTAATTATTGTTCTTACTTCAATAATTATTAGGTATGGCGGTCCTCCCGCGACGGGTGATAATTCACCAAAATTCATTATAGCGGTCCTCCCGCGACGGGTGATAATTTCTCAAAAATGTCACAGTTCCCCTAGTAAATAGCATGTCGAATCCGTTCAAAACTGTTGATATCCCACAATATGACAAGGTTCCAATACACGAGACGACATAAATCACCCAAGATGACCCGTTTAAACTGTCGGTCCCTGACACATTATGTCGCCACAAATTTTAATACTTGTTTTTATCTTAGACATTAATTCTCAAATTCACAATTAATAAATTATTCCACCCTGTTAATCGATGTGAGATCCTCAAAATACCCCTCAGTCCCATACCTAAGGATCCCCAAGTTATCAGTATATCCTACCTATGTATAAGATGGATTTCTAACATAAACCTCAACCTAGTCTCATGTCTAGGCTAGCGTAACGACGATAAAGTGACAAAAATCAGCCCACCTCCAAAATGACAAACACGCGATAATCTAACCTCACCGATCATATACCTAGATGGCGTAAATCATAAAAAGGCCTACCCACTAGTCCCATACCTAGAAGGCATCCTAAAATGTTGGGAGAGCAAAAATACCCAACAACCCGTCGTCACAAAGGCAATTAATAAAACCAACAAGTCACATGAATAAGCACAATTAATCAATGTACCATACTACGCATGATAGTCCAATTCAATTAAATCTTAATTTAATTATCTCATTGTCATAAACACCCAAATTAATCTTATATAATTAATTTAAATTAAATACATCGAGGTTTCATCATTAATACAACAAAATTCAAATTTCATTACCTTAACACAAATTACATGAGTTATACGCTCTCAAATTCATTTATTTCAAAACTAGAGTTTTTTTACATGCAACCTACACCAATAAAACCCAAAATTCACTCATGAATCCTACGCACCCAAGGGTTATGAATATTATTCATTTTAAGAGATTTCATATAAACAACCCCAAGTTTTATGTGTCCACTTTCTTTAATTAGATTCCTAATTGGTTTTAAGAAAAATAAGAGATTAAAGTTTAGGCAACACTTAAAACGTATAATACTAAAAGAAAGGAATAGAGTATTCATGCCTGTGATTAGTTGGACAAAAATATGAGTAGGATGTTGAACTCCTCTTGAGAAAACACCAATTAAGCCTTCTAATCTAAGGTTGAAATCTTAAATAAGTTTGGGGATATGGTTTGTAGATGAAAGGGAGTAATTTTGGAGTGGTCTTCTGGTTGAAAAGTTTGAAAAAAAAGTGATTTGAAATGTCCATTCACGAATTAGTTGTGATATATAAAAGATTAATAGTTTGATTAAGAAAAGAGTTCTACTCGGATACAAACACTCGAAAAAATCATTACGGACGATCGGACCGTCAAAATGGCTTGAAATATTAGTATATTGTATCCAACGGCAAGACAGGGCTGCTGTAAAAAAATTCAGCTCGATCGGATGGTAGGATTTCTATGAATATTATTTTTATCCTCCGTAGCTCGGATCCTATCTCGATTTTTATACAAAAAGTTATAATTTCCAAATTTTAATCTCGATTTAAATTTCACTTAAAACCTTATTTTTATATATAAAAACCAACATATTTAATTATTAAAAATAATTAAATCCAATTTTTTTTTCTCGAATTTTTTCAAAATTAGTTTAAAAATACCTATTTAAAAAATCGGGGTTGTTGCATACTTCCCCACTAGCAAAGAATTTCATCCTCAACTTAGACGAAGCATACACATCGCGTAAATCTCGTAAAAGAAAATATGGCTCACATATGCCTACCCGTAGGAGGCCATAATTGGGTGCCCAAACACCGAATTCTACGCGAACCTACCCCACGATCAACAAAATAATATATGTATTGCCTATATACATACGCATAACTATGAAAATAACGGAGTACCACACGCTCCCATAAATCCCCACTCGATCCTATATCCGAAAGTCATCAAAATGCTAAGATCCTCAAATTAAATCTCAACATAAAAAATCCATACGTACGATACCTAACATCTGCACTAAAATCTCCAAAATAATTATCGTCTCCAAAATCGATTTTGAGGATCGTCACATTAAACTTACTAATTCTAAACTCAATGCCTACGATTTCCTTAGCACAAAGCTTCACAGCTCCAAGAAACACATCTAACACGTATGCTAGACCCTCTACCTTAAGGCGTACGAATCAACAAAGGGAATTAAAGATCAACAACGTGAAAGCTAAACAGGCTCATAACCTATGACACCTAAGACCATGCTCTGATACCATCTGTCACACCCCGCCTAATTTTGGCGTCGGCCTCCACCAAAACTAAGTCGAGCGTGAGTTAATAAAATATGATTCTTAGTATGAGATAGATATGAGACATAAATAAATCAATCCTCAAGATAAATAATTGAATCAAACTCAACTGATAACAAGAACTGAACGATAAAAGATCCATCACATGCTAAACTCCAAATAATAAACTAATCTCCAATAATATAAAACTGAATAAAACCCATTCAACTTTGGAACCGAATGGCCCAATCAAAACCATAAACCGTGTATCAAAGTACATACGAAGGAATGGAAAACTAAACTAAATCAAAACGCATAAGGTAGAGCAACTCCAACTGCACCGCCAAGCAAATCCTCAAATAACTCTATGCAACTTATCCAATTACTAATTCGTGAAAATTTAGTCAACGCATGAGGTCAGAGCCCCGAGCATGAATACACACTACTCCCCCCAATTAGGATCCTTGAATCCAGACAGTAACATTATACGCAATAAATATCACAATAGAATATTTTAAATTAAACAAGATAAGTAAACACGATAATTATAAATCACTAACAACCCATAGAGGTCCCTATTTAAAACGGCACACCAATATGATTTTAAATTTTCAAGCCCCACGATGTTAATCTTCTATTAATTAACCCAAATTACTAAATTTACCAATTAATTATTGTTCTTACTTCAATAATTATTAGGTATGGCGGTCCTCCCCCCGTGGGTGATAATTCACCAAAATTTATTATAACGGTCCTCCCGCCACGGGTGGTAATTTCCCAAAAATGTCACACTTTCCATTGTTAATAGCAAGCCGAATCCGTTTAAACTAGCGATCCCCGACAATATGACAAGGTTACAACACACGAGACGACATAAATCACCCAAGCTGACCCGTTTAAACTGTCGGTCCCTGACACATTATATCGCCACAAATTTTAATACTTATTTTTATCTTAGGCATTAATTCTTAATTTCTCAATTGCACAATTAATAAATTACCCCACCCTGTTAATCGATGTGAGATCCTCAAAATACCCCTTAGTCCCATACCTAAGGGTCCCCAAGTTATCCGTACGTCTTACCCTATGTATAGGATGAATATCTAACAAAAATCTCAACCTAGTCTCATGTCTTACTAGCGTAACGACGATAAAGTGATAAAAATGAGCCCACCCCCAAAATGACAAACACGCGATAATCTAACCTCACCAGTCCTATACCTAGAAGGCGTAAATTATCAAAAGGCCTACCCACTAGTCCCATACCTAGAAGGTATCCTAAAATATTGGGAGAGCAAAAATACCCAACAACCCGTCGTCACAAAGGCAATTAATAAAACCAACAAGTCATATGAATAAGCACAATTAATAAATATAGCAAACTACGCATGATTGTCCAATTCAATTAAATCTTAATTTTATTATCTCATCGTCATAAACACCCAAATTAATATTATATAATTAATTTAAATTAAATACCTCGAGGTTTCATCATTAATACAACAAAATTCCAATTTCATTACCTTAACACAAATTACGTGAGTTATACGCTTCCAAATTCATTTATTTCAAAACTAGGGTTTTTCTACATGCAACCTACACTAATAAAATCCAAAATTCACTCATGAATCCTACGCACCGAAGGGTTATGAATATTATTCATTTTAAGAGATTTCATAAAAATAACCCCAAGTTTTATGTGTCCACTTTCTCTAATTAGATTCCTAATTGGTTTTAAGAAAAATAAGAGATTAAAGTTTAGGCAACAATTAAAACGTTTAATACTAAAATAAAGGAATAGAGTATTCATGCTTGTGATTAGTTGGACAAAAATCCGAGTAGAAGGTTGAACTCCTCTTGAGAAAACACCAATTAAGCTTTCTAATCTAGGGTTGAAATCTTGAATAAGTTTTGGGATATGGTTTGTAGATGAAAGGGAGTACTTTTGGAGTGGTCTTCTGGTTGAAAAGTTTGAGAAAAAGTGATTTGAAAAGTCCATCCATGAATTAGTTATGATATATAAAGGATTAAGAGTTTGATTAAGAAAAGAGTTCTAATCGGATACAAACGCTCGAAAAAATCATTACGGACGATCGGACCGTCAGAATGGCTTAAAATTTTAGTATGTTGGCGAACGGTGAGACAGGACTGCTGTAAAAAAATTCAGCTCGATCGGACGGTGAGATTTCTAAAAATATTATTTTTATCCTCCTTAGCTCGGATCCTATCTCGATTTTTATACAAAAAGTTATAATTTCCAAATCATAGTAAGTGTTTGATACCTCACAGTAAGTGTATAAGAAGATAAGTAATTGAATAAATTATCCTAATCATAGTAAGTGTTTGAAACCTCACATTATTGACTTCAATAACCTTTAAGGAGATGTTATTTTAATTTAATCATAGACATGGGATCTTGTGAATCAGAGCTTATGGAAGGAGTATCGGGTTAGACTTATGGGTTATGTTAGTAGTACGGTAGGTGTGCGCCCTAGATGAGAGGTGAGAATTCTCAAGAGAGTGTGTGTACTGACATGGCTATCATATTAGATAGTGAGCATTTTAAATACTTGCTAAACCTTTTTAAAACTGTTTTACACTCGGGCTCTGACCTGTTTCTTGTCATTTCTCCTTCTCTTGTTTACTACAAACTGTTCATTCGGCAGTGTAGGAGTGGGGACAGCCCATGACACCGACAGAGGTGCGTAGTTTCTTGGAGTTAGTCGAATACTACAGACTGTTCATTCGAGGCTTTTCAAATATAGCGGGTCTATTGGCGATTCTGACTCGCAAGGGCGTACCGTATGTATGGGATGATGCTTGTCAATTGGCTTTTGACGAGCTGAAGGATAAGATGACTTCAGCACCAGTTCTTGCCTTACCTAGGCCGGGAGTGGAGTAACTGGTGTATACTGACGCCTGTTTACAGGGACTCGGTGGCGTACTTTAGCAGGAGGAGCAGGCTATAGCTTTTGCCTCCAGCAATCTTAAGCCTCACGAAAGGAATTACCCCACCCATGACCTAGAGCTAGCTACGGTCGTGTATGCATTGTGGATTTGGAGGCATTACTTATTGGGTGAGAAGTTTAGCTTGTTCACAGACCACAAGTCACTACAGTACTTGTTCACTCAGCGAGAGTTGAACATGCGTCAGCGCAGGTGACTGGATTTATAAAAGACTACCAGTTCGAGATACAGTACCATCCGGGGAAGGCTAACGTGGTTGCTGATTCATTAAGAAATACGCCGGTAGGTGAGGTAGCGGAAGTGTGGAGAGCAAAATGAAAAGAGTTGGGACACCAGGATGCGGTAGCCCGTTCCATTATATCCGTTATGACATGTAACAACCCGCATAATTTTTGAGCTATTTTAATTAATTTTTGGAAAATGGAGGAAAATAAAGTTTTTGATAAAATTATTTTATTGCTCAAATATGTTGGTTATTATTTTTAAAGGCGAGAATTTCAAACGGTTTCGAAATCGGAGTTAAAACGGATTTTAAAATGATTTTTAATATTTTTAACTCTTGGAATTCTAAGTCGGCGAACATTAAGTAATTTTCAAGAGTTGTTTTGACTTCCAACTCTTCATTTCTTTGCCTTATTTAAAGGAGTCTTTTGGATTCCAACTCTTCATTTCTTTGCATTATAAAAGGAAGTCGTGGGCAACCCTTTTAACTTACTTTTGGCACAAATTTTGGCAGCAAATATATTTTGCATTCCTCTTCTTTTTATATACACATTGGACCTTGAGATTTGTGAGTTGCAACCTTAGATTAGAGGTGTTATTGGGGCTATTTTGTTGGAGGTTCTTGGAGAAGCTTTTGTATATTTTTTGAGTTGATCTTGAGGATGTGATCATTGGTTTCTCATCGTGGTTTGAGGTATGGGGCTTTACACAATATGCTCCTTAAATCTCGCGAGTGTCATTCTCTTTGAATTCTTGTTTAATTGAACTCATATTTGAATTGATAAATTCGTTGAAATCTGGAAAATAATTGTTGAAATTATTTTGATTCATGTGGTATCATTATATTGTTGATGAGCACGTTATCATAAGATTTTAATATGGCACGGATGTTGGGCACCCGCCAAAATTCCTGTTTCCCGGGCTATGGCTTGATAAAGCATATACGGAAGTGGTGAGGCCTGGTGACCCGGTTAAAGTGTTGTTGAGAAATTATATTGATAAATGCTTTGAGATTTGTATTTTGATTTGAATATTCGTACTCGTGTTGTTACGCTTTATTCATCGCTAACATATATTTGTTAAGCATCTTTCCTGTCGTATTGTGTACTTCCCCATATTTTCTTTTAGTGGCAGGTTAACGCGGATTTTGGGGCGCTATGGAGATTGATTTTAGTGAGGATTTTTTGGGAAAGATTTGTATTATTTTATTGTATAGAGCATTGGAGATTTGTATTTTATTTTCGAGTTAGTTGTTGTATGTAATTCGAGAGACTTGTTGTAATTGAAGAGATTGAGATTAGTGGATTTATATTATTGTGGGTTTATTTAGATACTCTATACCTTATCACTTGTCACTTGTGGATTTGGATTTATTTTATCGCATTAGCGCTCCGTTCGCTCTCTCCCCGGGCAGACGGGGTGTTACATGAGAGTCACACCCGAGATTATTACAAGGGTGATACAGGCCCAAGCAGTGGATACATTTTGTCAGGATCAGATTGTACGGCTCTTAGCCGAGGGTGCTGAGTCATATTCAGTGGGTTCTAATGGGGGTTTGAGGTTTAATGGGATATTGGTGATACCGAAGGGAGATGATTTACGTTATGCAATGATGACAGTCGCACGGGTCTAAATTTGCAGTACATCCCGAAGGGGATAAGATGTACCAGGATATGAGGCGGCAGTACTGGTGGAGTGGGATCAAGAAGGACATTGCAGAAGTCGTGTCCAAATATACTACCTGTCAGATAGTAAAGGTGGACCACCAGAGATCTCCAGGGTTACTTCAGCCATTAGAGATACCTACGTGAAAATGGGAGTGCATTTCTATGGATCACATTACTGGGCTTCCTATGTCACAGTGGGGTCACGATTCCATATGGGTTATAGTGTATCGATTGACCAAGGTAGCTCATTTTCTGCCACTGCGGACAAACTACACCACAGGCCAGTATGCACAATTATTTATTGCCGAGATAGTTAGGCTATATGGAGTGCCCCTGGATATTGTGTCTGATAGAGACAAGATTTTTGTATCACGCTTCTGGGAGAGCTTTCAGGAGGCCATGGGTACATAGTTGAGATTGAGTTTAGCTTATCACCCACAGACGGATGGACAGGTAGAGTGTACTAATAAAATGCTGGAGGATATGCTACGCATGTGTGTCCTTGATTTTGGAGGGGGTTGGGAGCCGTATCTTCCACTGGTAGAGTTCTCTTATAATAACTCCTATCAGTTCACGATCGGCATGGACCCATTTGAGGCTTTGTATAGCAGACCTTGTCGTTATCTCACTTGTTAGCTAGAGTTGGGGGATAATAAGTTGCTTGGACCAGAGGTGATTTAGGAGATGTCAGCTAGAATTGAGTTAATCAGGAGTCACACTCGGATAGCCCAGAACCGATAAAAAACTACACCGATGCGAAGCGGTCCTTCCGAGAGTTCAGCGTGGGGGATCAAGTATTACCGCGTGTATCTCCTATGAAAGGAATAATGAGATTCGGGAAGAAGTGGAAGTTGGATCCAAGTATGTAGGACCATTTACCATTATCGAGAGGATAGGGCCGGTGGCATACAAATTGGGGTTGTCAGAGCACTTGCACCGTATTGACGATGTATTCCACATCTCGTCGTTGAGATGATATCCGTGGGATGATATGGCCCACACTCACATCGCGATAGAGGAGATTAACTTAAAACCCAACTGTTGTTATAAGGAGAGACCAGTGGCTATCTTAGACCATAGTGAGAGGAGATCGAGGTCAAAGGTAGTTCCACTTGTACGGGTCTAGGGGGAGCATCATAGCGTGGAGGAGTCCACTTGGGAGCGTGAGGCAGATATGCGCAAAAAATATCCAGATTTATTTTTACCTGGTGCGCCTTATTTTCCGAATTTCAGGACGAAATTCCGTTATTAGGGGGGAAGTGTGTAATGCCCCGTATTTTTATGGCTTTTAAATTGGGGATTTATTAAATTTAATCGAGACAAATTAATTTAATATTAATTCGGAGTTTAATTTAATTATTTACTAGCGTGACGAGAGTTAGTAATTATTGGAATTTATTGAATATTACTTATTGAGTAAAGTAATGTATAGAATTGAATTTATTAAAATTGTCACGGGTGAATAATATGACAATTATAAAAATTAAGTCGGGACGCGCCTGTATCGTGTTGGGACTAAACTATTATAATAAAAAGTGAATAAATTATAAGTCATTCGTATGGTCATTTCGAGTGTTCCAACATTTCCGGAAGGGTCGAGATAGTTAGAAAAGTGTACCCGGGGGTTTAGTTTGGGTCTCGGGGCATTTTTAGGCCTAACCGGCTCCCCGGGAGGGCGATTTAGTCATTTCCAAATTAGGCCTTAGTGAAATGACGAAAATTAGGAATTATTATCAGATGTTAGGAGAGTCTTCTAGGGTTAACATTCTCAAAAGTTTAGAACGACAGTGAGAGGAAGAAAGGAAAAAGCTTTCCCAAAAATTCAAGGCCAAGAACTAACCGGATTGCACCACCACCACCACCAAAACGCAGATCGGAACGAGGATATCAATCCTATACCTGTAAACTTCATGGAATCAAACCTACGATCTTAAGGCAAGTATCTATCTTGCTATTCCCTAGTTGATATTTAACCCATATTAGAATAGGATTAAGAATACATGTTCTTATTAAATAATTATATAATTTAGAAGATTTAAATCGCATATTTTAAGAGTAATTCATGATATCTGGAAGTCTTGTCACATGTAGATGATTACCTACGAATTGTAATGGTTTAATAGAAAGAAATCTGGAAGAAGAATGAGAATTGTGGAAATCTATTCAAAACTAGGGTTCTTGATAATTCTGTTGAATTGACCCTTTTAATTCGATGTCTTTGATGACATGCTTTATGTAGGAAATCATGTGGATATGTGTATATAATCAGTGGTTTATTTATTTGGGAGATTGGGAATCGTTAATGGTGTTTTGGGGAAATTTTGTGGATGAAACCCGTAGGTTGGATTAATAGAATCTGGGCAAGAACTGCTCGATCGCTCGCTCGACTCAAGAATGTCGATCTATCGACTCCCTTTCATCGATCAATCGACCCCTACTGGAAACTGAATGTTTTTTTTCCTCTTTTTGTTTAATTCAGATTAAATGCATAGGAGCCCTTAAACTTCATTGAAAGAGCCTAATGGGTCATGAAGAGGACCAATAGGGTCTAAGTAGGTTCCGTTGAATATACTTTTATATGGATGTAACCGTAGGATAATGGGGGTACGACACGTATCGGGAATCGTGCGTACGTTAACTAAGGAATCAAGAGAATTACGAAGGACTTAGACTAGTATGTTAGTTAGGGTGTACCTACTGAATTTTACCTTTGAGAAAGAGAAAACGCTTCTAGGGACGAGAAGTAATTATAAAAAGGTTATAATTGAGAATAAAAAGAGATGAGTTAATTATACATAAGAATTGGGTAATTTGTACTACTTACAGTTAAACTATCGTTATAGGTCGCGAGTGAACCTAATTGAAAGATGTGAATATATATATATATATATATATATATATATATATATATATGTATGTATATATGTATATAATCATACCCGCGCTACTTGCTATCACGGAGGTTGCCGCACTGGGACAGTCTTCTCTCGATGGGACCTTTATTGGGGATATTGACTCATACCCTAGAGCATATGATTCCTTGGTACAGGCTACCTGATAATGATAATCAGATGGTCCTAAGAGACGTGAGGGTATGTGCTGACCTCTTAGTGACTTGGAACTATGCTTCACCTCCATTTTGTGTGTATTGTGTTAATACCGTTCGAGAGTGATTCCGAACTAATATTTCCCTTGTACGAGGTATACGGGGACTTGATAGCAGAGTATGCCAACACCATAGATTTCATGTGGGGTATTGATTAGTATATATGTTGTATGGGTGACTAATATATATACCTATACCTGAGATTTTTCTACTATGCGTATAAGAAGATAAATTATTGAATAAATGCTCCTAATCATAGTAAGTGTTTGAAACCTCAAAGTATTGAGAAATACATAATTGACTTCAATAACCTTTAAGTAGATGTTATTTTAATTTAATCATAGACTTGTGATCTTTTGAATTAGAGCTTATGAAAGGAGTACGGGGTTAGACTTATGGGTTTTGTTAATAGTACGGTAGGCGTGCAGACTAGATGAGAGGTGAGAATTCTCAAGAGAGTGTCGTGTACTAACATGGCTATCAGCTAGTGAGCATTTTAAATACTTTCTAAACCTTTTTAAAACTGTTTTACACTCGGGCTCTGACTCGTTTCCTGTCATTTCTCTTTCTCTTATATATATATATTATAGGTGCTCAGCCACAGGGGCGTCAGGTTTATATTCATTTGACTGGACGTGCTGCAGCTTGTATGGGAGTTGCAGGTCAATGCAGTAGACGTTTCCTCCTTTGGGTCCTCAGATTTTTATTTAGTTCTTTTTAGTTAGGGCATGTGTCTCCCATTTCCAGTCTCATGTTTAGACTTGATAGGGATTGCTTACACTTCTATCATTTCACTATTTTGTTTTCATTTGGGATTATTCTATCTATCACATTGTCAGTGGTGTAATACCCCGTATTTTTATGCTATATTAATTTGGGGATTTATTAAATTTAATGAGAATGTTTATTTAATAAAAATCCGGAAATTAATTATGTTATAATTATTAACGTGACGAGAGTTAGTAATTATGGGAAACTTGTCGAATATTACTAATGAGCATAGTGATATACTATATTGGTTATATTGAATGTCATACGTGAATTAAATGACTATTTCGAAAATTTTAGTTGGGACGTGCCTGTGTCACGTCGGGACTAATTTTGTTAATTAAAAAGTAAAATTTTTATAAGTTGTTCGTATGGTCGTTTTGAGTGCATCAACGCGTTCGGAAGGGTCGAGATAGTCAGTAAAGTGTACCCGGGGGTTTAGTTTGGGTCTCGGGGCGTTTTTAGGCCTAATTAGTACCCCGGGAGGGCATTTTAGTCATTTTACATAATTGGGTAATTAAACCCACGAATTTCAGCCATCTTTATCAGCCATTAGGTCAGCCTTTTAGGGTTAGAACTTTCAGAAATCAAGTGACGGCTATTGGAGAAGAGAGGAGAGAGCTCCAAGGCAAACCAAGGCCAAAAAGCCACCGGATTTCACCGCCACCACCACCACCGCGTAGATCACGAGACAAGGAACGCAGCCATACCAAAATCATCCGGGAATCTGCATACCAAAATCCCAGGCAAGTATTTGACTTGCGTATTTTCGTTAATGCAATCTTTATATTAGTCTAGGATTGTTTAGAGATGGAAACCGTGGAAGAAAACTCAAATTGTGTTAGGATAATGCATGTAGTTTTGATAATATGGAGATTCTGGAACCCTTGCCATGAAGAGGATTATAACCCACGAAATTTTGATGTTAAATTAGAAGGAATTTCTAGTAAAAAAACAGATTAGAACCTTGTTTTAGGAAAACTCTAGGGTTCTTGATGATTAGATGGGATTTTTAGTTAATTGTCCATGTTTAATGATAGTTACACGCATGCTTTACGTTATAAACACCTGGTATAATGTTATAATGATGATAGTAGGATTTTTGGGGCAATTAGAATGGAAACACATCGTTTTAGATGAAGAAGTTGGATGAAACCCGTAACTGCATTCTGCAGAATTTTGCCCAGACCTGCTTGATCGATCGATCGAGCCTAGAGCTTCGATCGATCGAAGGTTCGATCAATCGAGCCCCAAGCTTCGATCGATCGACCCCTCCTGGCAGACTCCTAATTCCCTCTTTAATTGCGTTAAATTCAAATTGTCGTGTTATAATTCTTGGGCATTCTTGATAAATTGATTTGGGAGACATTGAGGACCAGTAGGGGATATGAATAAATGTTGGAACCTTTAATCTTTAACGATATGGTATTTAGGGGATATTTACTTTAGGTTAATGGATTTATGAATTTAAAGGGTGAGGTGCGTGAGAGAGTTACGTTGGAACCTAATAAAGACACTTACTGAAATTTAGATTTGTGAGAATATAGCCCACGAGTGTTTGGTAATAAGTGAGAAAACCCTTCGAGTTAAGGTTAGGAATAAAAACCTTATACAAAATTCTATAATGTGAAATTAAGGATATATGGTATATTTATGGGTGATGAGAAGAACCTATATTAACATGATAAAGTGGTATATTTATATGATTGTGTGTACATATATTATATGCATGTGAAAATCATTCCCACGCTACTTACTATCCCTGAGGTTTCCGCGCTGGGACAAGTCTTATCTCGATGGGACCTTTATGGGGGATATTGACTTGTACCCTAGGAGATAGATATCCTTGGTACAGGCTATCGATGTGATAGTTCAGACGGTCCTAAGAGACGCCGGTATGTGCCATCCTCTTAGAGACTTGGAATCTATGCTTCGCCTCAATTGTTTGTGTTTTCTGTTAATACAATTCGAGAGTGATTCCGAATGTATTCCCCTTAATATGAGTGATATGGGGCTTTGGATAGTAGAGTATGCACGCACCATAGTTTTATTCGGGGTGCTGTTATATATATATATTATACGAGTAGTTAATATATATATGAGATTATGATATTTGAAACTGTCTACTGAGATTTGATAAGTAGGACATGGTTGTTGACTCAAATTATTAAATACTTGTGTTTGAAAAAGTGTAAGATGTCACTGTAAAACTTTATTGATTTTTATAAAGTTAAAATGGAGGACTTTGATTACTGTTTGGAACATTCTTTTAAAATGGAGTCGTGAATTATAAATCTTGCGAGAAATCTAAGTTAAGTTAAATCTTTTAGAAAGACTAGTGCATTAAATGATAAGAAATCGTGGGGAAGGTTAGTGCGATATGTGTGCACATTAGAAGAGAGGTGAATATTTTCTCAAGAGAGTGACGTACTAATATGTTATTGCATTGGCCTGTATCAATTTAAATACTTGCTAAACGTATTTTAAAATCAAACACACTTTCGGGCTCTGACCCGTTTCTTTTTCTCTCTCTCTCTCTCTTGTATATATATATGTATATTTTCAGGTGCCCAGCCACAGGGGCGTCTTGCCTAGGATCCCTTGAGAGGAACGTGCTGCAACTTAGGTGGGAGTTACAGGTCACTTGTGTAGACGGCTTCTTTTATTGACTCCACTTCTAGCATTCTCATTTATTGGGCATGTGTCGCCCTTTCCATTATTTCATTTGTTGTTGGGACATTTATATTTCAGTTTTTCCAGTATTGTTCTATGGGATTTATTCAGGATGGATTTGTGATTTTAGTTTCATACGTTGACATTCGATTGACGAATGGTTTATGTTATTTAGTTTATTGTGGTGTGATTCTTAATTGTATAAATGTTGTTTTAATTAAATAAATCTTTTTCGTTAATTAAAATTTGGAAGGTTTGTATGAAAATATTTTTTGACACTTAGCTTAATTATTTAGGGTGTTAAATTGGAAATTTATTTTTATCGACAGTGATGCTGAGAATGAACCAGCTGTTTACCTTGATTTAATTTAATAAAGGAGTGATCGCCCGGTATTTAATTAGGCGGGGTGTCACAAGTGGTTGTGGTTATTTATTTAGAATTGAGTAATATAGTTGGCATATTTCATGGGATGATTGGTATCTTTATCGTTTGTATTATTCATAAATTTTTTATGCTTAAAAGGTATTTGTAACGAAATTTCATAAATAAAATCATTTAAGTTGTTTTTACACTTAGCTTAATTAATTATAGGGTGACTAAAACGGAAAAATTGTTTTCGACAGTGGTGCTAAGAATGAACCACGTAGTTCACCTTGATTTTTAATTTAATAAAGGGTCGATCACCCGGTATTTAATTAGGTGGGGTGTTACATTGTGGGGGTGGCAATTTTTAACATGACACGGACCAACCCGAAATTGGCACGAAATCAAAACAGCATGTCGTGTTTGGGCCATATTTTTTGGTCGCTATCGGGTCGTGTCGTGTTTGTGCTAGGAAATTAACCCGAAATTGGCCCGTTCTATCCCAATTGCAACATTATAAGTGGACCGATAAGGATCCCAAATTGACCTAATTATAACCCATTTGTGTTTCTTAAAAAAATAATAAAATAAAAAATACATGGTATAAAAGCAAACTTGAAAAAATAAAACCTACCCACATAGTCCACCCACACTCGTCTATTCTAATTTCTATTCACCTCTTTCTCTTTAAAAGAAAGAAAACCCTAAAACCAAATCCTGTCTTTCTTTATGCCAATCGCTCACGCCGTTCAGGCGTCCCCGTCACCGTTCAACTTAACATCGGTAAGAAATCGAACCATTACAAACCCGAGATATCAAAACTGATACATTTGAGTTTACCCATGAGTTTACAATTGAGACATCACATCGTTTTCCGGTCAGTACCCTTTTTACACCTGAGTTTACAATATTTGGTAAAAATGTTACAGAGTTTTTTTAGTGTAACAACTCGAACCATTACAAACCCTCAAACCATTACAGACTTTATAATGGTTTATTTAAATTGTTTATTTTAGAACTTTTACATATTTCCTTCAGTTCATCTTATTTTTTTTACATATTTTCGTTAAGCTTAATTTTTTTAATAATCTTTTTTGTAATTTTTTTTACATATATGTTATTTTGGAATGTATGTATACTCCGAGTTGTTTATTTACAAAGTTATTTACTTAAATTATTGTATATATTTCAGCCATGGGTCGTGCCGTGTTAATCGTGTCAAATTGACACGATTTTTATATCGTGTTAGTAGTGTTGGGCCGTGCTATAAATGAGCCATGTTTGTGTTGGCCAAAAAAAATACGAATTCGTATGGGGTCGTGTTCGTGTTACCTAAAATCTAGTCGTGTCGTGTCTGGACTGATCAAAACATGATCCATTAGCTCGAATTGCCACCCCTAACTAATTGTGCATGTAAAAACTATTGCCCAAAATTTTATACTGAAAAATGTATTTATGTTTAAGCAATGGAAATGGGCTACGAAATAAGCAGTATTCTTTGCGTTAAAAGCTACCATTGGCAAGAGAGTAAAATATATATTTGGTACATAAAACAAAAATTACAAGGCCAATTTTGTTTCATTGATGCTTCATTAAACACGAGCAATATGATTCTTCCAAAACATTTGAGAGTTTTATGATTAAAATGTGAAATTGTAAGGGTATTATAAGTTAAAGATTAATGGGTTTATACAATAAATTACCTTCAATAACATTAAATAGTGTGTAGTTATTGATTTGAGAAGCATTGAAATTCATGACATTTTGTATGAGTTAAATCAATTTCACTTTGTTCAACAATTTTAGACTTTAGGTCTAATTGAGTTCTTTCCTTTAGTGTCTTTTTGACTTCATGCATCATTGCTACGTATGCCTATGGTGAATTTTTTGTGCATTAATTTCACACCCCTTCATTCCATTTATACGATTTTGATATTTTCATGTTATTCCATAGTGTGCATGTTTGTACTTACATATATATTTATTATATTAAAAATTTCAAAATAAAAAATAAAAAATAGTTTGTTGGTTTGTTGAAGTTTCATCGCATACATTGTTATATTATTTCAAAGGAGTATACTCGTGATGCTAATGTTTTTGGTTTAGCTTCTAACCCTTTATCTATTACGGATAAAAGGGGGAAAACGTATTAAGGGGGAGTTTCATTTTGTTTAAACTCCATGCGTCGCCGTATTATTTCTTTTCTTCATACGTGTAGGTATTTTATGAATTGATGATATCATGGACTACACGATGAAGATATTCAGTAGAGATAAATTCATAAGTGTCTTTTCCTTTTCGATTTTGGGAGGAACATTAGTTGAACTTGTCTAAGGGGTTATTGTTTTCGATTTTCTATTTTGTACAGGAATGGACGAAGGGGGGGGGGGGGGGGGGGGATTTGTAAGAGCACGTTTTATGATTGCTCATTTTGTTTTTATTTGGTAATTTCCATTACACCCCACTTCACCATCATTTACATTCTCAAGACTTCAAGTGAAGACATATTATTGACCGAACGCGACAACTGAAGATCGAATATTTGATTTTGCACTACAACATATAGGGAAGGTATATAAGGTAGATTTTATGTAATCATTATGTTTAGTGGTGTCTTAAAAGTGTTTTAAATAATAAAATATTTTTTAAAAGTTATTAATAAAAATTCTTTTTTAAGGCAACTCGTTAGAATGAGGCTGCAGGTCGTTCAATGAGGTTCCTTATTTCGTTTGATATCTGTGGTTCGAATGAATCTTCTAACGGCTCAATTTCCTCATTGCTCTGGAATGTCGTTCAATATCTTATTAGATATCGTTCCAACAACTTGGCATATGTCGTTCGAATGAGGTACGATTCGTTTGAATGAGCCGTCGAAAATTTATTTTTTACTTGTTTTCAATTGTAATCTTTTCAAATCTATCTCTTGGATATTTTTCTCCCTATTTAAAGAGGCGTGAACTTGCACTTCTTAGCAAGCCTTTACACGTCGTTTTATGATTAAAACTTTGGTTTTTCATATCCAAAACCCTTTAATATTTTGTGGTCACTTTATCAAACCTTGAAGAACACATCACATGTTCATATATTTGTGGAGTTGATTATTGACCGTTGAAGATATGAAAGGATTTTCTTGGGGCTGATCGGTGGATGCCGAGGCAAGTGGAGCTTATTGTGGAGCACTATTTGATCTGCACCGCTTTCTATTATCAACAAGGAAGGAGACTTAACTGCGATACTTAGTGGAGTCTAAGCCTGTAAGTCTGTTTGTGTCATTTTGTGATACATTAGATGTAACACTACTGAAAAAGGGGTTTTCCAGAACGATTTTTTTTCCTCATATCCTGTGTTGTGGTTTGTTTGATTCGATTTAGATTCATTGTATTTCATGTTTAGGTTCACCTAATTAATCAATATAAAATTGGATTAAACTGAATTTGACTTGTTTGTGACCTAATCTACGGATTCTACATTTGACCATATAGTCGGACAACTCTACACATTTTTTTAACAATGACGAGCTTTATTGACATAACATATCTCAAGTCTCATCGACAACTATGAGAAGCGCTTATGATATGAAAGGGCATCCAATAAGCATCGACAGGAGTAGAATGCAACGCTCTAACGGTGTTTAGAGAATCTAAAGAGAGAAGGCCACAAGGAGAAGCATAAGCGTGGGTATAGTTCATGAACAGTTAACCCTTAGGCGAGTAGGGCTCGCAGCCGAGGAAGGAGCACTTAGTGACTTAAAAGGAATCCTAACCTCACTAAAGGTCTCATGGAAGGAGACCACGTTCCTAAAAAGAGACAGAGAGCTTTGTGGATACATAAAAATGGTAGAGATACATCCAACTTATTAAGGGGCTCGGTCTACCAAAGATCTTGGAAGAAGAGACCTTGTCTGGTAAATTAAGTAACCCTTTAGCCGGGCTATATATGAGTTTGATCCTCTTAAGAAGTTTACCTTCCCCCACATGATTCACGATCTATGATGGGAATAGTAACCTTACCAATCACGTTAGGTAATATCATTAGAAAATGACATTGTGGAACCCCAATGAAGGATTGATGTGTCAAATATTTCCCTCCAGTCTTGGAGACACTACCAAAAAATGGTTTGAGAAGTTTCCACACCGAACAATATCCTCCTTCAAACAACTGGTTCAGTCCTTCATGGCCAGATTCACTACTAGCAATATTCATCCCAAGCAGATGGATTCACTTCCGACGATGAAGAAGAAGCCCCATGAAACACTCTACGAGTATGCTAGAAGGTACTGGGAGGTATACAATAAAGTAGAGGATTGCACCGAGTAGGTCACAATGGAATCCTTAAAAATTAGTCTATAGAGTAGTCCCATGCTTTAACAATCCCTCATTAAGCGAGGGGCCATTATAATTGACAACCTCATGAAAAGTATAAAAAAAATGCCAAGGTTGAAGATATGGTGGCCGAAGTTGGTCAGGAAGGAGACCAATAAAATAATTACAAGAACGGGAACACAGAGGTGGAAAACAAGAAAAGAGGGATAAAGTAAAATGGAGAGTATAAAGGAGCCGAGAAGAAGGAAACCAAAAAATCATTCAGAGCCATTAACACAATTTTCTTTGAACCGATGTACAAGATCTTTTATAATATTTGAGGTAGATAATACTTTAAGTGGCCTGAGCAGGCATTCAGTGATCCTAAGACGAGAAACTAGACCCTGAAGTGTGGATATCATAAAGATCATGGGCACAAGATAGAAACTTTTAAGGCATTCAAGTCCCACCTCAGAGAATTGGTCAAGGTTAGGGGCCTAAATGTCTTCGTTGATAAAAAGAAATGTGCAGCGCAACCTGTGCATGACCAGAGACCAAACAACATCCTGAATGATGACATGGGACACGAGTTCGAGTTAATCCATGGGGTCCTAAAACCAAATCATATTTAGGACGAATGTTCGGATTATGAATTCATAGTGACTCATGGGGCTTCAAACCCAAACTAAATCAAGGGTAACACCCTCATGATGGAAGTAATGAAACTCACAAAAGTCATGGAAGCTTTTCAGAACAACCCGACTAAACCCATTGCGGGTAAACGTCGATGTCTTTGAGATATTAATTATACGAAGCATATTATTTTAATCGATGATGATTTGGTCAAAGTAAGGATTCCCCATCACGACGCTCTTATAGTCACTCTCAAATTTACTAACTGGGATGTGGATAACTTGCTAGTTAATCAGGTGATCTCCTTGTAAGTAATGCACCTCAATATCTTCAACCAATTGAACTTGTGCTTAGAAAACCTGCAAAAAGCCACTGTTCCCCCGATGGACTTTGCAGGAAGGATGGCTTGTCCCCTGGGAAAGGTTGTTCCCCATTTATAGGCTTGAGGAATCTCCAAGATTATTAATTTCCTCATGGTTTACATAGATGTCCTATATGATGTTATCCTCGACGGATGATGGTTGCATGCCACAAGGATTATGTCATCCACCTACCACCAGAAGATAAAATGCATCACTGTATATCATGAAGATACGTGGGAACTAAGCCTTGGCTCGAAAATGTTTCATAATTACCGTTCGACCAAATAAAGAGAAGAAGAGGGACAAAACCATAGAGTCAAAGGAAGGCTATGTACCCTCAAAATAAAAGAAAAAATGTGGGCGACCTGGTATAAAGGAAGCTAAGGTTTCCTCTACCGATCAGGTTATGGAATCACTTCAAGATATATCATTTGGTGATAATTAACCTGAGAAGAATTTCTTGGTCATTAGTTCACTCATTAGAGAAGAGAAGGAATAATTAGTTGTTTTCCTCTAGAGCAACCATAATATTTTTTTCCCTAAAAACTGTATGACATGCAGGAATAGATCTAGAGGTGATATCTCACGAAATCCAACTTGATCCTGCATCCACCCGTGACTCAAAAGGCGTGACGAATCGCACCCATTAAATCCAAAGTAGTTTAAAAATAAGTGTGGAAAATTTTGAAAGCATTGTCCATAAAAGAACTTCAGTTCCCTAATTGACTCTCAAATCCAGTCATCATGAAGAAAAGTAATGAGAAACGAAAACTCTGTATAAACTTCACTGACATGAACCAAACATGTTGAAAGGATAATTTTACTTTTACCTAAGATAGATCAGCTGATCAATGTCACCGCCAATCATGAACGTATGATCTTTTTCGACGACTACTCAGAGTACCACCAAATCCCATTATTCACCCCCGACTAGGAAAATACTTTCTTCATCACATGTATTGCTATAGGGTTATGCTGTTCGGATTAAAGAATGATAGGGAAACCTACCAGAGACGTATGATGAAGTTATTGAAAGTGCAGTTGGGAGATCCAATGGAGGTGTAAATAGATGACATGCTTATAAAGAGCATAAGGAAGGGGGATCACCTTGCAGCACCGGCTATAACTTTGGATGTTCTTTGCTACTACACGATGAAACTGAATGCAACCCTTTGGAGTACAATTGGGAAATTTATTCGGATACCTAGTTAGTCAAAGAGGTATTGAGGAAAATCTCGACCAAATTGAACCCATATGGAATGTACACCCTAGAACTGTGCGTGAGGTGCAAAAGATAACCGACATGCTAGTTGCACTCAATCATTTCATATCTAAATCCTCGAAGAAATGACAAATGTGATTGAAAAAATAAATAACTACTTGATCCGACCACCACTACTGACCATTTTGAACGATAAAGGTCCTTTAGACTTATATCTGGCAGAGTCCAGTAGCGCTGTTAGCTCAACCTTAGTTTGTGAGAAGAACGGGGGTCAGACTTTCATTTATTATACGAGAAAGACATTTCTTGATGATGAGAAAATACACCAACCATTAGAAAATCTTGCATATGAGCCGGTAATAGCCTATAGGAAGTTGAAATATTATTTTAAGGTGCACACTATCATTGTTCTAACCACCTTCCCTCTGAAAATGATGCTCAAGAAGCCCAACCTGTCTAGATGAATGTCTAAATGGTAGGTAGAACTTGGAAGGTTTTACATCCAATTTCAGACTAGGATGTTAGTCAGGGTACAAGTCCTAGCAGACTTTATCGCTAAATTTTCCAACAAAATAGGAACCAGTGGAGACAAACACCAAAAATGAAGAATATATCTAACAACCAATCTGTAATACCCATGCTTAGTATTTTATTACTTTTCCCGTGTAAATTGGAAACATATGAAACCCTTATGATTTGAATCGTTAATATATGGGCTTTTACGTCCACTCGATAATTCTTTGGCCCTCGTGGTCATTGTTGGAAGTTGTTGTGAAGAAATTGGAATTTTTAGGAAAATTTTGTGGTTCAAACGAATATAGAAGTCGTTCGAATGAGGTCTAGCTGGTTCGAATGAAAAGCCCACTTCGTTCAAAATTAACATCTAACAATGATCAAATGACCTAGCTCTGTAATAGGTTTTCAACCTTGTTAAAAGGTCATTCGAAGGCTGATCGGGCGAGATTCTAATCTCGTTCGAACTAGTACCCATTCTCATTTGAACGACCTGTGCAAAAATCGGTCATTTTGTCTTAGCTTGTGCTTTGTCGCATTTTTAGTCGTCGAATTTGATGACATGTTGAATTCTCGGTGGCCTAGATCAAATGTGGGGTAAAAAACTAGTTTACCCTTGGCCTAAATGGTTAAGTGTGTGGGCATTTGGGAAATTATCCACTTAGGCTTTTTGGAAGTATTTATGCGTGTGTTTGGTTCATTTGGAAAACCCATATAAGATTTTCTCTCTGTCTCTTTCTAACTCTTGAGCTTCTCCTCCACCAACCACCGTAAACAACCCTACACCATCATCCCTACACCTTAAGCCACCATATTTTATAAGTATTCCACCATATTTAAACCTCATACACCCATTTCCACTGTAGTTGAGCAAAGCTAGGAAATTTTGTTAAGGATTTTTAAGGAAAAAGAATAGAAAATTAATGGAGTTTGAAGGGGGGTTTTGCTTGAAGCTTTCATGGAGGAAAGCTTTGTGGATCTAGACAACTTCTTTAAGGCCACATTAGGACGTGGGAGGTTGCCATCTTCTTCTATCTTCATCCTACCATTTTTGGAGCTCCATTTGAGGTGGAAAAAACTCTACTCTTTAAGTTTAAGATTCTATGCTCTTAGTATTTGATCTTGCATATAGAGTTTAAGAGTAGGATGCACGTATGATTTAAGAATGATATTTCTTATGACTTGTGAAAATGGTTTTACAAAAGGGTTTCAATAGTTTTGAACAAAAATGATATATTTCAAGAAAACTTGTTGTTTAAACATTTTTATGGAATACAAATGTTAGAAGAATGTTTATTTTGTTGGGAATAATTCATGAATAAATGTTTCAAAGTTTTCTTGTGAAAATTTGGGATTTTTTTTGTAAATGGACATTTATTCAAGTCTTGAAAAAACAAAATATATTTTCCTTGGAAGGTTATGTTTGGGCAAACATTATAAATTTTTTAGAATAAAACATATGTTAGACCCATTTAATAGATTTTTTGGACTTAAAATCCATCTTCTCATGTATATAAACTTGTAGTATTTTGATGATGAGTATATAAACAAGTTTGATGAAGATTTTATTGGGTTTAAACGTGAAATAATGAAAATAGAAATGTCACCCCTTATGGTGTGTGAAAGGTATTAAAAGTTTGATAAGTGTATGATTTCAAGACTACATGTGTTAATAAAAGAATAATGGTGTTTTCTTATAAAGTAGTCTTTAAGTGTTCAATGATCTTTTAGACAAAGAAATGTAATGAACTAAAGAGGTTTCCTACTGGAGAAGTATGCTACTCCAAAGTTTTAAACATGTATTAATGAATTAAAGATATTTGAGAAGTTAGTGTGGGTAACTTAATAATGTTTTGGGAAATAACACTCGTGAAATGGAGAAAAGGATAAGTTTGGAAATGAATGGGTAAAACGGTAATTTGACCTAAAGTGGAATATTTTTATGAAATAAAAATGTTGTAAGAGATGTTACAACAAATGGTCCTAAACGAGCTTGATTTTCGGGATAAAATCAATGTAAGGGTCTACAGGAAGAGAGATAATTATTTTAAAGGATAACACAAGTTGGGGTAAAATCCCAAGTTTTGACTTCGACCAATAAAAGAAAAGGGAAATAATTTGGACATTTGTAAAATGTTAAACACACATTAATATGGAATGGAATGACACCGGGATAATTAAGGAGGTCCCGGAGCCCTTGGGTGAAGGACCCAAAATCACTGGACAGAGCATACGGTAGCATATACGACAATGTGGATCCCGTTAAAGTATGCAGATATTGGAAGATTCCGAGAAAAAGATAATGAAATGTGGAACATGTTAAGAAATGGGTTATGGGATGAATATGAGAAAAGACAACCTAAGTTGAATGAATTAATAAATATTCCGGTAAAGGATAAAGTGGACAAGTAAATGTGAAATTTTATTAATGTCCATAAAGTATGGAATGGTAAAGTGAAGTGACAAAATGGGTAATTAAGTAACCTAAAGAGGTTTAACCCATAATTAACACAAGGGTGTGTTTATGAAAGATTTTCGAAGAAAAATTAGCATTTTTCAACACGGTGCTTTCATGTGTTGAAAGGTGATTTTTAATAAACAAAGGGTTGTTGTTTAAAGTTTTTAATCGGGTGTGTTAAATCAAGAAATAAATGTCGAGTGAAGTAAAAGAGAATTTCTTTTACAATATTATGGTGAATTAATCAGGATAAGTAATGATTTTGGTATATAAATGATTTCATGCATTAAAGTATATATATAAGGTAGTTTCATGTGCATGTAGATATAATGTGTTAGGGTCTTCTTTTTGTCGTTCGATTCTATATTGCATCATTGTATTTTTCCACTGGGCATTCAACACATTTCTTCGTCTTTGTTATGACAGGTTGGGGCGGTTCTACATTTTGAGGGCGTTGTATAGGTAAGTAACCTTTTTATTTTTACGGTAGTAGCTCTGTATGCTCGGATTACGGGGGTGCTTCCCATGGGTCATTCACGTAGATTGATTTAAACTGGATTCACAAGTTAAATAAGTGAAAGGTTAAATTAAATAAAACTATATTAGTAACATTATATAGGCTGTCTAATTGCACTTCACACCTAATGCTCAAATCGGACCGGGTTGACCACAGATAACCCATGAATCCGGGTCGGGGCGTTACACAATAAAAGATGGGGAAATATGGACTTTATGTTGATGGAGTCTATAATTCTAAAGGGATAGGAGTAGGGATAATCCTGGAATCCCCAGAGGAAACTATTCTCCAGCAAGCCATTCGCGTGGGATTTGAAGCCTCTAATAACTTGTCATAATATGATGCCTTGATTAACGGGTTGAAGAAGTCACTCTCCCTAGGCACATGTCACCTTGATGTATTTTATGACTCAAGGATGGTATCAAATGAGATATCAATAGATTACAATACTAGGGGCGAATGCATGGTTACGTACCTTGGAGAGGATCAATAATTTGTTACTCAGTTCCAACATCTATAAGTACAATAGTTCCCCAAAGGGAACAATAGTCACGCAAATGCACTTGCCACACTTATTTTAGCTGTCAAGGGGGATATGAAATAGACAATCGAGGTATATTACCTTAATCAACCTAGCATCAAAAGGGAAATATCTACCGAGAAGGTTATGGCCATTGATAGGATCTCGAGCTGGATGGATTCGGCAGTGTGTTACCTGAAAGAGAACTCCATACCGGATGATAGAAAGGAGGCACATAAGATTCGAGTCAAAGCTACTTGTTTACATTTGCGGCATAACATAAGCTTTATTGACGCTTTTTTAGGTCATTATCTCCAATGCGTACACCCAGACGGTGTCAAGAATACTCTCTATGAGTTACACGAGGGGATATGTGGAAGCCCGTAGGGGTCAGGTTGTTCGAATTTAGGGCTATGAAAGAAGGGTACTAGTATCCATTTATGCAGAAAAATGCGATCACTTACTTTAGAAAATGAAAAAAATTATCTTTTCACAGTTAGTGCATCACCCAACTAATGATCTCAAGTCCCTCACAAGTCCTTGGCCTTTTGCCTATTGGGGGCTTGATTTTATCGGCTCATTACCTCTCGCATCTGGCAGCAAAATGTATTTGTTGGTTGGCACATATTTTTTCTCTAAATATATTAAAACAGAACCTTTGGTGGACATCTGAGATGTCGAAATAAACAGGTTCCTATGGAAGAACATCATAACACAATTTGGCATCCCTCGAATCATCATCACGGACATCGAGCTCAGTTTAGAGCAGATTCTTCTAAATATTCTATGACGAGCATGATATATAGCAGTACTAAAGTTCGGTGGCCTATCCTTAGGGCAACGGGTAAGCGAAAGCCTCCAATAAGACAGTCCTCAATGGAATAAAGAAAATATTAGAGAAAGAGAAAGGAGCATGGTTCGACTAGATCCCTCATATTTTATGGTCATTTAGAACAACTCTTAGGTGATCAAAGGGTGGAAAGACCTTTGACTTAGCTTATAGAATTGAGGCAATCGTCTCACTGTAAGTAATTATACGGATCATAAAGTCCACCTTTATCGACCAAGATCTTAGTAGTGAAGTAATAAGAGCAGATCTTGACCTAGTCGATGAAAAAAGGGAATTGGCTCTTGTAAATCTTGCATCCTACCAGTAACAACTGGCTAAGTAATACAATAGGATGTAAAAACAAATAGCTTGAAGGCCGGGGACTACGTATTTAGAAAAATCACTAGTAGTGCCAATAAGCCCTCGGATGGAAAACTCGGGTCCAAATGGGATGGCCCATTCAAAGTCATTCGAGATGACTTAATGGGAACCTACCACTTAGAAATAATGGAGGGAAGAAAGGTTCCCTGTGATTGGCATGCAACCAATTTGAAGAAGTTTTACTTTTAAGTTCTAAGTTTATTTAGTTTATCTTAATTTTGAATTATTTTTAATAAGTTATTTTAAACTTCTCGCATTTATCTCTATGCATTTTTCAAGTGGTAGTAAAATGAGTATTTAATAAAAAAGATCAATTAGTCAAGTGAGTTTTCTGCCGTGACGAAATCTTCTCTCAAATGTCTTCTTTTAATACTGATTAATTGAATTACCACATACTAACTCTAAACTTAAATGTCTACATATAAGACTAACAGGCTAGTCGGTCAATAATTTATTATACCCAAAGTGTTTTGATGACTAACAAAACATGAATAATGGATTACAACCGATGAAAGGTCTACTCAAAAATCTTAGGCACCCATGGCCAACTCGGTCACAAAAAACCTTGCTTAGAAATGCACCACAAACAAGTGGACTTTCTCTTTTCTAGATCTAGGTCTAAGTTTGGATTTGATGACATCACCTAAAAGGTAAGACCAGAAGACCATACACTATAAAGGGAGGAAAAATGAATAAAATTCCATCAACACTTTAAGTTATTATAAGGAAATCGAAAAATAAAATAATTTATAACAAAATGATATATACAACTGGATCAATTACGCGACTGGGGTGACTCATTCACTGAAGTCCCAACTTTAGCAGGTGGAACATCCAATGCATAAGGAGTTACGGTCACAGTCATATCTATGATCCTTTATGGCCCACTAGGACTCACCCTGTCGACCAAGTGTTATAGTCGGTAAAGTTTATCACCTTCATCAAGGTATTAGTCGCCAAGGTACTTATTTGTCAATCTGACTGGAATGGCATTCGTTGGGATCCATGAAACATCAATCTTATAAGAAGGCCTTTTCTAATCAAGGAAACCTAGGTCGTACTAATACCATAACTTAGAATACTAGGCACCTTTGATAATGTGGAGGCATTGAGCCAACCAGTTTTGTAGCCAACATTTCGAGAATCGTTTAGAGCAGAGTCCATATTAAAAAGGTCTTTGCCCAAGTCATCCATCCATACTTAGCGAGGTTGCTTATGGAATTTGAGTATGAGATGGTCAAGATTCTCAGTCAGACTTTTGATGGTTAACACTTTATTAAGCAAAGATGTCTTAGTTTTCTATAACTCTTATGCTAGATGACTATCCTTCTACCTTTGGGAGGAAGATAGATCATTAGTAATTGCAACTTTTCCATTCAAAGACTTTTGAGTCTTCTTTAGTTCCTATATCAGTTAGTTATTATCTTCTTCTAAAAAAGAAGCTCCCCGTCCATCCTACTTGCTTGGTCTAGACTTATTAAGTTTTTTAAACTCAACCCACAGATTATTGTTCTCCTCTTAGATAATAAGACCTCCCTGGTGACCATAAGATCGAAGTGGACAATGAAATTCTTTCCTGAATGAGCAGATTCATTAGAAGCTAATCTCTTGTCAAATCCACCCTCTCTACTCAACTCGATAAGCCTCTGGTTAAAGTCGGGCCTCAGATTAACTAACAAATCCTTATGACTATTTTAAGTAATGAAAATCATATCATGAAGACCAATGTTGTCTGTCACAAGCTGATGGAAGAGGCAATGGAGATACAGGTAAACCCCCTTACTTAAACAGGCACATTAGGACCCAAGTGCTGGTTAAGATCCTCATCCTCATCACTGGCGTATTCATCATAATCAATAACAAAGAGTCTCTTACGTCTCTCCTAAAAAGTAATATAACCGGCGAGAAGTTCTGCATGCCTTGCATTGAACTTCATTGATAGGCGGTCGAACATATAAACTTGGCAAACAAATAGAAAAATACGAGGAATAATAAATCATACAAAAGGGCAAAAGTTGGATCAAACTATGTATTTTATTAAAAAAGTTTACAAATGGGGCAATCCCCTACATCATTCATCGAATTAACAAGAAATACGATATTTCCTAATAATCGCTGAGGGACTGTCTTGTTGACCTTCTCCTTCTTGGCAACTTATCGAGCAACTATGGCCTCACGTTGGTTGATCTCGACTTATACCTTATCAAGGTTAGTAGCACCATCCCGCCCTTTGAGCATCACCCCATCCTCAACATCTTTATCAAATTGAGGAGGGGAACCCGGATGGTTCTCCTAGAAGAGGTCATAACCCTCACCTGTACCGACCTTGACGAGAGCCTTATTCTAACTATTTTTAAAAAAGTACCTTTCGAAGGTATCATTAGCAAAGGCTTTGTCCCAAAAATGAGTAAATGATTTATCCTTGGACTTCGATAAACCAGTTAAGGTCTCTTCGGCTTTTGTCTTGTCCTCACTGGCTTATGTCTTGTCAAGATCGTCCTTGACCTTGGCTTCCTCGGCCTCTTTCGTGTCCTGTTCGACAATAACCACCAGCTTGGTAGAGTCCTTAATCTTCTTCTAAAGCTCGAACTTCTCGGCCTCTAGGTTCTTAACCTTGTCATTTTGCTTCAATTTTTTATCTACCTTGGTAGCATTGAGCTTCTGAGAAAGAAGTAGATACTTTCCAAGCTCATCAAAAGCTACCTCCACGATAATCGAGGATTTCTTGGGCACATCATTCCTATCCAAAAACTGATCGTAGTCAATAAAAAATTGTAAAGAAAAAGGAGAAAAAAGATAAGTAAAATACAAGTATTTTGGAGCACAAAAAGAGGAACAAAAGCAAACAATAGGCTTACGATGGATTGTGGTTGGCATGCTCCAATAGTCCAGAATAAGGAAGGCCAGAAGAAGTCGCATTATCGATAGGAAACATTGTTGACCGAATCAAGTCACGGGCTAACTCGGGGAGAAAAACTAAAAATTATGTTGCCCTTGTAAATGTAATTTTCTCCACAATGTCAAGTGGGGGAGGAGGGATTTGATCCCTCTTTTGCCTCTTTGAAAGGGGGAATCATTGATGGCCATGGGGTTAGTGGAACTCCTAACTTCATCTTTCTCATTCGTCGAATGAGCAAGGTATTTTTTTCTCGATAGACGAGTAGGGGGAGGAGACCTGGTACTAATATTTCGAACAATCAGGTTCATACCCTTTCTTTTAGCCATAGGTCTGGGAAAAACCACAGTATAAGGAATCGATGAAACGTCTAATTTTTTAAAGGAAGATGAGGTTCCTTCCTCATTTGATCCCTCCCCTTTTGTGTTCTGGTAGATAGAAGCTTCTAGGTCTTCCAAGGTAATAGGGATGACCTATGTTTGTTATACTGGCCACGCAACATAATAAGTGGTAGAGCTCATATAATCGAGCAAAAATGTTGCTGATTTGGGACGATCAATAGTTTGAGCCCTCTGTTGAATATCCCAAGTTATTCGAAGATCAACAAAATTAACGTCACCTTCGAAAGGGATTTTCTTCATGTGTTTTTACTGCAAGAACATGACATTAACCTCAATAAAAAAGAAGATGCTAAAGATTTTATTTTTTTCTAACATATGCCTCGTCCTTTATGTGGCCATTTTGGCCCTTCATATGCCATACCCTAAACAAGGGGAAAATATTATCAATTATTCAAAATCAACCCGTGATCCCAGTAATCATTATTGGAATCAGTGAGATTCGTCCTCGTCTTCATATAATTGATATTCTTAGTGGTTATCTCCCAATGGTAATATTACATAATTTCAGTATTACCAAGATGGGTCCTGTATATCTCGTTAATGCGGTGAACCCCATTAGCGATCCTTTACCTATTTGGATCAACTTGGGATGGGAACACATCAAAATATTGGTAGATTTCCAAAAATAATAGATTTGGAGGAAAAGTGACCACATGTTTAACAATAAATATTGAAGGCAGTTAGTGGCCTTCATAAAGGGCACAAAAGGTCACAATGACATTCAGCTAATCCTACAGATGGGGATTTTAGGGTCAAGTTTGAATTTTTTTCACGGTATTTTTATCAATAACGTACACCATGGTTAAAGATGACAATTCAATAAAAGAATTAAAAAAGAAAAAGTGAAAAATTGAAGAAAAACGACTAAAATAAAGAAAATGTTTTGAGAGTTGTTATAAATGGAGTGGTGAAAGTGAAAATCTCTCCTTTGAAAGTTTGAAAGTTTTTGAAATAAATAAGAAAGTGAAGAAAAGAGTAGGAACTGTTGTCTTATGATGATAAATACCCTCGCGGTTCCCCAAAGGCATAAGGCTTATACATGCATATGACGTCTATTGAAGCGACGGTTCATCGCTAAGAAAATAGGCTCTATTTACCAGCGTGCCCCCGGAGCACCTAACGAGAAAAAACTCTATTATTTTAAAGGCATTTACAAAATTGCTCTCTGGCCAACTAATAAAGATTCCAGCAACAATCATTATCGAGAAAGATATAACACTATTCCCTTAAGTATGAAGACTTATCATAATCAACAACCGACTTAGATACAATAAATCCTAATGACCTCAAAGTGACCCTGAGCTTTAGGGTAAGTTGTGTCTTGTGGGGACCATAATTACGCTGGCACGTGCTCAGCGTGAGCGTTCAGTCTTCTTCCTCTCTAATTATTGAAGAATTTAAGGCTTAGAAGACTCCCACATACCCATCACTTAGAACAACTGAAATTAATAGATGATATGTCCAAACTTTTGAGGATAGCTATTGACGGATCTTAGGACTCTCACAAGTTCCTCTATAAATGTAATCCTGCTCCTTATTGGGAAAGGCATGTGATATTGTATTATTGAACAGTACTACAAATTCACCGACCAATTTTATAAAGTAATAAAGAGAAAACCCTAAACCCCGTAGACGTAGGCATGCTGATGAACCACGTATATCTTGTATTCATTACACCAAAATAGCTGAGTTGTACTTGAGTGGGGCCTTTGAGAACCCCTTCTCTAAAATCATTTTATAAGAAGTTCATTTATTATGAGAAACATCTTGGTTGATCACTTCAATTATGACTGGGTGTGAACTATGTAAGGGCTGGGTGACCCCTAGGGTCTTACTACTAGCATTCTCTCAATTTTAAAGTGCTAAGTGATTGAACTTGCTCAACAAACCTTGTTCCTTAGCCACTAAGCCAAAACTTCTAACAGATCCCAACTGGCTGATTAAAGACCTACTTGCTCAACTAGGCTACCTGTACAAGAAAGTAAGTATTTGTAATTTTATTCTATAAAGAATAACTTTTTCATGATGAGGGGCTGTTCATGGTAGACCCCCTCATCCTAGCCTATTCTGTTCTATGGGTCACTACTTGGACCCTCTCACTGTAAAACAAAAATTGTTTGAACATTTGCTGGAGGAGTCCTTCACTGTGGACTTCCTTACTAGATTTTACTCGCCCTAATGCCTTTGAACTTCTTTGAAAGAGGGTCTTGAGGGGTCCATCTACCTAATGCCTTTCAACTTCTTAAAGGAGGGACTAGAGGGGTCCCTTGCTCAAATGACTTTGAATTTCTTTATAGGAGGGGCTGAAGGGGGTCCTTCTCCCAAATATCTTTGAAATCTTTGCATGATGGCTGGAGGGGATCCCTTGCCCAAATATCTTTGAATTCTTTGCAGGAGGGCTGAAGGGGGTCCCTCGCTTAAATATCTTTAAAATCTTTGCAGGAGGGCTGGAGGGGGTCCCTCGCCCAAATATCTTTGAATTATTTGCAGGAGGGTTGAAGGGGGTCACTCGCCCAAATATCTTGGAATTCTTTGTAGGAGGGCTGGAGGGGGTCCCTCGCCCAAATATATTAAAATTCTTTGCAAAAGGGATGGAGGGGGTCCCTCGCCCAAATATCTTTGAATTCTTTGTAGGAGGGCCAAAGGGGATCTCTCCCCCAAATATCTTGGAATTATTTACAGGAGGGCTGAAGGGAGTCCCTCACCCAAATTTATTTGAAATCTTTGCAGGAGGGCTAGAGGGGGTCCCTCCCAAATATCTTTGGATTATTTATCGGAGGGCTGGAGGGGGTCCCTCGCCCAAATATATTTGAAATCTTTGCAAGAGGGCTGGAGGGGTTCCTCGCCCAAATATATTTGAATTCTGTACCGGAGGGCTGGAGGGGTCCCCTCACCCAAATATTATGGTAAAGCCAAAACACCCCTCTACACTTTTTATCTGCAAGAATGTGATCAAGTGAAGTACAATATATATATATATATATATATATATATATATATATATATATATGAAAATATTCACTTTTTGTTATTTTTCTTGACTTAGTGACTTATCTTACATGTACTTTTTTTTATGAGACTGTTTATTTTATGCAAAGATAGAGATAAGGAAGAAAATGGAGGATAAAAATGTTGTTTTATTTAGAAAAAGGGGAGTAAAAATTAACTCAGAGGCAAAATGAGTAATTGAAAAGAAATGACCCGAGGGATTTAAAAAAAAAGATATCTTTTTGGAGATTTGATTTTGACAAAAAGAGGATATGGAATTTTCTAAAATAAGGGGGTTGTCGAGAGGTTTCGCCCACGACTCCTCCTGAGTATCCCTTGGCGGGTGTGCCTAATTACTTTATCTGATATTTATTTAGTTTTGGACCGATGGTAGAGAACTGGGTCAACTGGTTCGTGGAACATAGAGACCAGTGGAGGACCTGAATGAATCCCAATGGAGGAACTGGGTCAACTGATTCGTGCCTCCTCACAAACTAAACTTCTTTCCGGTTGAGGACCTGAATGAATCCTTGCGCATGATGATGGGTTCTTTGTTGGAGCGGGAGAGCGTTGTCGGCTGTCTACCCGTCCATCTCAATCTATAAGAAGGGTTTGACATGTGTTTGGGGACTATCTGAAGTGGTTATGGAATTGAGTAGTGGAGAAGATCCTAGTGAAAGAGACTGGTCGAAGGTGGTTTGTTTCCTTCTACACAATGGAAGGGGGGTGAGGTGGTTTTTCTAAGCTTGTTAGGGCATAGAGCTCCATGGAGCACATTTGAAATATTAACCAGGAGTGGGAGACCTAGGGACCTTCGGGGGCCAGAAAACGACGACGTGGCAAGGCCTTCTGGCAACTGAGGGCAGCATAAGTGCAACTGGGGATAGGGTTTATGACGCTAGGGAGAATTTTGGGGCGAATATATCTATTTTTGAATTAATTTTGTGTAGCTTGATAAGGTTGTTATTTTAAGAATGGTTTGGGTTAGTGGAAGAGGGTTGTCTATTTAACTCCCTTCGTTAATACTTCATCTAAAAGTGTCGTGTTCTTTATTTGAAATAAAAATGATTTTGATCATATCTTGTTGTGCCTCTTGATAAGTTTTGCATTTGGATTATCTATACTAATAGTTAAGGCATACATAATCCTTTTGTTCATGTAAATTATAAAATGAACCTCCGTTGTCAGAGCTTAGAAAAGATAACATTTTGTGAAAAAAGAAGGGGACTATGCCCATGTATGGTGTATGGGCTGCTTACGTACCTGTGGGAGTTTTGAAAAATTTTGTGAGTTTCATTTTGAAAGAAAAAGGTTTTTGAGAGGATCAAGCCCGATGTAGTTTTGGGTAGAGGGAAATTAAGATTTTTTTTAGAATAAAAGGGGGATGAGAGGAGTCGTAGTGCGCCGAGATTTCAGACTAAAGGTAGAACTTCTTGAGACGGTCCAGGCTGATTGGACGTACTAAGCACAATGGTGCCACCTGATAGAAAATGTCTTTACTATCTAGGGGTCGCTCTAATTCGTCTTGAATTTCCCTCTCGGGTCCCAGATGAGTTCATTGATCTCCTTGAGGGCAACGTCTCCTTCCTATACACCATAGTCATTGACTTTTCGGTTAAATGATCGCATTATTTGACGATGGTACCCTTGTATGTGGTACAGAGCCTTCAGTCTCATTTCATCCAAGAGTGACTATTCATTAAAACGACTCTGATGCCAGTCTTCTTTGTTATGTCTACTTTGGAGCATGATGCGTAGGGAAGGTATTTCTAGCTCAACAAGTAGGACAACTCTCGTGCCGTACACCAGAGAATAAGGGGTAGCCCCAGTGGATGATCTAACTAAAGTGCCGTAGCCCCAGAGGGCGTAAGGGATTCTTTTGGCCCAATATTTGCAACTCTCGATCATTTTGCTAATGATGGTTTTGAGGTTTTTATTGGCGGCTTCGACATCACCATTGGTTTGGAGTCGGTAAGGGGACGCTTTATGTCTCTAAATCCCGTACTCGTTGACCAATTCTGTGACCTCAACTTTGAAGTGTAACCTATTATTTGATACTAGCTTGTGGGGAACCCCGTATCGGCAAATGATGTTCTTTATAATAAACTTTTCCACTTTGTTAAAATTCAACACTGCATATGACTCGATTTTGACCCATTTGGTGAAGAAATCAATGGCGAATAGGATAAAATCGTGATCGTTTGAAGCTTTGGGTGTGATCTTCCATATGATGTCAATACCCTAAGTAGAGAATAATCAGGGAGAAGTCATGTTGTATAGCTCTCGAGGAGGCAAGTGTTAAAGATTGACAAACTGCTAGCATTTGAGGTATCTTCGGACATAGGTCGTGCAATATTGAACCATGGTGGTCCAATATTACCCTTGATGGATGATCTTTTTGGCAAGCATATGACCATTCACGTGGGATCCGCATTCCCCGCTGTGGTTTTTTTACATCATTTCTTCAATATCAACCCCGGCAATGTAGTGCAAATGGGTTCCATCGAAGTTTTTATTGAATAATGCTTTGTCGCAGATGATATTCTGAGCAGCCAGTCTGTGAAGGGTCGTATAATTTTTCTTATTGTCATCTTGGGGATATCTACTGCGTTTGAGGAGGCACTAAATATCATAGTACCATAACCCTACCATGTCAGTTGCTTCCTTAGTAACGAGCTCAATGTGTTAGCAGTGGATTGTCATAGTTTATTTTTAGACTAGGAAAGGGGCTATCGTTATTCTTTCGGGCATGCCAAAAATGGAGGCTAGGGTAGCGAGGGCATCGACTAAGCTGTTCTTTGCACGAGACAGGTAGTGGAAGATGATATCTTAGAAATGGGAGGCTATATCTTCTAGGTGGGCGTAAAAGGGCAAGAGATTCTCGTCTTTGACTTTCCATCTTCTAAAGACTTGGTCGATGATGAGGGCAAAGTCCCCGTAGAAATCTAGGTGTTTGATACCATGCCTCGTACTCGGTCATGTTATTGGTGCAAGGGAGGTCTAGTTTGATGGTGATGGGAGTGTAAGAGTCATCATTGTTGATCAGGAGTATCCCAATGCCATATCCTTTCTTATTGACTGCATCATCAAAGAATATTTGCCATATAAGGTCTTTTTGAGAGGTGTAGATGATATCTTCATTCGGGAATTTAGAGACCCAAACATTGGTTCCCTCCATAGGGTAGTCAGTAAGGTAGTCAGAGATGACTCTCCATTTCATAACTTTTTGCGTGACGTACATAATATCAAACTCAGCTAGCAACATCAACTACCGGGATATTTGGCTGGATAGGGCAGGCTTCTCAAGAAGGTATTTGTTAGGATCCATTCAGGATACTAGTCTGATGGGGAAAGCGATAATGTAGTGCTATAATTTTTGAGTGACCCAGACTTAGGCAACACATGTCTTTTCCAGAGTAGTGTAGTTAACTTCGTACTTGAATAACTTTTGACTGGCGTAATAGATGGACCTCTCTTTACAAGATTCTTCAATATACTGGGCTAGTAAGGCCCCAAATGTGGTATTTGTTACGGTTAAGTTCAAGATAAGGGTTAAACTAGGCTGCAGAGGCATAAGTACCGGATGTCGGGTGAGGTATCACTTGATTTGGTCAAAGGCTTGTTGACAAGCCTCATTCCAGACTTTGGTAGATTTTGTTGGAGGATTTTGAAAATGGGCTTGCAGATTGAAGTCAGTTGGTTGATGAACTGACTGATGTATTGTAGTTTACCCAGGAATCCTTGGACTTCTTATCTATTCGGGGAGGTGTCACCTCAAGTATGTCTTTTAGCTTCATAGGGTCTACTTAGATTCCCTTCTTTTTAACCATGAATCCCAAGATATTTTCTTTCATAACACCGAAAATACATTTATATGGGTTTAGCCGCATTTGGTATTACCTCAGTCGTTCGAAGAACTTTCAAAGGGCGGGAACGTGACCTTCTCGAGTCCTAGACTCAATGATCATGTCATCTATGTAGACTTTGACCTCTTTATGAATCAAATTGTACGAGATGGTTGTGGCAGCCCTTTGGTAGGTTATCCCGACATTCTTGAGTTCGAATGACATGACGATGTAGCATAAGGTTCCCTATGGGGTGATGGACGTGGTTTTCTCTTGATGGTCAGGGTGCATCTTGATCTGGTTATACCCGACGAATCCATCGACGAATGACTTAAGGACATAAATGGTTTTGTTGTCCACAATCATGTCAATGTTAGGAAATCGATAATCGTTATTTGGGGATGCTTTATTCAAATCCCGATAGTCGATGCACATGCTGACTTTCCCTCCTGATTTCGGTACATGGACGATATTGGTGAGCCATGTAGGATACTCGATCACATGGATAAATCATAAGTTCACTTGTTTGAATACCTCTTCTTTGACTTTGAGAGATCATTCGATGCAGAGTTTCCTTATCTTCTATTTGACCGACTTGCATTCTGAAATGTCGGGATCGCATACTGAGCTATGTTGGGATCGATATTGGGCATGTCATTGTAGGATCATATAATGACATCCATGAATTCGTTTAGTAATTCCTCGAATTGCACGTGCTCATGCTCGTTAAGGGCGCACCCTATCTTAATCTAGCGTTGTTGGCTACTAGAACCGAGATTAATAATAATGGTTTCATCCTCATTAATTTGAATGCAATTATATTGTTTGTTATTCTCCTTATTAAGACCATTTAAGAATTATTCATTTGCAAAGTCATCATCATCATCAAGGGTTTGATTAGGATCAAGACAATTAATGTAAGGCACAACAAGATAATCAAAATCCTCATTTATTTCATTTTCTGGGAAAAACAACAATGAGAACCTCATCAAAGGGGGTTTCAGTTACATTGATATTAGAAAAAGGAAAAGTAACAATAGGAGAATAGATAGGGTAAATAACAGGTTTGGGTTGAATCTCAGCAAGTGGGACTGGTATAGCATTCCAGTTAAGTAGAGGCATGTCAAAAACTTTAATCAGAGCGGACGGTTCTAATAGTGTTTCATCTGAGTGGATCATGAAGATACTGAGCCCCAATGTCTGCAGGTTGAACGAGTCTTCAAAATTACATTCTTCGGAGACCTCGGTGACTGCCAAGACTTTCTCGATGAGAGGTTATACTCTGTACTTACAATCTTTAGCCCAAGAGTTGCTGTCTAAAAATAAGATTTCCATTGTCGGTTTCATCTTCTTGTCGACATGGTCATACCATGGTTCAGGGAAGCCCCAGAAAGGGAAGTCTTCGCCTTCTTTAATAAATCTTCCGTTTAGAGAATATCAAATAATCTTTTCAGCCGTGGTTGGCTGAGCGCTTTGAGTTCTTCTAGTAAAGGCTAATAACCCATACTATATGGGGGAAAGGCCTCTTTCAGAACTACGGGCTCAAGTATCCCTTGCTGACGTTGTCCCAGCCCCAGCCCCAGCCCCAGTCCGGGCATGAAGAACATATTTTTGGACATTTGAATCCCATTGACGTTATCGTGAGGGCTATGCTCTGGACAGACTCAGTCCTTGAAACTATTTTCTACTGGAAGGGGAAGTGTATTAACTCTTAAGCTAGATAGGAGCATGTCATTCATCCCATGATGGATTTTTAATATCGGGTTGCTGGTGCTGGCACTTTTTGTACTATCATCATCCCCTAAAATGGTGATAACTTGTCCTTTTATGAAGAATTTCAATTTTCGATGAGGGGAAGAAGATAATCCCCGAATATTGTGAAGATAGTGTCGACCAAGTAGCAAGTTGGAGTATGCAAGTATGTCGATGACTTGGAATTCAGTGACAGGGTTAATAAGGCCAGCCCCTATTGTGAGGTTTAAGGATCGCATCACTTCTCGATGGGTATTTTCGTAAGCATGCATAGCGAAAGAAGTAGGAGTAAGGTCATTTACTTTCAACCCCATATAATTGAAGGTTCTGAGCGGGAAGACATTGAGAGCGGATCCATTGTCGATAAGTGAAAGAGGTACTGTCTTTCCCAATACTTCAACGAAGATGTTGAGGGCATAGTTATGACCGAGACTGATCTTCAAAATTTCCACTTCGGAGAAGGAAACGAGTCTAGTAGAGGTCAAGGGCCCAACCATATTTATAGCTTTTTTGGGCGTGGTGGAATGAGGAACTATGGGCATGATGAGGAGTTTTATCAGAGTATTCCGGTGTAATTTGGAGGACATAAAAATCCCCAATTAGTTGATATTATCTTGGGTTTTCTTGAGTTGTTTGAGGATTTTGATCTCTTCAATGATCATTTCTGGGATGAGAAGTTCTTCGATAACTCCTTTTCCCTATTTGTCTCGGTCACATGAGCAATCATATCTTTATTGTCTCTCTCAGACCAAGTCATGTGGTTCACTAAGGTGGGGAAGAACAAGCACCCCGTTTCTTCATTTATTTCTATCCAAAATGGTACTTTATCGATTCCCTCCAACAGGTCTTCAAAGGATATCATTCTGCACATGTTGACTATTGGGCTGACTATTCCATGACTTGATTCATCATCTGAGCTGTCAAATTCATCCCCCATCTGGTGGCGACGATGTCTTCTTGCTAAGAGAAATCAATGCACTCAATAACCTCGATAGATTCCTTATACAAATATTCCCACTCAAAGGGGAGGCGCAGGAATGAAGGGACCAACTGCCCTTGAAGCTTCAAAGTAGTAAGTAATTCAGAAATGCTATAGATTTCAGTGGTCTATCATTATGATCTGTAACACGTCATCTAAACTGACCTCTTCAGCAGATATCACCCATTTATCTAATTCTCGAGCCCATTTTTGGGATTCTACGAATAAATCACTGAATTTTTGATAATCGATAGCCATCTCAATGGTCAATTTCAGCCCAAACTCTAGAAGTTGGTTCAATACAGTCGATAGCTCCTTGACTTTCCCTTCGGATTGGGTTCGGACAACAATGCAGGCCAATGTGAGGAGTGACAAAGCTTGATCAATGAAGCAGGCATGTTGTAAGAGAAATTACAGGCAAACTTTGAGAGGTTTTAGTAAGATTGTAAGGATGATAGGTGTTTTGCTGGGTGTGATTTGAGTAGATGGATAAAATCCTAGGTCATTTTTTAAAAAGATGGCATTTTCATGTATTGGAAGTGGGTTGTTGTTGGTGTTTGGTTTAGGATTAGGGGGTGGGGCGATGAGACCCTGGTCAAATAAAGACGTGAACCACATTTTGAGGTGGAAACATTGGTTGGTAGTGTGGCCTGCGGATTGGTGAAAGTCACAGTTAGTATCGGTCTTAAAGTTCTTGGGAAGTGGGTTCGATAATGGAAGGGAGTCCAAGGGTTAGACGAGATTTTAGGTTCAGAAGGCCTGATAGAATTTGGACAAGGGAGCATGGAGATCAGTGTACTCCTTTCTTGCAGGATTAAGGCGACTTTCAGGTGCCTAAGAGGTAGCGGGTTGGGAAATATTGTTGATGGTTGAGATTGTATCACTGACAGGCTTCTCGTACTTTTGAGGAATGAACTGTCTGATCACTTTCTTTGGCTCGGCTTCTACCTTGGTAATAATTTTTTCAATTTCTACACCCGCTTCTCGAAGGACTCGAAAGTGTGGGTAATACTGTCTTCCCATAGTCGCTCAAATATGAGGCAACAAATTATTTTCATGATACTAAATTGCTCCTCCTTGGAGGGCCGGTTGGCCATGGTGGCAACTTTCTCTCTCCACCTCCCGATGAAGCTATTGGAGGTTTCCCTGGTGTTTTGCTTAACAAGTTCTGGATCACGACGTGTAACCTATAGTTCCTCATTGTACTTGTACTGAGACATTAATTCTCGGGTGATGTCCTCTCAACTATGGATTATGGATTCTTCGAGGGACAGGAACCACCGGAGGGTATTTTCTTTCAAGGTTTGTTGAAACATCTAGGTTATTATTTCTTCAGAGGCACCAAGAATGGTCATGGCTCGGTGATAATTGCGAAGGTGCATAATTAGGACTCCCGCTGCTCCCAAACTTCTCGATGGCTGGCATCTTAAACTTCTATGGCAATCTTTCTTTAGGATGGGGAGATATATGGGTGTAGTCCATGTAGTTCCCAGATATCTTGACTTGGTCAAATTTTTTTGACAACATTTTTAGGTCCTCCTTAATCTTGTTCAATTTTTCCTCGTTGGGGTAAATGGGTACGGGTAAATTAGCCCCTGGATGGGTAAGGTTTGGCATAAGGTACTGAGCTGGCGACGACCCATTGGTAGACGGGGCACACAAAGCATGCTGATACTCTTCTGTGACCCAAATGGGCTCGAGAACGGGCAGTAAAATGGCACAAGGAAAGAGAACCTCGAGTTCTTAAGGATTTTGGACACAGTGTCGCTACATCTCATGGACCTCGATTTGAAGGTTATCAATCTTGGCATTGAGTTGGACTAAGACGGTCATCAGATCAGGCTGTAAGTTTGGTGCTTGGTCGACATTATCCATGAAGAGATTGTGAAGGTAGATTACGAACTCGGGTGAAGTAACAGACGCATCAATGGAGCTTCGGGGCATTTTGACAGAAGACCGAATCCAATAGGGAGCCATACCAAGAATCGGGTATATGATCGACCTGAGAGAACAAATGGTTCGAATTTATTTTTGGAAGGAGGGAGAAAAAAATGCTTTTGGTGTTTTTGAGTAAAGGAGGGAAAGTTTTTTTTGGGATTTTTGATTTTTGAAAAAGAGGAAGGAAAAAGGAGAAGAATCTCAACATGATTATTAGTTATTAGGTTTTCAATTGTATTAGGTCTACCTAAATACAACAAATACTAGACAGGACCCAAGCCTTGAAAAATTGGGTTTGAAAAATATATAAGACATGGTTAGACTTATTTCCAGGCTTATGGATAAGATTCTATTTTTTTAAAAGGGCGAAATAGCATAAAAATTCTGGCGACATGCCGACCCGACATTTCGACAGAGTTTCACATAGTAATCGTCAAACAAAATATGAGTGCCCTAGGTTTGGCGCTTATATGAGGTTTATGGAATTTGTTGGGATAGTGGTTGGGTTCCCCCCTTTGGCATAACTTCCATGATATACTTCTTACCTATGAGGGAAATCGGTACTTGTGGACAAGTGATTTGATAGACCTAAGTGTACGTGAATTTCTTCACTATATACCTCGGGGGGATAGTATATATGAGAGTGAATTTGATGTACTCGATGTACATGAACGAATTACCTGCTATATACCTCCCGTCATGTGTTCAGTCAAGCGATATGATGAAGGGGGAATTGTTCGATATACATCGAAGGTACGGGGCCAATGGAATGTGAGAATAATATTTCTTAGGTTAACTGCGATCCGCAAATCTAGCGCCCATCACAAAGTGACCCTCCAGCATGGGATAAAATTTTGATCAATATTGTAATGCTCTTGGGGATGTAGTGTGCAAAATGCACGAGTCTTAATTAGTATATTATGGAGAGAATGCCTTTTATTTGAATGATGAGTAGTGATACACTAATTGGGGAGAATGTGCAAGTATCATGAAAAGTAAATCTATCATGGACCATGAAGACTACAATAAGCATGGATACATGTAAGAGTGATATGTAAATATCTTCAACTGAGTGTGTAGTAGTGAGTCTAAGCATGGATAAACTATAAGTGGTGTGTGGCATGTGTAAGTGAGCATGTAAATGTACAAGTGTGGTTGTGTGCTAGTGAAACCTAAGCATGGATATTAAAAGTGGTGTGTGAAGCATGCGAGTGGAAGTGAATCTATATACAAGTGTAAGTAGTGTGAAGTGTACATGGAGAGTATTTACAAGTGTGTGAAGCGTATCAAATGACTGAAAAGTGACACATACATGAGGTAGATATATATAAAAAGTAATAGAGGAGAAAAGGGAATATATAGATAGGTGCATACGGACACATGCAAACCAAAATAACACCCACAGAAAAATACAGTCTAGTCCTCTAAATAAATCCCCAAGGGAGTTGCCATTGTGGCCATCCCTCCCCTTGGCGCACGGGCGGGGGTTTCACGCCCTTCCTCGGGCCGCTCGACCGTTGCCATGAGATGATGAATGGGTTAATGTGTAGATATAGATTATCCAATCTATTTTTCACAAAACATGCAAAAGAAATGTTTCACCTCGAGAGAACGGCATCAAGGACATACTGATGCCTGCGAAACCAATTAGTTCAAGGATTCAGGGACTAAGTTGAGGAATGGAAAGGTGTTAGGCACCCATCCCGCCCTTTAGGTCTCTCATGGAAATGTGTTGTTCTTCTCTTTAATAACTCCATAAAGTGTGTGCATGTATATATAAATGAAGAGTGGAATTTCTCAACTCACATCATGGATTAAGGCTGAGTGAGGTCATCCTTAGGAGTGTTCCCAATAGAGAAATCAAAATATCATGTGCATAATAATCGAGTCACCAGTCGTCATAAGGGAACAATGGTGTATGTTGGACAAAATTCACATATATAAGGCTATTACATGAATTACAAATTATAAAGGGAGTCCCCACCAAAGAGTGATTAAATTAGTCAAAAAGATTGATTGACCTACGAAGAAGGAGGGTGAAGGCCACTCGAGCGAGTTACCTCGAAAATCCTTCATAAAGGTGGCTCGAAGGACCCACCTCGAAGATTCTCCACAAAGGTTGATCGAATGACCCACCTCAAAGATTATCCAACGAACCTGGTTCGAAGGATCCAACTTATAGGCCAAAGTCACCTGGATGACAATAGTTTGTAATAAGAAATAGAATGATCTATATCATTTACTTTATCTTATAAATGTATGTTGAGTGAGGTTGTTTGGTACCCATGAGGGACCATGCCTGGCAGGGCATGAGAGAGCTAACATGCTCTATGAAGCAACCTCCTATTGGGAATCTCGCAGGGACATGTTTGAAGGATTGCGAGCAAGGCAACGTTGGGAATACAATTAACAACCCTCTTGGCACACTCGGGAAAAACTTCATTCAACACATATGGTCGCTTGAACCACTAAATCCGAGCCACCTCAACTCTTACCTGTTTGAGGGAACCTCCTTGAGGTACCTCAATCTTGTACCCCGATTATAAGATATCTCTTAACCAACAAATATAAACCAGGTTACTTGAGCTGCCTGTTAGCCGAGCAACCTTATAACAGATACCAGTCCGCCTGACTGATGTGATCGTGCACCAAACATAGTCACTATTTGACCACTCTATGATGTCATAACGGCTGATATTTAGGTACTAAAAAATATAGCACTTAAGTGAGTTTATCCTTAGGATGGTAGGTCTAGTTCACCAAACCTGACTCTTTAGCCGTCCGCAAGTAAGCCCCAAGCTGACGTATCATGCTCCTCATTAATGCCCACAATATTTCCAGCCAATAGAATGACTTCCCGCCAAAAGTAGGAGATCCCATGCATTTAATGCAATATCCTATGCATTTAATGCAATATCTCTTGCATTTAATGCACCCAATCAGACAATCATAAGCAAGCTTACTCGAGCAGCCTCGCCCCCATATAAATACACTAGATGAACAAATTAGCTGGAGAGCATTCAAAGCCCAGAATTCCTGCCCAAATTCCTCCATACACGAGAGCTATTGTGAGAGCATTAACTCGTCATACCCATTTAATACCCCTATCATTGAGAATTAACTGAGCTTGAAGTTACCGCCTTGCCTTTATTGTGCCTAGAGTGCTTGCTCTTTCTCCTTCCGACCACACTACCTGCTGGGCCCATCCATTTATTATGCTTGTTACGTATCTCTTATGACAATACATCATTTAATACAAGTATGAATATTAAATCCCTTTGTCTCTTTTTCACCTGTGGTCACTGATAGGCAGGGCTTTCCCCACGGCGCGAGAGTCACCTACGCGCCGGTCGTGTTATTTTTGGCTCACCAACTCTATATAAAAACCTAAACTATGACTACACTCATTTAAGGGAGTATAACGGTCAGTCCGAGTATCGAAAATCCACAGAGACGAGTTATTAGAATTTATAAGGTTTAATATTCCTAAAATAAATGTGTAAAAGATAATTTCTAACAAAAAGTAAAAGATGCAAAAAGGAAAAGATTAAATTAGGCTAGTGTATTTAAACTAAATTAACAAAGCGGATAAAAACTATAGGTTGCGTCGGATATCCCTCACCTAGATTTGATTAGTATAAAATGGTTACATGGGTCGATAAGTTATTAGGAATGCGTCTCGTTTCGACAGTTAGTTAAATCAAGGGTTATCATACCCCAAAATTCGCATAAAAGCTAATAAGATTTTGGCGTCAACAAATACCTCGAAAATTATGCACGTAAGGTCGTAAATACAGAGCATACATGATATACCCCGTTAAATCTCATAGATGCAATAACTAGGACAACACACTCGAAATAGACCCGTAAACTCCATCACCAAAGCAAAGAAACACATCAACCCATAGGTGGGTTCAATCCAACACAACCTAGACTAAATTAGTTAGAAAGCATGGTAAATGACTTGTATTGAAAGAAAGCAAGTAAACCTAATTATGAAAGCAATAAATAAATGAAATACAAGTTAATCTAAGCAAAGGAAATTAATGGAAATAATGAAAATAAAGCTAAAACAAGTAAACTACAACAAAGAAGATGAATGCATAGTATATTAAATTACAAACAATGGGAAAAAACACCCAAAATGGAGAGTAGGTCAAAGTTCTCTCTACAAGCCCTAAAATATAAGACAAAATGTAGATATATGAAAGTAGAAACAAAAATTGGTTTATATAGTAAGTTGGAATAAACATTAAAAGAAAAATGAAAAAGAAAAGAAAAGGCAAAAGTGGCAAATATCTGGTGATCGCGATCGACCGGTCGCAGAGGCATGGTCGATCGCCCTTTTAAGTTCAGCTACACTGTCTCCGAACCAAGGATTAATTCCAATATGCGGTCGATCGACATCAGAAGCGCGATCGACCGGTACTCTGTTTTCTGCAATCCTTTGCCTTCACATGGGAGGAAATGTTCATTACGGAAATGACCATAACTTCTTCATCCGAACTCAAAACCATGTACCGTTTGCGGCCACATTATGATAACTCAATGAACTACGCATCTGTGGAAATTTTATGAGCTAAATATGAAATGTGAATTAACTAAAAATGCCCTTGAAGTAGCGTCCGATGACGAAACTTCTTCGAAATGCAACCAAACCTCACTTTTAGCGTTCCAATACCCCTGAAAGGCATGTATATATATCCAAATACGAGGTTGTCTGGTTAATGAGCATAAATATAGACATTTATGACCGTTAAAGTGCAAGAATACATAATGATATAGGGCGAAAATATGCAATATTCGATACCAATCAGTCACTGCCAACACTTAATACTGAACGGTGTCAATCCCGATCTTGATAAGGGGTCACGCCTTGCTTGATACTAAATGCATTCTAAGAATACATATCTTACATTTGGAGACTATGCTTGGGAGGTATTCTCTTTTGAAAAGATGCCAGAGGATAACACCGCAAGAATCATTGACTTTGACACCATACAGCGTGAAGAGGAGGCAAATAACTCGGCATCGCTTGATGGGATAAGGGTGGTAAGGACGGAGCCTAGAGCGCCCTATATTGGCGTGACTGAAACGATGGTTGCACTAGCAGGAATAGGCCTGGCGTAGATGAAGGGACTGATGGGTTTGTTCATAGAGTTCATTAAAACTCCGTCAGCCCAGGCGATGTTGGGAGTTCCCACGTGAGTGAGTGCTTTCACTGTGCCACTTGTAGCTATACCAGCTCCTACTGTTATAGGGGGTGTTGCTATGCACATTTTTAATAATGCTCCGCCCACCACCTTACCAACCTTGGGCAGTGCGTCCCCTACTGCGATCCCACCCATGACGACGAGATTAAAATTGCAGAGTGGAGGAGCAACTATAACGGTTCTAGATGCGACGGTCGGCTAAGGATCAAGTACACCACCTGCCCCAGCGATCTCGGTGGTAACAACAGTACAGCTGGCTAGCTCTTCGTCGCCGGCTTGGAGGAAATGAAGAAAGATCTGCTAAAATTCATAGCGGTATCCAAAGGAGATAGTTCTTTGGTGTATGATGACTTCCGTACTCCCTACCCAGAGGCATATAACAATGAACCCTACCTAGTAGGATATATTACACCAATTTTTGAGAAGTACATGGGGAAAGGTACTAACCCAAAGCAGCACGTGAAGAGGTTTATTGAAAGCTTCGGGGCCCACTGTAACGACACAAAGCGACTGAGGGAGTTTTCGAAATCCTTACGGAGAAAGCCTACACGTGGTATTCCCACTTGACCCCAGGTAGTATAGGCTCTTGGGAAGAGTTGCACATTTTGTTCGTACACAAGTTCTTTTTGGCTGAGGATGAGTTTACGCTCATGTAACTAGCGCGTGAGAAATAAAAGAAGGAGGAAGACGTTGTGGCTTATATTAGGAGGTTTCGCGAGCATTATCTAGACGCGAGGGAGGAGATGTGAGAAGACAAACTTTTGCAAGTCTATACAAATGGCTTATTGCCTGAATAGATATGCCATCTTATTAACAAAATGCGAGAGGGGACGTTTGCGGTTTTTTTAAAAGTAGCAATGAACAGAGCTTTGGTGGTAAAACCCGTAGCACCCCCGCCTGCTTTGTAAGGATTGCTACTGAGGCCAAGCCTCAGGGAGGGGAATACCCTCGAGGGCCAATTACGTAAATGATGGGGCCAAGGAGGAAAGTAGTGGCTACCGAGGAGGTAGAAGGGGGAAAAATAATAAGAAAAGGTTCGAAAATGAAGAGGATCCCCCTGAGATACCCTGCACGGTGGAACAAGCTTTACAGTTGTATGATCTCATGGTCTGCGACAAAGTTTGTAGGCCGATCAACGTCAACACGACATAACTCCCCCGAGAGGATAGGGAGAAACCTCATTATTGCGCACTTCATAATAGGGTAAATCACCCTACCGAAGTGTGTTTCTCACTGAGGAGGTTGATTGACCGTCATGTGAAGAATGGAGACATTGAGTTGTCACAAACTAACGTGAATGATAACCCTCTACCACCCCATGGGGCCCATATAGCCAGCGCTTTCGATGAAGAGGCCGAACGATAAATGATGGGGCAATATAGACCCGTGGATCGAATATGCGGCAGTTGTCCACTCGCCAAAGTTCAGTTGGTTATTTGATATGGTTATCCTCCCCGAGGACTCCCGACTGGAAGTCACGCGGGCCATCTTGGAGATTGCAAAGAGAAATAAGGCTCCACACCTAAAGTGGAAAGGAACTATGGCTAAACTCGTGAGTAGGTACCTCTTAGAAGTTACATTTTTAGAGGCTGATAGATTGATCGGGTATCCCCACAACCGACCTTTGTATGTTATCGCATTAGTAAATGATTGTGTTTTCTCGCGAGTTTTATTGGATGGGGGAACAACCATCAATCTAATTCCCATTGGATCTTTTTATGCTATTGGACTATTGGAAACAAGGATAATACCCCATTCATTGGCAATATCAGGGTATAATATCCAGCCTTATAAATTGATGGGCTACGTTAACGTGGGTATCAAGATTGGGAACATCACTTCCCACATCATGAACTGCGAACCATCGTACCAACTACTGGTGGGTAGGGTGTGGATGCACAACTATAGGTTGGTACCCTCCACTTATCATCAATACGCTAAGGCGAACATAAAGGGAAATGAGGTGGTGATTCGAGCTACTAAGAAACCCTTTGCGAAAGAGGAAGCTCACATGGTTGAGGACGCTTTCTATACAGAGATGGAAGATGAAGATGCAATGATAATAAAGTATATCGGGGGAACCAGGGTCTCGTCCACTCGAGAGAGGGTGCGAGAACCTGCTCAAATCGTGGTGGCTTACGAAGAAGAGCGCGACCTGGGAGCAGCGAGGCCCCCTAGCCTGTCAAGGTAGATCCGTGATCGAATGACCCCGTGTATTGACTCTATCGAACATCAAGTCCAAGCCCAGAGTGTCCTTAGCAGATGAACGGTGAGAGAGGTGGATGAGAATCACATGAAGATGCCTTTTAAAGAGGAAGTTTCCCGCCAATTCAAACGGGTGGTTTTTCCTAACGGTAGAATTATCTATAAACTATGTAGGAGTGAGCGGGTAGTCGAGAGTCTGGATGATGAAGCTGATTCGGTTTATGAATGCTTACTAGTAGATAACCAGGGGAAATGCTTGGTGATTGCTAACTCTGGGTACAAGAGTTTGTAAAAGAGGTAGAAGAAGAACTAGAATACATGAAGGATATCCCTAGGCTACAGATCTAAGAGTTGGAGAAGGTCGACTTGGCTAAAGAGGGTGAAGATCCAAACCCTATTTTTATCTCGAAGGACTTGGAGGGAGATCCTAGAGAGGACCTGATCAAACTACTGTTGGAATTCAAAGATGTCTTTGCATGGAAGTAAATCGAGATGCCTGGGGTAGACAAGGAGGTGAATTTCCATAGGTTTAATGTTTTTCCCTCAGCTATCCCAGTGAAGTAGGCCACTCAAACGTACAAGGAGGAGTTATACCTAAATATCAAAGAAGAAGTTTAAAAGTTGCTTACGACCGGTTTCATAGTCCCGATCCAACATTCGATTTGGCTCTTTAGCATTGTACCTCTAGGGAAGAAAGATAAGAGACAAATCAGAATATGCATAGACTTCAGATATCTAAATCGAGCATGCCTAAAGGACGAATTCTCATTGCCTTCCATTGATAGCTTGATCGATGCAACAACGGGCCATGAGATGTACAGTTTTATGGATGGTTATGTGGAATATAACCAGATAAAAATGAATCCAGCCGATGATAAGATGACCGCTTTTCGAACGCCTTTAGGCAACTTTATGTACACAGTCATGCCATTCGAATTGAAGAACGCAAGTGCTACTTACCAGAGGATGATGATGGCCATCTTTCATGACCTTTTCCACAAGACTATGGAGTTTTATGTTGATGATTTGGTGATTAAATCTAATAAGGAGGGGTCCCACCTAGATAATTTGAGAAGAGTGTTCACTCATTGCAGGAAGTACAAACTAAAGATGAACCCTCTCAAATGTGCATTAGGGGTAACAAACGGGACATTTCTGGGATTTTTGGTAAATCTTCAGGGGTACAAATGGACTTGGACAAGTGGCGAGACATCCTTGATATGATAAGACCAAAATTGATGAAGGAATTGAAAAAATTCCTTGGTAAAGTCTCATACTTGAGGAGGATCGTCTCAGGGTTAGCCGAAGTGACTCACCCATTAATGGAGTTGCTGAGAAAGGGCGTGCAGTTTGCATGGGAAAAAAATGCATCAAAACGCCATGGATAAGCTGAAATCACTCCTTACTTCTCCTCAAACGATGATCCCCCCGAAGGCAGGTACCCTTTATGTTTATACCTTACATAAACTGAACGGTCCATTGGGGCTTTACTGGCCCAAGAGATGGAAGGTATAGAAAAACCTATTTAATACTTGAGTAGAATCATACATGGGACTAAGGCCAGATATACTAGTATTGAGAGACATTGTTTAGCCCTTGTATTCATAGCACAAAAGATTAGGCATCACCTGTTATCCTTTACGGTTCATATTGTAACTAGGTGTGATCCTATAAAGTTTTTGCTTGCTAAAACTGTGTTGATAGACAGGGCAACTCGATGGTTCTTAATCCTCTCAGAGTATGATCTCAAGTGTGTGGTCCCTCGAGCTGTCAAGAGCCAGGCATATGCAAATTTATTTTCTATCTTCCCATCAGGGACGTTCGATCCTCCGGTTGAAGAGTTTCTGGGAGATGATCTCCAGGCCAATTTCATAGCATCCAGCCTGAATGAGTGGAGTATGGAGTTTGACGGCTCTTCAACTAAGAAAAAAACGGGAGCTGGAGTCATCCTGCGAAGAGGTAGCAAAGAAATCCGTCTCTCTTTCAAGTTGGAGTTTAAATGCCCGAATAATGAGGTTAAATACGAGGCACTGGTCTTGGGATTACTTAAATCGCTGAGAAGAGGCATACAAGTCCTGACAATAAAGGGGGATTCCAACTTGGTGGTAAAACAGGTGACTGGGGAATTCTCTTTGAAGCACATGAGCATAGCGACTTATCAAACGATCATTTAACGGCTGCTTGGACAGTTCAAGGTGGTGAGGATCAAGAGGCACCCTCTAACGATGAATCGACATGCTGATGCCTAAGCCACCATTGCCCAAAAGATTATATTTTATGGAGAATCAATTGTTATTCGAGTCACAAAGAGAAAAAAACCTCCACGGTGTTGGAAATTCTACCCTCAAACGACAAAGATGATTGGAGGGGTGAGATTAGAAAGCCGCTGGAGAGAGGTGAAGGGCCACTGGGCCTAGCTGACTTGACATAGTACTTTGTTACCAGGGGCAACTTGTACTACAAGAATAAAAGAGGTTGGATTTCAAGATGTGTAGATCCCGAGGAAGCTAAAAGAAGGTTGATTGAGGTACATGAGGAGAACTATCAAACCACCCAGGTCCCTTTGTATAGAAGGATACAACGGGTAGGGTACTTCTGGCCTTCGATGAGACAAGATGCTGCCGCAGTGAAAAGAGGGTGTTCAAAATGTTGTCTTTTCTAGCAAGCAGCAGAATGCAATATCATTGACCAACCCTAAGATTGGAGGCAACCTTATATGGATTCTTTGACAGAGGGAGTGATTCCTGCAGACAAAGAGGACGCTGTAATACCCCGTATTTTTATGGCTTTGAAATTATGGGATTAATTAAATTAAATTGGGTTATATTAATTTAATATTAATCTGGATTTTAAAATAAATATTTACTTGCATGACGAGAGTTAGTAATTATTGGGAATTTGTTGAATATTACTCAATGAGTAAAGTAATATGTAGAATTGAATTTATTAAAATTGTCACTTGTGAATATTATTTCAATTATGAAAATTAAGTCGGGACGCTCCTATGTCGTGTAGGGACTAAATTATTATTATAAAAAGTGAATAAAATTATAAGTCGCCTGTATGATCATTTCGAGTGCGCTAACGTGTTCAAAAGGGTCGAGATAGTCAGAAAAGAGTACACAGGTGTTTAGTTTGGGTCTCGGGGCATTTTTAGGACTAACTGGCATCTCGAGAGGGTATTATAATCATTATGTATTTTTGGGCAATTAAATCCACGAATTTCCCTAAGTTATATCAGTTATTAGAGTTAAGTTTTTAGGGTTATCAATCATAGAAACATTGAACTACCATTAGAGAAGAAAGGAAGAGAGTTCTTCAAGAATAGATCACAATCCGCAACACCTTTTTCAAGAATAACACCACCGGGGCATAGATCGTAAGATGAGGAATGCAACCATACCTTTGTCACCAACATATCAGACCTTCGAATCCCAGGCAAGTATTTATCTTGCTGATTTATAATTGATATCCCTTCCATGTTAGCCTAGGAATGAAAATCACATGTTTTATTTAAAGAATTATATGTATTGGAAGAGAATTTATATGTCGTAGGGAGAATCCATGTAGTTTGAAATCTTGATCATATGTAGAGGATTGCCCACAAACTTAAAATGATATTTGGTAAGGAAATCTGGATTAAAATAGAGATTCTTGATGATTCATGCGTATTTAGGTTTTATAAAGAAATCTGGAATTAAACCCCCTTTTAACTGATTCATTGAGGATTTATTAATGTTGTTACGTTAGAACTTGATTATGTATATTGCTTATATAATTGGATTACTTGGTTGGGAGTTTGGGATGAAATTATAGAGGTTTTGAGGATTTATAATGACTGAACCGGTAGCTGTCGTAAGGAAATCGGGGATGAGACCTGAAGGGTCGATCGATCGACCTATAAATGTCGATCGATCGACTCCTGCTGATTTTTGGAAATTTTCCTCTTCTTTAATGATGATGTAGCACCGCGAGGGAACTTTGCATGTGATGAGATTATTATGATAAGACTTATGAGGGACCGGTAGGGTTGTGATTTAGGTCCGGATAATATGGATTAATACGAGACTTACCCGTAGTGTCACGAGAGCTATAGAATAATAAAAATGTGTTTGTATGTGCGATACATTAGGTTGAGTAAGCATGATTGATAACGTAGGCTAGTAGGATGGAGAGTGTTAACCTACTGACATTATGGTTATAGAAATGAGTAATTGGGAACGTGTGGTAAACGAGAAAAAGGATAAGCTAATAATACATAGGTTTTGAGAGTGAGCACCACGTATGGTTAGTATATACATATTATGGGTCATGAGGGTACCCATATGAATCATGGAAATACATAATTGTGTGTATGTATGCTTGTTATATTATTATGTGTAGTTAATCATACCCGCGCTACTTCTTATCACAGAGGTTTCCGTACCGAGACAGTCTTATCTCGATCTGACCTTTATGGAGGATATTGACTTGTACCCAGGAACATAGGATTCCTTGGTACAAGCTATCTGAGAATAATAGTCAGACGGTCCTAAGAGACGTGAGGGTATGTGCTGACCTCTTAGTGACTTAGAACTATGATTCACCTCCAATTAGTAGTGGCAAAATGTGGCCCAAATAATAAAAGAATTCATATTAGTCCACTCATCTAAATATGGAGCCCATATTTAAAAGCTATAAGTTAAATATGGGCCCCATATTCCAAAGCTATGAGTTAAATATGGGCCCATATTTGAAAGCTAGGAATCAAATATAGAGCCCAATTTTAAAAGATACAAATCGAATATAATACTCATTTTTAAAAGTTGTGAGTAAAATATGAGTTTTTTTACATATACTTCGAATTGTAATGCTTATTTTAGTAGAAAAATAATGGGTTGGCCCAACCCATATTTGGTCCGCCCATATTTGGCCCAGCCCACATTTAACCCAATCCATATTTGGCCCAACCCACATTTAGCCCAACCCATATTTGACCCGCCCAAATTAGGCCCAGCCCATCATTTTGCCAGTGCTACCTCCAATATGTGTATTTTGTGTTAATACAGTTCGAGAGTGAGTCTGAACTAGTATTTCCCTCATTTGTACGAGTGGTACAGGGATTTGATAGCAGAGTATTCCAACACCATAGATTTTATGTGGGGTGCTTATTAGTATATATATATATATATATATATATATATATATATATATATTGTATGAGTGATTAATATATATACATTTACCTGGAATTCTTCTACAGTGCGTGTAAGTAGATAATTATTGAATAAACGCTCCTAATCATAGTAAATGCTTGAGATTTCATAGCAGTATTATGATATACATAATTGAATTAAATAATCATCAATGAGATGTTATTTTAATGAATCATAGACATACAACCTTGTGAATCAGAATCTATGGGAGGAGAATTGGGTTAGACTTATGAGTCATTTTAGTATTACGATAGGCGTGCACACTAGATGAGAGGTGAGAATTCTCAAGAGAGTGTCGAGTACTAACATGTATGTAATATCAACTGGTAAACATTTTAAATACTTGCTAAACTATTTTTAAAGTTGTTTTACACTCGGGCTCTGACCCGTTTCCTATCATTTTTCTCTTATATATATATATATATATATGTGTGTGTGTGTGTGTGTGTGTGTGTATTATAGGTGCCCAGCCACAGGGGCATGAGGCTTGGATCTTTGGACTGTTGACGTGATGCATCTAGTGTGGGAGTTGCAGGTCTTTGAATTAGACGACTTCATCCCTTTCTTCTCAGTCTTTCATTTAGTTCTCATTATATAGGGCATGTGTCTCCCATTTCCAGTTTTTATCTCGTCCAGATATTTATACTCTTTATTCATGTCAGTATTCAGTTTAGTTGGGATTATTCTATTTATTTCCTTATCCTGCGTTTTGGGATATTTTAGTTGAATCGATTTATCTAGCATGTTCTTTCATTTAGATGGTTTGGTTTTAATACTATCATTTGTATTCGTGAAAATGGTTTCATAGTTAATAATAACAATCAGACTTAATTTGTAAAATTAAATGTTTTGACACCCGGCTTAATTATTTACTAGGTGATTAATAAAGAAAATTATTTTATGACAGTGATGCTAAGAATGAACCAACCGGACACTTTGTGTTAATTTAATAAAGGACTGATTAGCCGGTATTTAGTTAGGCGGGGTGTCATAGGTGGTATCAAAGCATCAGGTTCTAGTTTCCTTTAGGATCTGGGCGACTTATTATGCTTCCAGCGTAGTTTTCTTTGATATAGAGCCCTGTGTATAGGATTGTTGATTTCTTTGGTGAGATTTAGTTCTCCTGCTATAACGATTATATTAGTGAATCTTATTCATGTTCGGACGTGTTCGTGTGCCGAACAATGAAGTATGACGGGCGAGGGCCGTTGGGCGAACAACATGAGGTAGGGCTTTGGTGTAGAGTATATTTAAGGATGATGACCATAATCGAGGTCACCCCTATTATGGCACGAGAAGACAGGACTGTAAAGACGGCTAGGGGGCAACTTATGATTTCCAAGTGCTGCTATAGTCGAAAGTGGTGAAAAAGTAGACTCACCCAACATGGTATGACTGGGAAAGAGTCAGACAAAGCATTTAGGAGAACCGTCGGTGGAAATTATATAAATGCGAGGATTGTGTGTGTTAGCCAAAGGAGGTAAAATATCCAAAGGCTTGGGCCTATGACGGAGTGTGGCTAACTGAAAGTGAAAATTTGGGATAAAATTTTCTTGGCTCGTCGGAACGAAGTTATAATGGTGGGAGTCAACCACCACTTTTAGGAGTGGAATTCTATGTCTATAAAAGGATCTTAGGTACAGTTTGATCGCAGGTTCCTTCATTAGATGTTCAGGATAAGATGTGAACGTTGTTTTGAACTCATCACCGGAGGTACGGACAGAGGTCCATTTGTGAATATGAATATAAACTTTTAGCAAATCTTGTATCAGAGGATGTAGATACAAATGGAGGAGAAGATTTCAAGTGAGAGATTGACTTGTAAGAAAAATCTAACAACATGTAAAAGTAATTCTACTGGACGGTCGGTCCAGATGGAGACAATGTCGCATTTGGTCAATGAAGATGTAAACGCTTCTTTGTGTGGGAAGAAGCTAAAAGAATCGAAGAATTTAGTCAGAGAATAAAACTGGACGAAATGGTGTTAGTAAAACATCACAAGGGGGAGACCCATCAGGGGAACCCATTTAAATGATTCAAATATCTGAATTCTTAATAAGCGATGGTGAATTCAGTAAGGGATATTGAAGAAAGTATCACGTTCCTTAGGGCCAACAAAGCTAAGGGAACAACGGGGGTATCCATCAGAATCGAGACTACCAAACTCCGAGAGAAGGACAACCTTAACATGGTCAGTATGACAGGAGATAAGTGGATTATGTGTTGAGGTATTTTGTGGAGAGTAAAACCACATACGTTAATTTTCTCTGAATCAAGTAAAGGGAGAAGGGTATGGTGCTTGCAAGGGCAATAGTTAATGTAATTTTTGATTTGGTTCGGACAGGCGTGTTATGTTCGAGAAACCATTTGAGTAGCCAGGGAAATTGGCAAGGTAGGAGTATGAGTTTTATCCTCAGAGGATGAGGCATATTTTGTGTGACACGAGCGAGTCACTACATTTTGATTATTGAGAGATTCGCAGGTGAGACTAGTTTAGAGCGTATATCGACAAATTTATTATTATGTGTATGTTTTCTCTGGTATAGCAGGGTTATCTTTAGTATTACCCACGGAGGATAAATGGGTGAATTGTTAGTGGTATATACTTTATTGAGATTACTCATTTTAGTGATGTGATATATGAGTATAATATTATCCTCGTTACGGCTTTATAGTAATGGTTAGAATGATAGTGGGAAGTTATTGGAAGGTTATCTGGGTGGTTGCCCTAGTGCATCATGTTTTGTTCTGGCGAGGCCTCACCCGCGAGAGGGTCGGGCTCACACTTATATTATATATTATACAGACTTCAGAGGGTATAGTGGTCTCGAGATATTCGATCCCGGTGTGCGTAAGGACTTTGTTGCCATGATTCGGTGAGTATTTGGTTTATCGATAAGCGATTACATCGATCCTTTAGAGATGTAGTATTTAAGATTTATATTCATATGTTTGGGGACATGATCTCGAAACTCCCGATTGTATGTGTACGAGTTTTGGGGAATGTGATTGCCACCAATGGTGAGCGTCAGTGAAATTGGCGAAAAGTTTTTTATTTAAGTGTAATCGCGGGAGGAGATATAACTTTTATGACAAAAGATGGGAATATAGGGGCACATGTTATGGATGCAGGACCTAACGGATTTCTATGACCGACAATGCTAGGAAGTAGTGTATCGGGGTGGGGGTGGGGTTCCTTGTTTGGATTTCTCTTTGCGAGACATCCCACACATGAAACTTAGCGTAAGGTTGGAAGTAGGGAGATGTTTGGTCATTAGTCCATGAGCCGGTACCCCGATCATCATATGAGTATGTAGTTATAACTGCCAGTAGTTTCATTACGATATAAGGCCAATGGAACCGGTTGTGAAGTAAGGAAGCACTGGAAATTTTGTCTCATCACCACGAGTTGAGGGGTGGAACGATGTTAAGGAGGATTTATAAATTCAATTTCTAGGGTGATTGAGAGTACCCCATTGTTGTAACCATGTTATGAATATAGGGGCAATAAAGAATTAAGTGTTATGTGTGAAGCGTATGTGATGTTTATACTGGTATGCACGGCTTATAGGCTGTGTGGGCATCCTGGTTAGCTGAGGTCAGAATCGTCCGGGTTAAAGGAACGTGGGAACAAATGGGTGGAATATATGCCTAAGGGACTAATATAACGAATTATAAATAATAAAGTGGATTAAGCATCGTGTGAGAAGGACAATAATCCATAAATACGTGTGCAATCAGAATAGCTCACCCAAATTAGGTTGAAAGGCTATGGGAAGCCATTTAGAAAGGGGTATTCCTTGAGAAGGGTAAAATTTAACCATTAGAGAAAACACTCGGGGCGGATTTTTACCTAGTTGAATGTTGAAAGAAACTTGCGCGTAGGTATAATGATGATGTTAGTAAGGTATAAAAAGTCCAGAAGTGCACATCGTGGAGAAAAGTGCACGGGTCAAAACTTTCGGTATACACCAAGGAAAGAAAGGGAGTATTAAGTATTACTTAATGTGAGACATTACATGTGGAAGTCGATGTTGAGAGGGACACAGTGAGTAGTCTCCGCATGCACCACTCATGGATAGAGTTTAGGTGGAACAAGAGGTTCAGCAAGAAAATTTTGTATCAAGCCGATGATTCCGGTAGTGGAAGAGAGCAGTCAAATCGATAAAGTTTATTTGATGGGTTGCCAACCTCAAGGTAAGATCAAGGGTTCCTTCAAACCTGTGGAATAAGTTGCCCAAAAAGGAAGTGATTGATATTCCTTTGGGTGACTTACAATATTAGCTAGTGTGCCCCAGTCTTCCATTTAAAAGAAGAATCGCGCCGTGGTCGTACACGGTATTTTTTTGAATTAGGATGAGATTTTTGAATCCCACCTTCAATATGGAATTTCAGGAAGCAGCGGGGATAACGTTTCGTTTTGAGAGGGTTATATCACCCATAGCTGGGGAGTAGGCGAATGGTGATTAACGATTTGGGGAGCCGTGTGAAAGTAATTTTGGATTTATTGTGATCATTTCATTTACACAACGGATATAGCTAGCAAGTGAATTATAGTGCGGTAGGGTTCCGTGGAAGCACTCGTACCTGTTTATCGTGGACAAACTGGTTATTGAAGTTTTGTGTGGCAAAACTTTAACTATTCTCCCTCGAGTTTTTTAGAGGTGAGCGGATAATCATAATTTTGGATTGGTCGAGTTAGATCCGATGACTAGAGTGGAATAACCACATACTGCCTTAGGTAACCTTTTAACTACCGTAAGAGCTACGTCGCCAGGAATTAAGATTTGAAGAACTGACAAGAGTAGTCAGACGTTCATATGGTTTCTCTTAGGATGGGAGTTTTGTGTTTAGATAAATACGGGAGTTGATACGAGGTGAGGTGCGACCTCCCAATAATATTGAGACACTAGGGCCAATGACGTATGGGCTAGTCTTATTCGAATGTTGTTCGGTAGGAGCATGATTGAGGTGTCATTATTGAGGTGTGACCCTATGACTGATAAAGTGTTGAGAGTGTTAAACAAGCTTGTTGTGAAGCGGGGGCTATAGTGGTTGAACCTTAGTTTGAAGTTGGTTTTGAGTACTAGAGGAAACCTGTTTTTATCAGGGATGCCTTACTTTTTCGAATTTCGGGACGAAATTCCGTTGTTAGGGGGGGAGTATGTAATACCCCGTATTTTTATGGCTTTTAAATTATGTGATTAATTAAATTAAATTGGGTTATATTAATTTAGATTTTAAAATAAATATTTACTAGCGTGATGAGAATTAGTAATTATTGGAAATTTGTTGAATATTACTTAACGAGTAAAGTAATATGTAGAATTGAATTTAATAAAATTGTGACGAGTGAATAATATGGAAATTATGGAAATTAAGTCGGGACGCGCCTGTGTCGTGTCGGAACTAAATTATTATTATAAAGAGTGAATAAAGTTATAAGTCGCACGTATGGTCATTTCGAGTGCGCTAACGTGTCAGGAAGGGTCGAGATAGTCAGAAAAGAGTACCCGGGGGTTTAGTGTGCGTCTTAGGGTATTTTTAGGCCTAACTGACATCCCGGGAGGGTATTATAGTCATTATGTATTTTTGGATAATTAAACCCATGAATTTTCCTAAGTTATATCAGCTATTAGAGTTAAGCTTTTAGGGTTATCAATCACAGAAACATAGAACGACCATTACAGAAGAAATGAAGAGAGTTATTCAAGAATATATCACAATTCGCAACACCTTTTTCAAGAATAACACCACTGGGGCATAGATCATAAGACGAGGAATGCAACCATACCTTCGTTACCAACAGATCAGACCTTCGATTCCCAGGCATGTATTTATCTTGATGATTTCTACTTGATATCCCTTCCATGTTAGCCTAGGAATGAAAATCATATGTTTTATTTGAAGAATTATATGTATTGGAAGATAATTTATATGTTGTAGGGAGAATCCATGTAGTCTGAAATCTTGATCATATGTAGAAGATTACCTATGAACTTATAATGATATTTGGGAAGGAAATATGGATTAAAATAGAGATTCTTGATGATTCACGCATATTTAGGTTTTATAAAAAAATCTGGAATTGAACCCCTTTTTGATTGATTCATTGAGGATTTGTTGATGTTGTTATGTTAGAACTTGTTTATATATATTGCTTATACATTTAGATTACTTGGTTGGGAGTTTGGGATGAAATTATAGAGGTTTTCAGTATTTATAATGATTGAACCCGTAGCTGTCGTAAGGAAATCTGGACTGAGACCTGAAGGGTCGATCGATCAACCTATGAATGTCGATCGATCGACTCCTGCTGATTTTTGGAAATTTTCCTCTTCTTTAATGATGATGTAGCACTGCTTCGAGGAAACTTTGCACGTGATTAGATTATTATAATAGGAATTATGAGGGACCAGTAGGGTTGTGATTTAGGTCCGGATAATATGGATTCTTACGAGACTTACCCGTAGTGTCACTAGGGCTATAGAATAATAAAAATGTGTTTGTATGTGCGATACGTTAGGTTGAGTAAGCATGATTGATGATGTAGGCCAGTAGGATGGAGAGTGTTAACCTACTGACATTATGGTTATAGAAATGATACACTTCAGGGGTTGAGAAGTAATTGGGAACGTGTGGTAAACGAGAAAAAGGATAAGCTAATAATACGTAGGTTTTGAGAGTGAGAACCACGTATGGTTAGTATATAAATATTGTGGGACGTGTGGGTACCTATATGAATTATGGAAATACACAATTGTGTGTATGTATGCTTGTCATATTATTATGTGTAGTTAATCATACTCGCGCTACTTGCTATCACGAAGATTTTCGTGCCGAGACAGTCTTATCTCGATGTGACCTTTATGGGGGATATTGACTTGTACCCTAGAACGTATGATTCCTTGGTACTGGCTATCTGAGAATGATAGTCAGACGGTCTTAAGAGATGTGAGGGTATCTGCTGACCATTTAGTGACTTGGAACTATGCTTCGCCTCAAATATGTGTATTTTGTGTTAATACAGTTCGAGAGTGAGTCTGAACTAGTATTTCCCTCATTTGTACGAGAGGTCCAGGGACTTGATAGCAGAGTATTCCAACACCATAGATTTTATGTGGTGTGCTGATTAGTATATATATATTGTATGAGTGATTAATATATATACATTTACCTGGAATTCTTCTACAGTGCGTGTAAGTAGATAATTATTCAATAAACACTCCTAATCATAATAAATGCTTGAGATTTCATAGCAGTACTGAGATATACATAATTGACTTAACTAATCCTTAATGAGATGTTATTTTAATGAATCATAGACATACGTCCTCGCGAATCAGAATCTATGGGAGGAGAATTGAGTTAGACTTATGAGTCATTTTAGTAGTACGATAGGCGTGCACACTAGATGAGAGGTGAGAATTCTCAAGAGAGTTTCGAGTACTAACATGTATGTTATATCAACTGGTAAGCATTTTAAATACTTGCTAAACTATTTTTAAAGCTGTTTTACACTCGAGCTCTGACCCGTTTCCTGTCATTTTTCTCTCTCTTGTGTGTATATATATATATATATTTTTTTTCAGGTGCCCAGCCACAGGAGCGTCAGGCTTGGATCTTTGGACTATTGACGTGCTGCAGTTAGTGTAGGAGTTGCAGGTCTTTGCAGTGGACGACTTCATTCTTGTCTTCTCAGTCTTTCATTTAGTTCTCATTGGATCGGGCATGTGTCTTCCTTTTCCAGTTTTTATCTAGTCCAGAGATTTGTACTCTTTATTCTTGTCAGTATTCAGTTTAGTTGGGATTATTCTATTTATTTCCTTGTCGTACATTTTGGGATATTTTAATTGAATCGATTTATCTAGCATAATCTTTGATTTGGATGGTTTGGTTTTAGTACTATCATTTGTAATCGTGAAAATGGTTTCATAGTTAATAATAACAATCGGACATAATTTATAAAATGAAACATTTTGACACTTAGCTTAATTATTTACTAGGTGATTAATAAAGAATTTTTTTTTATGACAGTGATGCAAATAATGAACCAACCGGACACTTTGACTTAATTTAATAAAAGACTGATCACCCGATATTTAATTAGGCGGGGTGTCACAGACACTACCAAGATAAAGAGGTGAGCACCAAGGTACTTCATGCAAGATGGGAAGTTGTACAGACGAGGTTACCATGACAGTTCCCTAAGGTGCATAAGGGGAGAGGTGTCTGAAGAAGTTTTGAAGTAAGCTCACGAATCGGGGCCCATTGGAGGAGCCAAGCTTTACGATTAACTAATAACTTTGAGTTATTATTGGCCTTCGATGGATATGACGAAATTTATTCGAAAGTGTAAATCTTGTCAACTACACGGGAACATGATCCACGCTCCTTCAGTGGGCCTGCATTCTCTCTCTACACCATTTTCGTTCCATACTTGGGAATTTTATTTGGTAGGGGCCATAAACCCTTCGTAGCGAGAAAAGATATTGATTTTGGTATCCACAGAATGGTTTAGGAAATGGGCAGAGGCCATACCGCTCAAGAAATCCACAATGGGGGTAGTAGCTTGATTCATGAAGGAGTATATTATTTTCCGTTTTGGCATCCCGAAGGTGTTTATATCAGATAACGACACCCCTTTTGTAAATAGTGAGGTATGCTTGCTAACGGACAAGTACTCCATCATCCATCACAGGTCGATGGTAGCATACCTGAAGTACAACGGGCAGACAGAGGCCACTAACAAAACCTTAGTAAACATTTTGGCAAAAATGTTAGAAGACTTTCCGAGCACATGGGACGACAAGATCCCCGAAGTACTTTGGGCTTATCGAACGATGAAGAGGAAACCAATGGGATACACCCCATTTTACTTGATGTTTGGGGAAGAAGCTGTGTTACCAGTTAAACACGAGGTACCTTCGCTATAACTTGCGAAGTGCCATGCTCCCTCACAGCTTCCATGTACAACTCAAAGCGCTAGAAGAGCATCGAGATAATGCTGCGAGTCACTTCGAGATATACAAGAAGCAGTTGTCCAGATCTTACGACCAATTGGTGAGTCCAAGGAAGTTTAAATATGGGGACTTGGTTCTAAAAGCATAGACGAGGCATATTAGGGGGTTTTCATTGCCCAAGTTTGAGGCTAACTGGGAAGGGCCTTACATCGTTCGAGCAACTCATGATTAGGTTTATTGCGAGATATCCAAGGTGGAAGACAATGTTACTTTCAAATTGAACAACAACTGGCTGAAGATATACCACTTTTAAATGTATGTCTTTCCAACACTTTTGTGTATTATACCTTGTCAATATCCGTCCAAAAAAAAGGATGTCCGCTGTAATATAATTGGGCTTTGTTTGTTTGATATAGCTCGAAGAAATGTTTATGTGGAAAATGTTAGACCACTACTTTTTTTTACGATTGTTGTTTTCCTTATCATGCATGGTGTAATTTATATTGATGTAATAAACTTAGCCAGTATTAAAAGAAAAGAAGGGGAATGGAAGAAGACACCAAAGTCACCAATGTTTCTTTATTTAATAAAAGAGATAACTGTGATTACACGCAAGCAAAACAAGAGGAGTTCAATCAATAAAATAAACATTGAACAAAGGGGCCTAGGGGATGTCCATGATGAAATGAAGCTTTACTTATTCAAGCAGCTTATGATGATGTTAGGGAAGAATCTGCACAAGGCTCTTTTGGTCTGAAATGAGGTAAGCCAAATCTTTCTAGCAAAGCTCCATCGTATGTTGAACGGTCTACAATTCCTGATCTTTCTTGATAAGCTCGGCCTCCGCACGAGCAACAACCTCACGGGCTTCCTGCACCTCTTGCTCAGATATTACCAACTTGGTCTCCAGTATTGCAAGTTCTTCTGAAACTACTACCTGCGAGCGATGCAAACTTTGGAGCCGGTCATAGAGGGCAGGCAAATTAGCTTTCTTAAAATCATGAAGCAGCCTTATCAACCGGGATAGGGAGAACCCATCATTTACGAGCACATTAAATTTCTCCAATAAAGACTTGATTGTATCCGGGCTGAGAGATTCGAGGGGGTATTGAAGATTTCCTCCAAGACTATGGTAAGCCCGAGCAAACGTCATGCCATCATCCCAGGAATAGGTTGAAGACTGTGGGATGTAAAAGTCAAAGTAAATGGACTAGAAGCTGCTCGATCAGTGAACGAGGCCCCTCAGTCAAAATATGGGGGAAATTAGCCAAAATTTGCCTCACAACCACCTTGGGGGATGCCTCAGGAGGATGTGTGCTAAAGACGCTTTCACTTGCAGAAGGACGACGAGTTTGTAAAGCGCTACCACTTGCTTGAACCTGAGGTGAAAATACCTCGGGCACCTTATTAACGATGGGTGCTATTTCTTGAACCTGTATAGTAAGGGCATCGTCCAGAGAAGCAAATTTAGCTAAAGTCCTCGCTTGTACAACTTCTTGAGCAATAACCACAACTACTGGCCCATATGCTGTAGGATGCTCGACCTCCACCTGAAACAAAAGAAATGGATAAGTAAGAAAACACAACAAGGATAACACATACAAATTATCCTGTAAGTATGAACTTTATGCCAATAAGACTTGGCCCGCCTGACCCTCGGTTATGGGAGATTATACCAATAAGACTTGGCCCGCCGGACCCTCGATTATGTGAGATTATGCCAATAAGACTTGCCCCACCTGACCCTCGGTTATGGGATATTATGCCAATAAGACTTGGCCCGCCTGACCCTCGCTTATGGTAGATTTCTAATACCAATATAACTTGGAAAAATTAAAAAGTTTACATGCAAGAAAGAGATAGAAGAACAAAAAGTACCTCCGAATGCCTCCCATTGGAAAATTCACGAGTGGCCATCTGTACTATGTACTCCTCCTCAAATGGACCAAGAGAGACAAAAGGATGTGGAATTTGGGGGGCAATCACATCCCCCACCCCAGTAAACTCTTCTTGCCCCCTTCTCCTTAGCCTGCAGCAGCAACGTTGATCAAGGGACCAAAAATGGTAACAAGAACCTGGTCATAAGAGGGAGTGGGGGCTAATGGAGCAACAGGCTTGGGCAAAGATACCTACGAAGTACAATGGAAATCAAGTTAGAACATCAAGAGAATAAGCCTACCACGGGCCGCGAACTAACAACAATGGGGGATTTAGGAATCACCTTTTTTAACTAGTGGTCTTGAGGGACCAGGGGTAGCGATGGATACCTCGGCCAGAAGTGAGGTCTGAGAGGCTTTCTTCTTCACAACTGCCTGGTCCACATGAGCTAATGGAGGCAACTCGGAGGGGACAATGACATTGAAAGTACTAAGAGGGAATACAGACAAGAAGGTGGTGCAATTGTTTAACTTAACTCTGTGGGTGGTATTCTTTCAACCTTGAGGTACCTAGGTTCCTTCAAAATGTTACTTTGAAATCAGACCAGTAAGTTTTGCCAAAATACGTTTATATACATGGTTGATCTCTCTCCTCGAGCCCCTTTTCTCCGAATCACAAAGTTGGCCGGATAACTTGCACACAGACTCACAACAGTTGAAGTCAAATAGTTTGCACAAGCAAAAGAAAAGTTTGTTGTTTTTTCACGGGTGAAATGGCTTAATAGAGGGGCTCCTTGATCATAGCCAAATTGAAGGGATACACGTTAAAGACTGTAAATGGAATTGAAAGAGGACCACTCCGTATATAATGGAAGTTAGCAAGGGATTAATAAAAGAGGGACACTGTTCAAGGGAAACTTCCTCGCAATATCTTCATCAATGGGAACAATGGGACGTTCCTCCTTAGAAAAAAAGTCGTTAGTAAAAAAATGATCCACCCCAAGGTTAGGGGGTAAGAACCTTTTGGCTCGAACGATAAAAGAAATGAGGGGCTTCTTAATACTTTTTTTCTTCTAGCAACAAATACGGGGGATTTTACAGGCTGAGAACTGGGGTAGTTGACAACAGGAGCATACTCAGGGAAATGGGCATATAGGAAAGCTGTTAAAGGACATTATTTGCATAATTAGAAACATCAAACCTGTCGATGCTCCGCGTATAATCGGTCGCCACACGATCCAACCAGGTGTACAATGACCCAATAATGATAGTGACAAGAGGGATCTTCACGCCGCTCGCCATCTGAACATTTATGTTTATTAACTCCTTTCGGGGGCAGTCATGGGGCTTGACCGGAAGGTAGACGTTTGATAACATCACCCAAATATACTCAGCCAACTTAATCTGGGAATCAAAGCCCTTTCCTGCCATGGGATGTTCAAACACTTACTTACCCTAGGGATTCTCCTTGGCTGCTTCGTGAGCCCTAATAATAGATTTGTCTTTAATGAAGTAAAAGTACCTAATCACTTCAGAGTAGGTGCAGTTGTTGTAAGTGACCATGCAATCCTTTACCACTGCCACCAGCTCATCCCTCAAGGATTTTTCCTTACTAGAGACTACCTCCTTAAAAAAAGTATCAAACCCTGCAGCTTCCAAGCCCAGAAGCTCACAAACATCTTCCAAAGTGACATTGAACTCGCCCCAGGAGGCCACAAAAGTGTGTGACCTATGGTTCCAGCGGGAAATCAACAATTAGAGAGCGGTGTTATTTTTGGCGAAGGTAAGATTACTCAGCCAAAAGGAGCAAGACAAAACAACAAGCGCTAGCTAAAAAAAAATACTTAGAGTGGATATATTCAGTCCAAGGACCTAACCCCTCGCAGGCATCAGAGGAAGCTTCAAATTATACTTTTAAATAAGGGAAATCGTCACGTTGAATGCGAAAGTGAGTGACGGTAGCAGTAGGGATGTAGGCAAAGTCTTTAACGTGTTCACCCTCCACCATCAGTAGGTTAGGTTTATCAGTTGGCACCAAATCGCCAGGGAATCTTTCTACCATTTTCCAGAAGCGATCAGACTCGTCAAAATATGGAGCACGATGATAATGCGCCCACTGGTGTTGGCGTGCTTGAGTTTTAGGTGAAGCAATCCTGGAGGAGTGGGTTCGTTCAACGATAGGCTCCATGGAAGTTTAGAGAAATTGAGTGAAGGGTTAAGTTGAAGGAGTGAAATAGATGAAGATGTCAAAACTCTCACAAAGGCTCAGTACAATAGAAAGGATATCCAAAGGTGAATGTGCAAAATGAGGATACCCCTTTTTATAGGGGTAACAAGGACCCCAAAAGGTGATGTTGAGAAAAGCGTAATAATGAATAGTTTAGCTTGCCTGTTTGTCAATCACGAGCAACTATAGAAGATCAAAGGCTGTAATGATGACGTTTCGAGGATTGATGCACGCATTAGCGGCCTGGGTTACATGCGCCTACCCTGGCACTTCCATGTGTCATATACAGAAGTACAAAAAACATCGTCATTTAATACGACATGCTTGGGGTCTTTTCATCTTAGGGAGCGAAGAGTTTTGGGGGAAATTTGAATAAACCTCTTCACTTTCCCCAAAGAATTTGCCACAAGTAATTAAGAAGCCTAACAAAGGGAAGAGATATTGTCCAAGTATGGTGATATACTTATTAAACCAATGAGGTGGTTCGAAAGATAGAGAAGGGAAAAGACTGAAGACCAATAAAGAGTTTCGTACATATATTTCTTCATACAATAAATAAATATATTTACGAAGGGGAAAATGTAGTGTGAGTCCACACCAAAGAGTGATTAACTTAGTTAAAAACATTGATTGACCTACGAAGAAGGAGGATGAAGGCTACTCGGGCTAGTTACCTCGAAGATCCTTCACGAAGGTGGCTCAAAGGACCCACCTCGAAGATTCTCCACAAAGGTTGATCGAAGGACCCACCTCGAATATTCTCCAACGAACCTGGTTCGAAGGATCCAACTTGTAGACCAAAGTCACCTGGATGACAATAGTTTGTAATAAGAAATAGAATAATCTATATCATTTACTTTATCTTATAAATGTATGTTGAGTGATGTTATTGGTACCCACGAGGGACTATGCCTGGCAGGGCATGGGAGAGATAACATGCTCTATCAAAAAATATCCTCTTGGGAACCTTGCAGGGACATGGTTGGGAGGATTGAGAGAAAGGCAACGTTGGGAATACAGTTACCAACTCTCTTGGCAAACTTCGACAAAACTTCATTCAGCACATATGGTTGGTCGAGCCACTACATCCGAGCCACCTCAACTCTTACCTATTCGAGGGAAGCTCCTCGAGGTACCTCAATCTTGTAACCCGGTTCTAAGATATCTCTTAACTAACAAATAGAAACCAGGTTACTCGAGCTTCCTGTTAGCCGAGCAACCTTAGAACAGATACCTGCCTGCCTGACTGATGTGACCGTGTAACTAAAATAGTCACTATTTAACCACTCCCTGGCATCATAATGTTTGACATTTAGGGACTCAAAATATAGCACTTAAGTGGGTTTATCCTTAGGACGACAGGTCTAGTTCACCAAACTTGACTCTTTAGTCGCCCTCAGGTAAGCCTCAAGATGACATATCATGCTCCTCATTAATGCCCACAATACTTCCAACCAATAGAATGGCTTCCCACCAAAACAAGGAGATCTCATGCATTTAATGCAATATCTCTTGCATGTAATGCAACCAATCAGACCAATCACATGCAAGCTTACTCGAGCAACCTCGCCTCCATATAAATACACCTGATGAACAAATTATCAGGAGAGCATTCAGAGCCTAGAATTGCTGCCCAAATTCCTCCATACACGAGAGCTATTGTGAGAGCATTAACTCCTCATACCCATTTAATACCCCTATTGTTGATGTAAAAACTAGATTTGATCTAATTAATTAATCATAGATAAATATGAATAAAGAAAAAAGATAAGTGATTTTTAAAGTAGTTCAGACTTAAGGAAAATGACCTACGTCCACTATTTTGTATTATTGGGTATTTTGCCTCGATCTCGATTATGTTCGCTTATGATTGCTTACCCTTCCATGAGGGTATTACAATGTATTTATATCCCATTGGGCTCTCAATGTGAATGGATAATGAGCCTTTATCGAATAGGTATATACATCTGTACATGGTAATGAATGACTGTAATATAATAAATATTGAATCTATCTTGGTCGTTTGGCCTTCCTAATAAGTTGCTCGGTACGGTGAGTAGCTCTGTACATTTGAGTAGCCCAATACTTGAACTTAGGCTATATTGGATGATACGTGTCTTCATATAATTGGTCCACATCAGCTGACTAATTTTTTTCTCAACAGAAGCCCCCAATGTTTCACAGTTGAGGTTGGGTGTTAGAGTGTGGAACATTTAACCAAAGCGTTGCTCGGGGACATTCCTCATGCCTTGAATACTTACAGACCTTCAATACTTGTAAAATTTTTACTTTGCGTAACAGTTTTGGGCACAAAATGGAAAATTTGTAAATATTTTGAATTTTTGGCGATCGCTTGGGTACTTGTGTTTTTTTTCCTTTGATTAGCCGCTGGAAACGCAGCCGTCATCATTTGTGATCATTACTTTTCTCGTTTTCCAAAGCAGTGTATATAAAGGCGTTAAAATCCGATTGTCACCTACCTTTTGCCGTCTAGATTCCAAACTCTATGTTTTTTCACTTTTCTTCTTACGAATGCTCTTTCTGTTATCTGCCTTAGCTTATTCCTTATTCTTTTGTAAGAATTTCTTCCTTCCTTCTTCTTTCTTTGCTTTAGTCATCATGGTTTACCTTATCGAATCATTAGATAAGTTTAGAGACGATTTTGAAATTCCTTCTTGGGTCGACTTGGAAGAACCTTCTTGTCCTTCTGAATTATTTTCTTTAGCTGAGGGACACTGGTTTCCCTCTATTTTTATAGCAGAATGTGGTTTTTCTTTTTCGCCTGATCCACCGTGTTTGGAATTCTACCAATATTTTGATATTGTACCTACAAAAGTAGTTCCAAAAACATGGAGGGTAGTTAATGGCGTACATAGGTTGAGTCAAATTCATGGAACTCATTTTGGAATTCCTGAAATTATATTTTGTTATAAGTGGGTCATTAGCAACACCACTTTTTATTTAAAAACTAGGTTTGTTAACAGAGCTTTAGTGGTCAATCTCCCTGATTCTAATAGGGATTATTTTGAACATGGGGTTGTGATGAAAAATTGGCAACACCTCCCATTAAAGGGGAACGACGTGTACCAAGGTCCCAAATGTCCTCCTTATGGCAATGGTATAGGTTGTTCTTAATTTTTCAACTGACTTTGTTTTTATTTAATAAAATGTGTCACTGACTTTTGCTTTCTTTAATTTTTATTTGCAGTTGACAGTAAAATGAAACCCCCAAAGAGAGTGATATTAATATAAAAGATTTGAAATTAATTTGGGGCTTGCATCAATCAGTTGCAGGGGATCAGGTGAGAGCTGATTCATATTTGTTGAAATATAGGAACACCACATCCTCTTTTATTGCTCGTCCTACTGCTCCTCCTTTGGTGATTGATCTTGAGCAGGCTCCAACATCTTCTTCAGCTGTTAAGGAATCTTCTTCTGACTTATCTACCTCCATTACTGATTTGATGACGAAGAAGCGGAGAATGGATAATCTTTTTGCTAAAATTATTCCTGGTACTGATGGGATAAAAAAGAACAAAGAAGATGTCCCAGCTGAAGGGACTAAGAAAAAGGATATTGCTCCATCTGGAGGAGCAATCACATCTGCTAATGAGGTAATTAAGAAGCCCCCTGTTGTTCTGAAACAGTCAATACCTTTGATTAGAGAAGCTATTGTTGTTCGAAAAGAGGCAACACCTTTGATTGAAGGAGTTGATTCTTTAAAAATATTGAGAATGGGTCTTGTTGAAAAGACCGTTGATGTTGTCGCTCCACCTGTTGGGGTTGAAATACCTTCTTCAGAGTCAGTACAACAGATAATAACTTCTTCCGAACAACGTCATCTGTCATCCGAGCAACTTTAGGAACCAATTCCTTCTTCAAAATCAGCTGAGGATGTAGTGGGGAATAAGAAGAAGGTGTAATGTTGTTCGGTAATTTTTTGTTTTCCTTTTGTTTGTACTCTGGTTGTTCCTTCATCTATTATGATCAATGAAATTGACTTATTATTTATCTAAATTTCTCCTTTACTTGTTCAATATAACTGTGCTATTGTTGATCTGTCTTTACTTTTCCTTGCTAGTTCATTGCCAGGATGGAACTTTTGTCAGCTCATGATACAGAGTTAATGAAGAAATATACAAATTACTTTAAAGTTGGTCGCGCAGATTTTACTGAAGCACAAATAGTTGACATTCTTGGCTCTGATGTCTCTGAACGAGAAATAGAGGCTTACCAGTACTTGAAATGCTTACTCAATCATGCAGTGACGAATAACGTAGCTTACTACGAAGGAATGATTGAAGAATTTTAGCTTCAACATAAGGAAGTCACTGCTCTTCTTCATGAAGGTTATGAGAGGATGTACAGACAGTTGAGTGCTGATCGGGATTATGATAAATTTATCTCTGCCCATAATGAAAGAGAGAGAGTACTGAAACTTAAATTTAAGGAGCATAGAAATATTGCTAAACTGCTGGAAGAAGAGAATATTTCTTTAAGAGAATAATTGAGATAATTAAAACATGATTCTTCTTTTGGAGCTCTGGTCTCGGTTAACGATGAAGGTATTTCCTTTTTGGAGATTGAGAATGCTTCATTAAGAGAAGAATTGGAAACTTTGAAAAGAGTCAGACCTGCATCCACTTCTCGGGGTAGAACAAGAGCTATTCAGAGTAGTATTGAACAGACTAGAACTCATCAAGTCTTAGAAAATTAAGCTGCTCAACTGAAGGCAAAAAATCTAGCTCTGACAGAGTGTCCCAGAGGATTAAAACTCTTACAGAGCAATTATCTAATGAAAGTTCTGCGTTGCAAAATAAAGAAAGTGTACTGAAAAGACTTCATTAATATGTTAAACGATTAACTTATCAGTTTCACAAGCAGCCCAGAGAGTTCTGGATGGAGGGGTAAAATGAAGCTTTATATCATCTTGATGCCAGATTGAAACAATCAAATAATGAAGGATACAAACAGGGATGGGTGAATGCTTTGACTGTAATAAAAGTTGAACAAGGAACGGAACTGTGGGATTGGTATGAGCCTAGGTTTCTCGATGTGCCTGTACCATCTTTTCATCTCAATGTTAGTTGGATTCCAATCAACTTTTGTCCTCTGTGTTTGATTTCCAAATACCTTGGTGATTACAGCTTGTGGCCATACCCGATCCCCTCCGCGGAGGAGAAGGATCCTTCGGGTCCCGTTCATCCCTCTTGGGAGCACTTCGACCGGCGTCGTTTGAGATGTGGTGTAAAAATGTAGAGAGATTCAGAGTCGCCAGTCTATTTTACTCAAAACAGACAAAAGAAAAAGGGGAAGCCACCCCGAAGAGTGGCATCCAAAGACATACTGGTGCATACGAAACCAGGATGATTCGAGAAGGGTTCAGAGGCTTAGTTACGAAATGGGAAGGTGTTAGGCACCCATTCCGCCCTTTCGATCTCTCATGGATATTTGCTATTTCCTTTTATATTCCCCCCCGTGAGATGTGTGCATGTGTATATATATATAGAATGGAGGTGGGAATCCTCGACTTGTATCATGAAAAAGATAAAGCGAGTCATCCGTAGGAAGTTATAAGAATAATTTTCAAAAAATAAGATTTACGTGATTACCCCTACGTTGATCGTTATGAGGGAACGATAACGCGTATGGAGTAATACGTTACAAATATATAGAATATAAGAAGATTAAATTTTGAGAAAATAGAAAGTAAGAGAAAAGGTGAGAAAAAGGAATCGAGTCTCGGGTTTTAGCCCAAGACGCCTACGTAGCCTATAAGGGCATCAAAGTCCACGTAGTTCGCATACAAAGCAAAGGGGTGGGGTTTATCCCATAAATCCAAATGTGGGATCTCTTATTTGTAAGTGTGTGTGTGTGTGTGTAGAAAAAGTGTTTTAGTTGTGAGAAAAGTGTGGAAAAAGTGTGAGAATCCTTACTTGAAATTTATGAGTAAACCTTCTTTTTCTTGTTTTTGGGGTTTTTATTTATATGAAAGAGATGTACAATAATAATAAATAAAAAGTATATTAGGATATGTGAGATGAGATAATAAAAGTGCTAAGTAAGAAAACAAGTTATTGAGAATTTAAGAGAATTTAAGAGAGAGTAGAGGAAGTTGGACCTTCTTGAAGATCTTGAGCTTGATCTTGAATGTTGGAGAGCATCCCTTGCACTTGGATGATGATGGAGAGTGGTTAATTCACCAAGTTTGATGAAAAGGATAATGAAAAGTGGAGGTAAAAAAGGGTTTTGGAAGTTGAAATCATGCTGCCTTCGAGAGAGGTTTCTGGGATTCGTTCAGAGAGATTTCTATGAGATCTAGGCTCCCCATGAAAATGAGGTGAAGGCCTCCTTTTATAGGCCCAGGTGAGTGCCGATCGGCATAGAACCCTTCCTGCCTATCGGCAGGCAGGTGCCGATAGGCAGGTTCTGGAACCTGCCGCTTGGTAGTGTGTTTCCGGCTTTTTCGGAACATCGGCCGCCGAGGGCAAACCGTTGGTCTGAATTGCGCACAGGGCATACTGTTGGAAATGTAATTCAAAGACCTTAGAAAGTCCTTTGGACCACTCCCGGGTTAGGGAGTTGACTTTGGGTCAAATATGGCTCGGAAGCATTTGTTGGTCCATTGGACGGGGAATCGTACGGACGCAAACGGATCGTTCGTCCACATGGTAAGTCCGAATCGCACACGGGGCATACTGTTGGAAAGGTTAGGAGATTTACTTCGACATTCCAAAGAGTTTGACCCGGTTTGGAGAGTTGACTTTGGTCAATCGGGCCCGGGAAGCATTCGGTGGCCTCCCGGAGTTAAACGGATCGTTCGTCCGCATGGAAAGTCAGAATTGTCCACAGGGTGGACCGTTGGAAAGGGGATTCAGTGCCCTTAGAAGATTCATTCATCTTCGGTCAGGATGAAGAGTTGACATAGGTCAAACAGAGCCCGGGAGGGCCCGGTGGCCTCTAGGTCAGGTTTCGGACGCAAACGGATCGTTTGTCCGCATGGTAAGTCAGAATCGCGCACGGGGAGGACCGTTGGAAAGGGTATTCAGTGCCCTTCAAAGATTCATTGAGTCTTAGTCGAGATGAAGAGTTTAATTTTTGGGTCAAACTGAGCCAGGGAGTGCCCGATGGCTTCCAGGTCAGTACTCGGGACGTGACCTGGGTTTATAGTGATGAAGGGAGGTACTAGGGACCTAAGGAGAGTTAGGGGGTAACATAATGGGGTGTCTACAGAGCCCCTCGATGGGTGAGTTTGGAACAAATGATGACCATCGAATAAACACCACATGGTGATTTTGAGGGAGTATGACCGATTCAGAGGGTCAAGGTCGATTCTGAGGACCTAAGGAGTGTGTTGGGGATGATCAATTCTGCGAATTAAAGTCAAATCTGTGGGCTTAGGGTAAAGTTCTGATAACCGAGGTCAATTCTGACCTAAAGAGTGGTAACAACCGAGGATCGAGGTCAATTCTGACCCAACTCAGGTGACGATCCAAGACCGGGGCCAATTCCGACCCAAGAGTGGTGACGACCGAGGAGCGAGGTCAATTCTGACCTAACTCAGGTAACGATCCAAGACCCGGTCTAATTCTGACCTAAGAGTGGTGACGATCGAGGACCGAGGTAAATTCTGACCTAACTCAGGTGACGATCCAAGACCGGGGCCAATTCTGACCCAAGAGTGGTGACGACCGAGGACCGAGGTTAATTCTGACCTAACTCAGGTGACGATCCAAGATCGAGGCCAATTCTGACCCAAGAGTGGTGACGACCGAGGACTGAGGTCAATTCTGACCTAACTCAGGTGACGATCCAAGATCGGGGCCAATTTTGACCCAAGAGTGGTGACGACCGATGAGCGATGTCAATTCTGACCTAACTCAGGTGACCAATTCTGACCCAAGAGTAGTGACGACCGAGGACCGAGGTCAATTCTGACCCAACTCAGGTGACAATCCAATACCGGGGCCAATTTTGATCCAAGAGTGGTGAGGACCGAGGACCGAGGTCAATTCTGACCTAACTCAGGTGACGATCTAAGAGCGGGGCCAATTCTGACCCAAGAGTGGTGATGACTGAGGACCGAGGTCAATTTTGACCTAACTCAGGTGACGATCCAGGACCGGGGCCAATTCTGACCTAAAGAGTGGTGATGACCGAGGACCGAGGACCGAGGTCAATTCTGACCTAACTCAGGTGACGATCAAATATCGAGGCCAATTTTGACCCAAGAGTGATGACAACTGAGGATCGAGATCAATTTTGACCTAACTCAGGTGACGATCCTATACCGGGGCCAATTCTGACCCAAGAGTGGTGACGACCGAGGACCGAGGTCAATTCTAACCCAACTCAGGTGACGATCCAAGACTCAATTCTAACCCAAGAGTGGTGACGACCGAGGACCGAGGTCAATTCTGACCTAACTCAGGTGACGATCCAAGACCGGAGCCAATTCTGACCCAAGAGTGGTGACGACCGAGGATTGAGGTTAATTTTGACCTAACTCAGGTGATGATCCAAGACCGGGGCCAATTCTGACCCAAGAGTGGTGACGACCGAGGACCGAGGTCAATTCTGACCTAACTTAGGCGACGATCCAAGATCGGGGCCAATTCTGACCCAAGAGTGGTGACGACCGAGGATCGAGGTTAATTTTGACCTAACTCAGGTGACGATCCAAGATCGGGGCCAATTCTGACCCAAGAGTGGTGACGACCGAGGACCGAGGTCAATTCTGACCTAACTCAGGTGACGATCTAAGACCGGGGCCAATTCTGACCCAAGAGTGGATAAATATTGGATTTTGATTTTGTTGGAGAAAGAGCTTTATGATTTTGATCTGATCTGGGGAGCTGATAGCTGGGGAAGCTTTTGGGAGACCTCGCAGGGGGGAATAACCTATTTTGGGTGTTGTAAGAGAATTCCGCTGGGGGAGTGATTAGGTGATCCTTAGGGATCCTCCGGAGCTTTGTCGGGAGGAGTTTTCACTTGGTTTTTGAGGATTCCGCTGGGGAAGAGGGGTTTCGCTCGAGGGAATGCAAAATTTTCTTGGTAAAAAGGTTCTAGGTCCTTCCTTGGATTTTTAGGATTTTTTTGGTGATTTTCGGAGGCTTTCTGGTATTTTCTTGGATTTTCTGTACGAAATTTGAGGGGGTGCCGATCGGCATAGTATGAAGCATGCCATCCGACAGTGGCACGGACTTTTGGGCTACCTCGGGAAGGTAAGGGGTTAGTGCCGATCGGTATGGTAGGGGGTGATGCCGATGGACATGGCGCTTGGCATCCTATATAAAGGGGGAGAATCCCCTCATTTTTCACAACTTCTTTTGCTTTCTCTCCCTCTGCGATTCTTTTGCAAATTGTTTTAGCGTTCTGATCTTTAATAAATGGCCGCCTTTGTGAGCACTACAGTCCACTGGGAGTGGTTGACCGTTGATGATTGGGCGAATGTGGAGTGGAGGGCTAGGGCGCCTATTGCTTTGGGGAATGAGAATTTATTTGATGCGTTTGAGCCTGTTGCGGATGAGAGGACTTTGCTGCGGGAGCCATCACGTCATCGCTCTTCGAGAGTGATCCCCGACAGTTATGTAAGTAACCCGACCTTTGGCATTCTTTTCTTTTTGGTGGTTTTTCTTGCTTGAATTTTGATGAGACTTTTCTTTTTGCCAGTCTGATGTTTCTTTGAAGAACATACGTGCCCGTGGGACAACGGGGCTTAAGGATGTCTGGGAGCATCTCTCACCTGTTGTATGCTGGATGGTGTGATAAGCGGGTTTTGGGTTGTTAGCATCGGTACTAGATGAGACGCCTCGTTCGACAGCGGTTTTGTGCACTTTGGGAGAGAGGTGGTGGGACACTACCCACACCTTTCATTTTGGCTTCGGGGAGATGATAGTGACTGCCATTGATGTGCAGCAGCTGCTGGGGCTGGATTGTGATGGAGAGCAGAGAGAGGTGGATCGCTCTTTACGGGTGAGACCGGAGGCAGTGCGTGCGACACTTGGTGATGTGGGGAGGATAGTTTTTGGGGATTCTATCCGACTGTCCCTACTGAAAGATGTATTGCTGAGTAGGGAGATCGATGTGGAGGACGGGATGTAAGTGAGACAGATGGCCCGATTATTCATTCTTCTGGTGCTGGGAGGCTTCATGGTGGTGTCGAGCGACGACGTCGTCCATTTGTGGTATCTACCGTACTTGAGGATGTTTTCGAACATCCCTTTCTATGATTGGGGGAGTCTGACCTTGGAGACCCTTTACTTTTCTCTGGATGCATTCAGCCGATGCAGCCGACAGACCTTTACTGGGGCCACGTACCTTCTTGAGGTATTCTTTGATTTGCGCATTTCTTTTCAAGCATTCGCATTTTCCTTTCATGCATTCGCATTTTCCTTATGCGTCTCTTTTTTGCTTGTGGATTCAGACGTGGTTCTATGAGGTGATCGGGTGCAACACCCCGTTGATCTCTTTGAAGGACGACACTGTTGGGGACTTCTATCGCTTATATCGATTGCGTAAGGCCAACCGACAGTCGAAGGGATCTCTCTCCCTGGAGGCGGTGCGTCAGGTCTTGAATGACCTGACCAGTGGTAGGGTAAGACTCTTTCCATTTCAGTCTTAGTTTTTGCACCTTTTGATCTTGTATTGATTTATGCTTGCTTGGAGATTTTCATTTGACCTTTTACCCGTGGGGGGCATCCATTCTGGATGTAGGGGTGATCGGGGCGAATGCACGGATGAGGCGTTTGCTGGCGCATAAGTTCGGCCATTCCTGGTATCTTGGGGAGAGGGTGGTTCGTCAGATTGCTGAGGAGGAGATTGTGGTGCCACCCGCGCAGCCTCCTATGTCTATGAGGCAGGAGCAACTAATGTCGAAGGATGAGAGGATCGCGGGGATGATTGGCGAGTCCTACTTGCTGTACACCGATACGATCATCCCGTATGACTATATGGATTTCGTGAGGAGCTGGTTGATGGCGCCCAGCATATATGATGCGTTGCCTTTTCCTCCAGCAGGTTCGAGTCGGGCGGTGGGGTCTTCCCACAGTGGTGGTGGTCTGTCGGCATCTGCGGCGGCGACGACCTTGGAGGTCCTTTTTGTGCGGTTACATACCCCTTCATACAACATCCAGCGGGCTGATGGAGGGATGGTGCCTATGTTGCACCGTCCTCATTCGATGGATCCGGAGGAGTTGGGTTTGACGAAGGAGGTCCTTCGGCCTGCGGTATACCTTTCTGTTCCTCTTTTTCTTCCTTTTCTATTTTCGTCATCCTTGCTTGTTGATACTGATTTCGCCTTTTCTTGCAGCAAGTCCGGGTGTCGACCACTTGGCTCAGGGACATCAGAGACTGGATATCTTCGACGACTGCCCATATTCGGGACGCGGTTCCTGTTCCTTCTTGCTTGGTGCCGTATGCCTCGTCTGGAAAGGACTCTGGCTCGGGAAGTGGTGGTGCGTTGTCTCGCCGTAGGGGGAAGAGAGCGCGTCGCGGGGGTGGAAGCTCTTGAGAGAGAGAGAGAGAATGTGGGTTCGGGCTGAGTCCCATTGTTTTTGCTTTTTCTTTCATGTAAAATTGATGTAACACAGAGCACAAATAATATGCAATGCAATGGGGTTTTTTGATTTTTATCTTTTATTTATGATGAATGAATGCATGCACATGTGCTTTTTACTTTGTTGCTGAGACCGTAAAAAGGAATATTTTTGGAATTTTTGAAGGAAAGTCTTTATTAAAAAGGGGAATTATATAAGGAGAAAAGGGATTCTTGAAATTCTGTTGAGAATATCAATTTATTTTTATTGAGTTTCCTGATTTGACAAAAGAGGAAAAAAGGAAAATTTCCAAAAATGGGGGGTTGCCGATCGACAAGCACCCTGGCCTGCCTATCGACAGTTCAGTCCAGTCCCATCAATTGAAAGCTTTGATTGGTACACTCTTCAGCCTTTGGTACCTTGTGGGGTAGGATTCACTCCGATTTATGCAGGGATTATGTCCCTTGTGAGGGTTTTCAAGTATAAAAAAGGGGTAGGGTGGAGTGTTTTCATCACACCTTTGCATTCTTATCTACCTGTCCACTATTTCTTAGCCTTGCAAGATGGCTCTCCTTGGTAGCCCCGAGTTTGCTAACTACCTCGAAGCCTTGGAATCTATGTGCTCTTATAATGTCGACTACGATGCTTTCAACATGCGTCGAGTCTCCTTGTGGTGCAATCGACCTTTTGAGTGGAATGTGCTGATGGCGGCGGTACAATTCTGGTACCCCGAAGACCATGTATTCCACTTTGGGTTGGAAGAGGTTTGTCCTACCTACGAGGAATTTTTTGTCATACTGGGTGTAAATCCCAATGTTGCTGCGGCTTTGCCCGAATTTTCCCATTCTCCTAGGTATTTGTTGGCCAGGCTTCTTCATATTTCGCCTTCGGCGGCCAGATCATTGGTTGATGGAGGAATGGTCTCCCTCCCGGCGGTGCTGCGGTCCGTGCATTTGCGGGAAGTAGGTGATGCTGGCTATGCTGGAGTCGTGGTTCTGGGTCTGGTTTCAAAATTGTTGTTGGTGACTGGGGAACTACAGGTGGACCCGCAACTTGCATCCATTACTTCATGGATGTCATATCGTCGCAATCCTGCGACGGTGATACTAGCGGAGACCTTAAATGGCCTAGATGCCTGGAGAGAAGGTCGTTCTAACTCTTTGACGGGTAGCCCCGTGATGCTGTTCATGTGGTTGTCTGAAAGATTTCGCTTGGCGACTCCTCCAGAATATCCCTTGTCGGTTGTACCCAACTTATTTTTGCGCTATTTCATCAGCGTTGGCCTGTATGTTGAGAACTGGGAGCATTAGTTTGTGGAGCATGGGGCTCGTGGGCTGTATTGGTTAGTGCCTTGGTGGGGGCAGTTGCAGCCCATTCTGGAGCTAGGAGAGTATTCATATGTGTGGCTGGTTGGTCTCAGGCAGACCTTTTTTTATTTCCCTTGGCGGCTTCTGCGCCAATTTGGCTAGGCATAGGTTGTGCCACCCCGGGCACTAAATTTCTTTTCGGTAGAAGATTTGAATGAGCGCCTGCGTCTGTTGCTTGGGTCTCTGTGGGAGAATCGACATCCGTCGACCCGTCCCTCTTAGTCCGTCGGGGAGGTTCGGCATGTCCCCAAAGATTATATAAAGTGGTTGTGGAGGAGAGTAGTTAGCAAGATATTGGTAGTGGAGACTGGACGGAGATGGTTTATTTTATCTGACACCATGGAAGGGGGTGTTGTGGTCTTTTTGAAGATGGTTAAGGATCCATGGAGTGTTTACGGCACTCTATTCAGGCAGGACAAACTTGGGCACCTCCGGATGTAGATGGTGAGGGTGCAGGCTTTTCTGGTAGCTACAGGTAGGACTCTTGGAGAGTTTATTTATGTAATGGGGAAGTATGTGGGGGTTTTATTTGGCTTTTGATGGTAGTGGGGAAGGGAGTTATCCGTCCCTTCTTCTCATGTAATCCGTACTGTAATTTCTTATTAATGAAATAAACAAGTTTCTGATCATTGAGCTGTGCCTTTTGATGAGTTTTGCATTTTGAATTATCTATACTGATCGTTAAGGCATACATAATCCTTTTGTTCAAATAATTTTAGAATGAACCGCCGCTCTCGGAGGTAAGAAAAGAATGGTATTTTGTGAAAAATAAAGGACCGCACTCATGTGAGGAGTATGAGTTACCTACGTACCTCTGGGGTTTTCAAAAAATTTTAAAATAGTTTTTGTAGAGGATTAGGCCCACGTAGTTCTGGGTAGAGGAAATGAAGAGTTTTTTTTTTTTTTTTTTTTTTTTTTAAGAATAAAATGGGGATGAGAAGAGTCGTAGCACGCCGAGATTTTGGACTAGGGGTAGAATTTCTTGAGACGGTCTATATTGACTGGACGAGCCATCTGTTACCCATCTAGGTCAGTGAGCATGGCGGCACCGCTGGATAAGATTTTCTTCACGATGTAGGGGCCGCTCCAGTTAGGCTTGAATTTCCCTTTGGGGGTCCCATATGGGTTCTATTATCTCCTTGAGGGCTAAATCCACCTCCCGGACACAATGGTCCTTGACTTTCTTATTGAATGATCGCGCTATTCGGCGATGGTACCCCTGTATGTGAAAAAGAGCCTTTAATCTTCTTTCATTTAGGAGGGCTAGCTCATCAAGACGGCTTTGGCACCAGTCTTCTTCACTAACATTGCTTTCGAGCATGACGCGTAGCGAGGGTATTTCCATCTCCACAGGTGGGACTGCCTCCATGCCGTAGACCAGAGAGTAAGGGGTAGCCCCAGTAGAGGTTCGGATTGAGGTTCGGATTGAGGTTCGGATTGAGGTTCGATAGCCCTAGAGGGCGTACGGGATCTGGTCAGCCCAATCCCTACAACTTTCAATCATCTTACTGATGATAGCTTTGAGGTTCTTGTTGGCGGCTTCAACTGCACCATTGGTCTGAGGTCGATAGGGAGAAGATTTGTGTCTCTGAATCCCGTACTCGTTGATTACTTCTGTGACTTCTTCTTCGAAATGCAACATGTTATCTGATACTAGCTCGTGCGGGACCCCATATCGACAGATGATATTCTTCTTGAGGAATTTGGCCACTTTCTTGGCATTCAATACTGCGTATGACCCAGCCTTGACCCATTTGGTGAAGTAATCGATGGCAACCAGGATGAACTCATGTCCGTTTGAAGATTTTGGTGTAACCTTCCCTATGATGTCGATACCCCAGGTGGAGAACGACCAGGGAGAGGTCATGTTATATAATTCTCGCGGAGGCAGGTGTTGAAGGTTGGAGAATTGTTGGCATTTGAGGCACCTCCGGACATAGGCGACGCAGTCCTGGATCATGGTGGTCCAGTAGTAGCCCTGTCGGATGATCTTCTTGGCAAGTATGTGCCCATTTATGTGGGGTCTGCATTCCCCGTTGTGGATTTTCTGCATTATCTTCTCAATCTCAGCCCCTGCGATGCAGTGTAGATGAGTTCCATCGAAGTTCCTCTTGAGTAGAGCTTTATGACAGATGATATACTGGGCGGCCAGTCTTCGGTGGGTCATTCGATTTTTCTTGTTAAAACCCTCGGGATACCTACCATGTTTGAGGTGGCACCAGATATCATAGTACCAGCAATCGGCGAGTTCGGGATCTTCAGTGGAGACAAGCTCAATATGGTAGCAATGGGTTGGTTTGTCTTGCTTTTGAACTAGGAAAGGGGTCATTGTTATTCCCTCGGGCATGTCGACCATGGAGGCTAAGGTAGCGAGAGAATCGGCTAGGTTATTCTTTGCTCGCGGTAGGTAATGGAAGGTGATATCTCAAAATTGGGAGTCCAACTCTTCTAATTGGGCATGAAAGGGTTGAAGCTTTTCGTCCTTGACTTTCCACTTTCTGAGCACTTGACCGATGATGAGGGCAGAATCCCCGTAGACATCAAGGTGTTGAATACCCTTTTCGAGAGAAACTTTGAGGCCCACTATGCATGCCTCGTATTCCGTCATGTTGTTGGTGCAAGGGAAATCTAATTTAATGGCGATGGGAGTGTGGGAGTCATCCGGAGCGATCAAGAGTATCCCAATGCCATATCCTTCTTTGTTGGCAGCTTCGTCAAAAAACATTCTCCATCGAAGGCGGTCTTGAGTGGTGCAGAGGATATTTTCATACCGAAATTCAGAGATTTGGACATCTGCTTCTTCTATAGGGTAATCGGCGAGGTAGTCAGAGATGGCTCTTCCTTTAACAGCTTTCTGTGTGATGTACACCATGTCGAACTCGGTTAGGAGCATCAACCATCGGGCCATTCGACTAAATAAGGCGGGTTTCTCAAGCAGGTATTTGAAGGGTTCCATTCGGGATACAGGTCTGATGGTGAAGGCGAGCATGTAGTGTCGCAACTTTTGGGTGACCCAGACAAGTGTGACACATTCTTTCTCCAAAGAGGTGTAGTTGAGCTCGTACCCGACCAATTTATGACTAGCGTAATAGATAGACCCTTCTTTGTGAGAGTCTTCAAGGTATTGGGCTAGCAAAGCCTCGGCTGCAGTGTCGGTTATGGTTAGGTATAGGATCAAAGGGAGACCAGACTGTGGCGCCATGAGTACTGGAGGTTGGGTTAGGTATTGTTTGATTCGATCAAAAGCTTCTTGGAAGGCCTCGTTCCAAAGCTTGGTTGAATCCTTTCGGAGGATCTTGAAGATTGGTTCACAGATGGAGGTTAACTGGTTGATGAACCGGTTGCTATATTATAATTTCCCAAAAAACCTCGGACTTCTTTCTCTGTTCGGGGTGGTGGCATCTCAAGTATGGCCTTTAGCTTTGCAGGATCTGCTTTTATCCCCTTTTCACTGACCATGAATCCCAAGAGTTTTCCCTTTGTAATGCCGAAGACACACTTCTGTGGATTAAGTCGAATCTGATACTGCCACAGTCGTTCGAAGAACTTTTGGAGAGCGGGAACATGACCTTCTCTAGTTTGGGACTTGATAATCATATCATCCACATAAACGTCGACCTCCTTGTGAATCAGATCGTGCAGGATGGTTGTGGCAGCCCTTTGGTAGGTAGCCCCAGCATTCTTGAGATCAAATGGCATAACGGTGGAGCAAAAGGTTACCCATGGGGTGACGAATGCGGTTTTTTCTTGGTGGTCTGGGTGCATCTTGATTTGGTTGTATCCGAAAAACCCGTCGATGAATGATTTGAGAGCATGACTGGCTGTGTTGTCCACGATCATGTCGATGTTGGGTAGCGGATAATCGTCCTTCGGAGAAGCTTTGTTTAAATCTCGATAATCTACACACATTCAAACCTTCCCACCTGATTTCGGTACAGGTACAATGTTGGCTAGCCATGTGGGATATTCGATCACCCGAATGAAGCCTACGTTTAATTATTTGACCACCTCTTCTCTGACCTTGAGCGACCATTCGGTGCGGAGCTTTCTCAATTTTTGTTTAACCGGCTTATAATCTGGGAGAGTGGGGATCTCATGCTGAGCTATTTCAGGATCGATGCCGGGCATATCATCATAGGACCATGCGAAGATATCCACAAACTCCTTCAGTAATTCTTCGAGTTGTGCACGCCCATGCTCGTCAAGGGTGGCCCCTATCCTAATCTCGCGCAGTTGGCTACTAGAACCGAAATTAATAACAACAGTCTCTTCTTCATTAACTTGAACGCAGTTATGTTGTTTATTATTAACCTTATTTAGACCAGTTAAGAATTGTTCATTTGCAAAATCATCATCATCAAAAGTTCGATTAGAATCTAAACAATTAATGTAGGGCACAACAAGATACTCAAAATCTTCGTTCATTTCATTGATAGGAAAAATAACATTGAGAACCTCGTCAAAAGAGTTCTCGATTACATTTGAACAAGGATAGACAGCAGAAGAAGAAATAGGGTGAACATTGGGGTTAGGGGAGATTTCAAGAGGTAGAACTGGCGCAGCATGCCAGTTGAGGAGAGGTGTATCAGCATCTTTAATCAGACGGGATGGGTCCCTTGACGTAGTGCCTGAATGAATCATATAGAGGGTCAGCCCTAGTACCTGTAAGTTAAAGGAATCTTCAGAATCACTTTCCTCAGTCTCTTCGATATCTTTGATGAGCGGTTGTACGCGGTGTGGGGAACTTTCGGCCCATGGGTAGCTATCTTAGAAAAATATCTCCATTCCCAGCCTCATCTTCTTGTCTGTATGGTCATACCATGGTTCTGGAAAATTGCAAAAGGGGAAATCCTCACCTTCTTTGATGAATCATCCATTTAAGGAGTCTCCTGAGATAGTCGGGATGTAGTCTAATCTTTTCTTCGGTCGAGATTAGTGGATCATTCTGAGCTATTGTTCTGATGGTTGATACCCCAAGCCATAAAGAGCTTTCTTCAGCTCGATGGGCTCAAGTATCCCCTGCTGCCTTTTCCCTAGCCCCAGTCCGGGCATGAAGTGCATGTTTCTGAAAATCTGAATCACATTGACATTGCCAAGAGGGTCATATTCTGTACAAACCCTTTCTTTGAAATCGTCCCCTGCCGGGAGTAGGAGTGGCTCAACTCGGAATCCTGATAGGAGCATATCATTCGACCCGTGCTGTATCTCAAGGATTGGACTGGTGGTGCTTGCACCCTCGATATTTTCATCGTTTCCCAAAATGGTGATGACTCGCCTGTCGGCGAAGAACTTCAATTTCTGATGGAGTGAGGAAGACACACCCTTGATATTGTGGAGCCAGGGGCGTCCGAGCAACAGGTTGAAATAAGCTGGGATGTCTATGACTTGGAATTCAACGACAGGGTTTATAGGGCCAACCCTTATTACAAGTTTTATGGATCCCATCACCTCACGACGAGTATTATCATAGGCACGCACAGCGGCGAAGGTTGGAGCAATGTCGCTCTCTTTCAGGCCTAAATAATTGAAGGTTCTTAGAGGGAAAACGTTCAAGGCGGATCCGTTATCGACAAGGGAGAGTGGCACGACCTTTCCCATGACTTCGACGGAGATGTTGAGAGCATGATTATGGTTCGGCCCAATTCTAGGGATTTCTTCTTCAGAAAATGATAGCATTTGGGTAGAGGTCAAGGATCCGACCAGATTTATCGCCTCTTCTGGTGTGGTAGAGGGAGGAACTATGGGTCCAATGAGTAATTTTATTAAAGCATTTCTGTGCAGCTGGGAAGACATGAAAAGATCCCATAGAGTGATGTTAGCTTGAGTTTTCTTCAGTTGATCAAGGATCTTGCTCTCCTCAATGGCCATCTCTAGCATAGGAAGGTTTTCAACGCCCTTCCCCTTGTAATTTGCTGGTAGTGAGCTTGGAACTTGGTAATGTCTCCCTAATCTTTTCATGTGATTCACTGAAGAAGGAAAGAGCATGAATCTCGTTTCCTCGTCAATCTCAGGTTGTTCTGCCACCTTGTCTATTTCTCCGAGGAGTTCTTCAAATGAGATCATCCCACATATGTCGACTACTAGGCCAGCTATTCCTGAAGCTTGTTCATCGCTCGAGACTTCAAATTCTTCCCCCCATCCGGGGGCAACAATTCTGTCTTTCCATGTAAAGTCGATGCATTCCAAAACTTCGATGGCTTCTTCATACAAGTCCTCCCATTCTGTGGGGATATGCGTGGTTGAAGGGACCAATCGCCGTTGTATCTTCAAAGCAACAAGTAACTCGGTGATACTGCAATTGCTGTTGGTTTGCCTGAATAATTCTGCCATAGTCTGGACAACATCATCTAAGCTGACTTCGTTGGTTGGTACCACCCATCTATCTGCATCTCGGTCCCATTTCCGTGCTTCTAAAAATAGTGTATTGAATCTCTGGCAATCGATGACCATTTGTGAGGGAAATTTCAGCCCGAACTCTAGGAGTTGGTTTAACACCTCTGACAATTCCATATCTCCATTTTTAGAATGGGTACGGACAGTGATGCATACTCTGGTAAGGAGTGACAGTGCCTGATCAACAGGGTTAATAGGGTGTAGGAGGAAATATGGGCAAATTCGAAGAGGTTTAGGAGGGTATAGGGGTGTGATTTGAGTTGATGGATTGAAATTCGGGTTTTCTTCTAAGAAGATGGCATTGGTGTGATTTGGGAGTGGGATGTGAGTAGTGTTCGTCTTAGGATTGGATGGTGGGGCGATGGTACCCCGGTCAATGAGATCTTGGATTACGTTTCGAAGGTGAAAGCATTAGTCGATGGTATGGCCGGCAGTTTGGTGAAAGGCGCAATGAGCATCGGTCTTGAAGTTTCTTGGGAGTGGATTTGGCAATGGACGTGGGTCCAAGGGTTTGATGAGGTTTCGGCTTAATCGGGCTTGGTAAACTTTGGATAGGGGAGCATGGAGCTCAGTGTATTCCCTTCGGATGGGGGCAGGGCGGCTTTCTGGTGCCCAAGATGTGGCTGGTTGAGAGATGTTGTTGATGGCCGAGACGGTAGCACTGGCAGGCTTGTCATACTTTCTAGGGGTGAACTGTCCGGACACCTTCTTTGATTCAATTTCTGCTTTAACGAGGCTTTCCTCGATTTCTACTCCAGCCTCTTTGAGAGCTCTGAAGTGGGGATAGTATTGTCCTCCCATCGTTGCTCGGACATGGGGCAAGAAGTTTATCTTCACTATGTTGACCTGTTCTTCCTCGGATGGCCGATTAGTCATGGTAGCTGCTTGTTCCCTCCACCGGGTTATGAAGTTACTGACTGATTCCCCTGGGTTCTGTTTGAGGAACTCTAAATCATGACAGGTGATTTCAATATCTTCGTTGTATTTGTACTGCAACATGAATTCTCGGGCTACATCCTCCCAACTGCGGATTCTGGATTCTTCAAGAGATAAGAACCATCGGAGGGCACTATCCTTCAAAGTCTGTTGAAATAGTTGGGCCATCACTTCTTTCGAATCCCCTAGTAGAGTCATGGAACGATGATAACTACGGAGATGAACAATCGGGGGTCCACTCCCTCCAAACTTCTCGATATTTGGAATTTTTAACTTTTCGGGTAACCTTGCTTTAGGATAAGGAGACATGTGGGTGTAGTCCATGTGATTTCCAGAGATCCTGACTTGGTCAAACTTCTTGGTGAGCATTTTGAGATCCTCCTTGACTTTATTCAACTCCTCCTCTTTTGGATCAACGACCATAGGCGGGTGAGCCATAGGTTGGGCAATATTTGGCATTGGAAGATGGACAAGCGACGGCCCATTGGCAGGAGGGGCACGTGGAGCGTGCTGATATTCTTCCGAAACCCAAATAGACTCGGGTGGACCCATAGCACGAGGGAATAGGGCCTCGGGCTCTTGAGGAATAGGAACCTGGTTTCGTTGCATCTCTCGGACCTCGGTTTGGAGGTTGTCAATCTTGGACACAAGCTGATCTAGGACTGTCGTCAGATCTGGCTGTATGACTGGCTCTTGATCTTTATTCTCCATAGAAAATGGATGTATTCCGGACTCGAAAGAAGTAGTAGAGGAACGGATAAAAATCCAGGGTGATTTGACTGAAGACCGAAGCCAGTAGGGAGCTAGGCCAAGGGCTTGCGATCGACCTGAGAAGGCGTAGGATGAGATTTATTTTTGAGAAAAAGGGAAGAAACTATTTTTGGATTTTTGATAAAGAAGGGAGAAATATTTTTAGATTTTTGATAAATAAGGGAGAAATGTTTTTGGAGACGGAACTCAGCATGATTATTATGGTCATTATATTCTCACTTGTACTTAATCCTCCTAAATGCAATGCCGAACGGGACCCGAGCCTGGAAAAGTGGGGTTCTTAGTATAGGAAAAGCTACGATTTGGATTTGTAACCAGGCTCACGGACAGGGTCCCGTTTTAAAATTGTGCAAAAATTAGGCGGCAGGCCGACCCGGAATTTTGGCAGAGTTTCGGGTTGAAACCGGCAATCTAAATTGCGTGTCCTAGGTTTGACACCTATATGCGGGTATGCAGTTGGTTGGGTGAATTGTCATGGGTTCCCCCCTTTGGAGTGACTTCCACGATATACGTCTTGCTCTTGCGAGAAATCGATACGTGTGGACAAGCCATTTGATATACCTGAGTGTACGTGAATTGCCTCACTATATACCTCGTGGGGATGGTACGTGTGAGAGCGAATTCGATATACTCGGCGTACGTGAATGAATTACCTGCGATATACCTCCCGTCATGACTTCGGTCAAGCAGTACGATGCGGGGGAACCGTTCGATATACGTCGAAGGTACTTGGCCAAGGGAAGGTGAGAGTCATATCGCTTAGGCTAACTGCGACCTGCCGGACCAGCGCCCATCACGAAGTGACCTTCCAGTTACTGGGTAAAATTTGGTCAATAGCAATGCTCTTTGGTGATATCTTGTGAATCATTCATGATTCTCTTATTAGTATCTTATGATGAGAATGCCTTTCTTGATTATGCCAAACAGGGAGCCGAGTATGAGTACCCCAAAAGGTACACCAAGTATGGATAGGTGATGCGTGCAACATGTGGATATATGTGATCCTAGGTGCACGTGGTGTGAAGTTTACATGGAGGATTTTCTACAAGTGTGTGAACATAAGCATAAGCATGGGAGACACATGAAAAAGGGGAACATGCGGATATGGAGGGAAATATAAACAAACATAGCATCCATGTAAATAGAGTCAAGCCCTCAAACAGATAATAACACATATCCCCAGCAGAGTCGCCACTGTGGCTATCCCCGATCCCCGCCGCGGAGGAGAAGGATCCTTTGGGTCCCGCGCGTCCCTCTCGGGAGCGCTTCGGTCGGCGTCGTTTGAGATGTGGTGTAAAAATGTAGAGAGATTCAGAGTCTCTAGTCTATTTTACTCAAAACAGACAAAAGAAAAAGGGGAAGCCACCCTGAAGAGTGGCATCCAAAGACATACTGGTGCATACGAAACCAAGATGATTCGAGAAGGGTTTGGAGGCTTAGTTACGAAATGGGAAGGTGTTGGGCACCCATTCCTCCCTTTCGGTCTCTCATGGATATTTGCTATTTTCCTTTATATTTCCTCCCGTGAGATGTGTGCATGTGTGTATATATATAAATAAAGGTGGGAATCCTCGACTTGTATCATGGAAAAGATAAAGCGAGTCATCTGTAGAAATTTATAAGAATAATTTTAGAAAAATAAGATTTACGTAATTACCCCTACGTTGATCGTTATGAGGGAACGATAACGCGTATGAAGTAATACGTTACAAATATATAAAATATAAGAAGATTAAATTTAGAGAAAATAGAAAGTAAGAGAAAAGGTGAGAAAAAGGACTCGAGTCTCGGGTTTTACCCCAAGATGCCTACGTAGCCTATAAGGGCATCAAAGTCCACGTAGTTCGCATACAAAGCAAAGGGGTGGGGTTTATCCCATAAATCCAAATGTGGGATCTCTTATTTGTAAGTGTGTGTGTGTGGGTAGAAAAAGTGTTTTAGTTGTGAGAAAAGTGTGGAAAAAGTGTGAGAATCCTTACTTGGAATTTATGAGTAAACCCTCTTTTTCTTGTTTTTGGGGTTTTTATTTATATGAAAATAATAGATGTGCAATAATAATAAATAAAAAGTATATTAGGATATGTGAGATGATATAATAAAAGTGCTAAGTAAGAAAATAAGTTATTGAGAATTTAAGAGAATTTAAGAGAGAGTAGAGGAAGTTGGACCCTCTTGAAGATCTTGAGCTTGATCTTGAATGTTGGAGAGCAGCCCTTGCACTTGGATAATGATGGAGAGTGGTTAATTCACCAAGTTTGATGAAAAGGATGATGAAAAGTGTAGGTAAAAAAGGGTTTTGGAAGTTGAAATCACGCTGCCTTCGAGAGAGGTTTCTGGGATTCGTTCAGAGAGATTTCTATCAGATCTGGGCTCCCCTTGCAAATGAGGTGAAGGCCTCCTTTTATAGGCCCAGGTGAATGCCTATCAGCATAGACCCCTTCCTGCCTATCGGAAGGCAGGTGCCGATAGGCAGGTTCTGGAACCTGCCGTTTGGCAGTGTGTTTCAGGCTTTTTCGGAAAATCGGCCGCCGAGGGCAAACCGTTGGTCACAATCGCGCACGGGGCATACCATTGGAAAGGTAATTTAGAGACCTTCGAAATTACTTTGGACCACTCCCGGGTTCGGGAGTTGACTTTGGGTCTAATATGGCTTGGAAGCGTTTGTCGGTCCATTGGACGGGGAATCGTGCGGACGCAAACGGACCGTTCGTCCGCATGGTAAGTTCGAATCGTGAACGGGACATAACATTGGAAAGGTTAGGATATTTACTTCAACATTCCAAATATTTTGACCCGGTTTGGAGAGCTAACTTTGGTTAACCGAGCCCGGGAAGCATTCGATGGCCTCCCGGAGTCAAACGGATCGTTCGTCTGCATGGAAAGTGGAAATCGCGCACGGGGAAGACCGTTGGAAAGGGGATTCAGTGAACTTAGAAGATTCATTTAGCCTTGGTTGGGCTGAAGAGTTGACATAGGTCAAACAGAGCCCGAGAGCTCCCGGTGGCCTCTGGGTCAGGTTTCGGACGCAAACGGACCGTTCGTCCGCATGGTAAGTCAGAATCGCGCACGGGGCAGACCGTTGGAAAGGGTATTCAGTGCTCTTTAAAGATTCAGTGAGTCTCGGTAGAGACGATGAGTTTGATTTTTGGGTCAAACTGAGCCGGGGAGTGCCCGATGGCTTTCAAGTCAGTACTCAGGACGTGACCTGGGTTTATAGTGATGAAGGGAGGTACTAGGGACCTAAGGAGAGTTAGGGGGTAACAGAATGGGGTGTCTACACAGCCTCCATGAAGAATTTGAGATATCCCAACCTCCTCATTTGCTCGACCGACTAAGTTTGAGAAATACCAGAATGCTTCAGGACTTGAATTTTATCAACTTCTCTTTTGCTTTAGATGACCCTCCTACTGGGATGGATCCTGTATCTAAATCTGAAGGAAAGAAACCAATAGAATAAACTATCTGTATTTCGTTAATAATCATTGGTGTGAATGAAGAAAAACCATCTTTTTGTAAGTTTATTTCCTTGGAAATAGAACAATTGCATGATATTTATTATGTTAGTAGTGCTATACTTACAGTAGTGCTATACTTACAATAATAACTGGTTATTTTTCAGTATATGAATGGACATTTTGCCCTTTTTGATTTGATTGCTTAGATAATGGAACTTTTGGTCCACGTGTTTGCCTAGTTGTAGTGACTTATCACCCATAAGTGCCTAAGCAATGGAATTATTTTTATCCCATGTTCTTGCTTACTTGTAACAATCGTATCTAGATTGCCTTGGTTCCTAGGCAGTGAATATTTTACCCAACTTCTTGCCCAGTTTAGATGCCTTCTTGGGTCACCCATAATCAAATAAGACTTGCCTTGCTCAATTTTTTTACCAACATTGTTAGTGTTTAGGTTAATACCGACCAACATTTAGTTGGTGGTTGCTGATGCTGACCAACTTTTAGTTGATGGTTGTTGATGTCGACCAACTTTTGGTTGGTGGTTGTTAACATGCTGCATGCTGCGAAGTTCGTTAAGTGTGGTGCATAACACTAGTACTCCGAAAAAAAATAATAAAACAAATAAAATGGAAAATCATCATTTGTTATTCATACTGAAACAATTGGGTACATGGGAAATTACATTACTGGTAATATTTTTACAGGTGTTCTGCGTTCCAGGCATTTTTTAATTCTTCCCTTTCAAGAGTTTCTATTCTGTAAGTGCCAGGTCGAACAACAGTTGTGATACGATAGGGCCCATTCCAATCGGGTTCTAACTTATTATGCTTTTGAATTACTTTCTTGAGCACGTAATCACCTTCCTTCAGATTCTATTTCTTGACCCATTTATTATAGAATATGGCAGTCCTTTACTGATAGGCTTCATTTCAAATTGTTGTATCTTCTCTGACTTCTTCGAGCATGTCCAAATCCAAACGTCGCATCAAATCACTCATAGGGGCATTAGAGTTGAGCACCCTATGAGTATGTAATCCTAGTTCAGCAGGTATCACTACTTCACTGCCAAAAGCCAGCATGTCAGGGGATTCCGCAGTTACGGTTCAGGAGTTGTTCGGTAAGCCCATAACACTGAATGCAACTCATTAATCTAATTCCCCTTCTCATCATCTAATCACTTTTTCAACCCATTTAGTAGAGTTATGTTCGTCACCTCTGTTTGTCCATTACTTTGGGGATGACCTGGAGTAGAATGGACCTTTTAGATGTTGGACTGTAGACAATATGCTGCAAACTCATCATTGTCAAATTGGGTGCCGTGATCAGTGATAGAGGCATGGGGTAGGCCGTATCTACAAATAATATTCTTCCAAATGAATTGATAGACCCTTTCATAGGCCATATCTATTAGAGGTTCAGCTTCTACCCACTTGGTGACGTAATCAACAACTACTACCAGATATTTGAATCATCCTCTTGTAGTTGGCAAAGACCCAACTAAATTTATTCCCCACATAGAGAATGGCCAAGATGAAGTGATTGGTGTTAACAGCGCTTGAGGAGTTCTTCGTATAGTGGAAAATCGCTGGCACTTGTCACATTTTTTAGCATAAGATGTACAATTGCATTGTTGGCTAGTAGTACTCATGTGTATTTATTCTCTGTAAAAGAGTTCTGCCTGCTATGTGAACTCCACAAGATCCTTCATAAATTTCCTGTATCAGGTATTTGACTTCTGCTGGGTGGACACACCTTTGTAAACCAGCTATCAAACCTCTCCTGTATAGAATTCCATTATTCAAAGAATACCTGGCGGCCTTATACTTCAACTTCTTGGCTACAAGTAGGTCGGCTGGTAAAGTACCTTCTTCAATATAAGCCCTAATGGCATCCATCTAAGATGGTCCTATATCCAAGGCGATAAAATTCACCATTAAGTCTGCATCAATACTTCTGCTTGCAAGGACTTCCATAGGGATTGTTCTTTGTAGCTCGGTGCGAGTAGCTGAGGCTAACCGAGCAATTTCATCTTCCCTTGCATTCTCCAGTCTAGGTATTCTAATTACTTGAACAACTGCAAAATTATTTACAATCTCTAAAGCTTTAATTAAGTATCGTGACACGAACTCCCCTTTTGCTGCATAAAGACTTAGCATCTGGTTCACCACAAACTACGAATCATTGAACACCAAAACTTGCTTTGCATTTAATGATTTAGCTAAATTGAGGCCCATGATCACGACTTCATAATAAACTTTATTGTTGGAAGCTTGGGATTGTAAATGCAGAGCATATTCAATGTCTATCCCATCTGGACTGTTGAGAATAATCCCAGCTCCACAACCTATTGCACACGAAGAGCCATTGACATATAAATTCCATATAGGAATCCCTTGATGGAATATCTTGTCCTTAATTTCTTCATACTTCTTCTTCAATTCTTGTATCTTACCAGAGGATTCTGGTGGATCGGTGGCCTTCCCTTCTGGCAATTCTGCTTCTGGGAGTTGATCGGGGATTCTTTCTGTTGGTCCTTTTATATCCTTGAGTTTCTCTACATTATCCCCATGTTGATCAGAAACATCTGGGTAGGTAAAATCAGCAATGAAATCCGCCACTGCCTGTCCCTTGAGAGAGGATTTCGGCTCATAGATAATGTCATACTCCCCTAACGACACTACCCAATACATCAATCTTCCAGACTTTTTTGGTTTATGTAAAGCCTGTCTGAGTGTCATGTCAGTATATACCAATATTATATGGGCTTGAAAATATGGTTTCATTCTCCTGCTCCCTTCAATCAATGCCAATTTCTCTAATTTTGGGTACCTTATCTCTGTTCCTCTGAATGCCTTACTACTGTAATAAACGGGTTTTTTCACTCCTCCCTCTATTATTATCAAGGTTGAACTGACTGCACTTTTTGAGACCGCTAAGTACAAGTATAATTTTTCTCCCGCTACTGGCCTAGACAATGAATGAGGTGTCCCCAAGTATCTTTTTAACTCTAAGAATGCCTTCTCATATTCATCGTTCCATTCAAAGGTATTTCTGGGCACCTTGAAGAATGGAAGACATCTATCAGTTGATTGAGAGACAAATCGATTGAGAGATGTAACACGCCCCATAAGGCCCTGCACTTCCTTCTTGGTGGTTGGAGATTATAACTCCGGCAAGGCTTTTATCTTGTCAGGATTTGCTTCAATACCTCTTTGATTCACAATGTATCTGAGGAACATGCCCTCCTTCATGCCAAAAATGCATTTAGTTGGGTTCAGCTTCATTTTTTATTTCTCCAGTTGATTAAATGTTTGGCTTAAATCAGCTATATGGTCAGCAACTTTCTTATTTTTAGTCAACATGTCGTCGACGTATACCTCCATATTTTTGCCAATCTGTTCCGTAAACACTTTGTTCACTAGCCGATGATATGTAGCCCCTGCATTTTTAAGACCAAAAGGCATAACATTGTAAAAATATGTTCCTCGTGGGGTAATGAAAGAGGTACTTTCCTTATCTTCTGGTTTCATTTTAATTTGATTATATCCAGAATAGTCATCCATGAAGCTTAGTAGCTCATTCCCCGAAGTTGCATCCACCAGCTGATCTATCCTGGGCAGAGGAAAGTGATCTTTCGAGTAAGCTGTATTTAGGTCTATGAAGTCCACACACATTCTCCACTTATTATTCTTTTTCTTGACCATTACAACATTAGCCTGCCAATCAGGATATTTCACGTCTTCGTTGAAAGAAGCTTTTTATAACTTTTCCACTTCTTCTTGGATAGCCTGGTTCTTCTTCGGACTAAATACTCTTCTCCTTTGATACACTGGTTTGATCTCCTTATTGACATTGAGCTCATGACATAAGAAAGCTGTGTCAATCCCCGACATATCCTTATGATTCCACGCAAATACTTATTTTCGCTGCTTAAAAAATGCCTCCAGTTCTTGCTTCAATACTGGATCAAGTGAAGCACCAATCTGGATTGTTCTTTCTGGTTGCTCGTCATCTAGAATAATACTTTCTGTTGCTTCCATGACTTGGCCTTTAACAAGTTCCGTTTCATCTCTTGGGTCTAAGGTGTCAATTTCAGATTCATCAGATTAATCCACTTGATAAGTTGTTATTTTATTCCTTGCATCTTCCAATTCCTCTTACTCGGCAGATGAGTAGTAACATTCCTGAGCTACTTTTTGATCTCTCTTCACAATTCCAACCCCAAAGTTAGTCAGAAACTTTAATCACTGGTGTACAATGGATGGGACGGCTTCAAACTTTTTTAGACCTACTCTTCCTGTGATTATATTGTAGGCTGACTGGACATTCTTATCCATTACAAAGAAGCGCACCTTCTTTGCTCTGCTAGATTGACAGGTACCAATCAACATGTCTAACCTGATCGTTCTAAGTGGAAATTTTTTTTCTCCAGAGAACCCAATGAGGGGCCTGTGATACGACTCCAATTGACCAAGTTTTAAGTTCAAACTATCGAAGCGGGGATAAAACATGATGTCTGCTGAGCTCCTATTATCCACTAGCACTCTTGAAATGATTACATCCTTCATCCTCATTTTGATCACTAGAGGATCATCATGAGGATACAAAATGCCTTCCAGATCATTTTAAAAAAAACCAAATGACTAGCCTATCTTTGTTGACCTTCCTCGGATGATCTTCTTCTGCCAGATTTATCTGCTGTATAAAAGAACAAGCTTAAGCCTCATTGAGGTAAGCTTTCCTTTCAGTGTCATGATCACCTCCTCATGCGTCTCCACCTATAATCATGTTACAGTCGAATGAGCTAAAACGAATTGAAAATACCTCAGGTTCAGGTTGTCTTGGCCTTTTTAAGAGATCGGGATCATCTTTATGGTCATCATCGTGGTCCCTTTTCTTATCTTCTCTTGGTCGGTGAGGAGATTTGGACCATTATCAAACTTTTTTTTTGGTCTTCCCAGCATTCTGAGGATCAACATACCTATTTAACTTTCCTCATCTAATGAGTGCATCTATTTCATTTTGGATTGCTATACATTGCTTGGTCGTGTGACCATGATCTTTATGGAACTCATAATACTTGGATTTATCGCTCCTTTCGGGAGCTGTCCTTAGTTTTTCTGGCCAATTCAGTTGCTCGCTGTTCTTGATTTCCTCTAGGACATGGTTTATATCCACTTTTAAGGGAGTATAATTTGCATACTTCCTTAAGTGATCCAATGTTTCTTTGCCTTTTGACTGATTGTTCCCACCATTATTCTTGTGATCTTTCTTCTCCGACATACCTTCCACTTTGGCTTCCACCTTTGCTTCAGCATTCTTTTTCGCAGCCATAACCTCTTCGCCATTCATGATTTTGGCTGCTTTTGCCATCAATTTAGCCATGGATTTGGGGGGATCTTTAGCCAAAGTATAATACAGCTTATCGAGAAAAAGACCACTCGTGAGAGTTGTAATGTCTGTCTTTTCCTCATAGTCTATGAACTTCAGTTTCTCATTGTTGAAACGAGTGATATAATTCCTGTTACTTTCACCTGCGTTCTTCGTAACACTCAACAAATATGCTACCCTTTTAACTAGCTTCGCACCAAAACATAAATTTCCTATAAATAGCTCTTCCAGTTGATGGAAGGTTGCAATTTGCCCCCGAGGAAGGCTATTGTACCATATCTGAGCAGATCCAATAATGGTCCCTGAGAACGCCCTGCACCTCATTTCATCTGGAACTGCATAAATATTTACTGCAGCTTGGTACTGCTCTATGTGAAGAACAAGATCGGTTTTTCCATCATACTTTAGTATGACCACATGTCCCTTAAACTTTGATGGTGTGGGAAAGTCCATAATTGCTTGTACAAATGAAGATCCCTTAATAAAGGTTCTTTGGAGAGGGTTCTTAGCCTTCGCCATTTATCCTAACCTATCTTCCAATCTCTAAATATATCTTTTCCATGCATCGTTTCTAGCCCCTGACTTATTTGTGTCTGCCTGGGCAACAGATTGAGCAGAATTCTCCTCTTGGGATATTTCTATTCGAGCTGCAAGTCTGGGGTTTGTACGTGATTGGGCCGAGCCTTCCCTTAAATCATTTGGTCGTTGAGAAGTTCTCGACGCATACCTAAGAGGATTTTCATTCCTCCTAGGACCCAAACGGTAGAAGGGGGAAGCTCTGCTCAACTTTTCAAGAGCACATGGTCTTTCTGGCATTAGAATAACATTCTCTTGTGAATCCATAATTCTTACAGAGGAAGTTTCACCAGGATGATAAGATGGATCACTTGAGTTCCCAGAATAATGTACTTCAGTATGTCTAGACCTTGATCTAGATCGTGGTTGTCACGAAGATGGTGGACGCATGCTTATCTGAATGCTTCGTTGGCCTGATTGTGCAGACGCTCCCTTTTGAACAGTCTGAATGAACTATCGCAGAGTTTCCTACATAGCCGTTTGTCCCCTAGCTAAGCTTGCCAAGATTCCAGTGATATCATTTGAATTTGGAGGGATGAAAGGGTTAGGCAAAATTCCCTTCATTATTCCTATTGCTAGATTCTGGGATATCAGCCATTTATGATGAGTTTTTTTTATTGAAAAACGCTATGTATAGTCATTTTCCTACAGACGATGCCAATCTGTTGATGTAAAAAACTAGATTTGATCTAATTAATTAATCACAGATAAATTTGAATAAATATATAAGATAAGAGATTTTTAAAGTGGTTCAACCTTAAGGAAAATGGCCTACGTCCACTACTTTGAATTACTGGGTATTTTGCTTGATCTTGATTATGTTCTTTTATGATTGCTTACCCCGCCATGAAGGATTTATAATGTATATATAGCCCCATTGGGCTGTCAATGTGAATGGATAATGAGCCTTTATCGAATAGGTATATACATCTGTACATGGTAATGAATGACTGCAATATAATAAATATTGAATCTGTCTTGGTAGTTTGGCCTTCATAATAAGTTGTTCGGTACACTGAGTAGCTCGATATATTTGAGTAGCTCAATACTTGAACTTATGCCATATTGGATGATACATGTCTTCATATAATTGGTCCATGTCAGTTGACTAATTTTTGTATCAACACTTATAATTGAGCATTAACTGAGCTTGAAGTTTCTGCCTTGCCTTTATTGTGCCTAAAGTGCTTGCTCTTTTTCCATCCGACCACACTACCTGCTAGTCCCATCTTGTAAGGACACAAATTTCCAATTGAGTCCTTTGTAGTTTTGGCTCAATTCCGGATAAAAATGCTTGAGTCATAGGATAGAGTTCTTGAGCATCCTTTGAGCCTATGACATGCTAAAGCTGAAGACATTACGACCTTGCTTATCAAGAGAACATCATTGTCGGTTTACATGTGCCTCGTTTCACGTCATCAACTTAGTTCCAATCTCTCCTAAGGTATGAATTCATTACATCTATATATAGGAGCTTGGAACATTTTTTAAATGGGTGTAATTTTATTTTAAAATCAATTTATTTTCAGAAGGTTACTTTAGAACTTTGTATAAAAGATTTTGGGCTTAATTTTGAAAATGACCATTCTGGCACTTCGTTCAAAGTTGTCGTTCGAATGAGTTTGTCGTTCGAACGAGAATGTCATTCGAACGAGTTTGCCAATGACTTTTCCCAATTGGCCTCTGGAACATCGTTAGAAGGTCGTTAGAACGAGACTTAGGGGAGAAATGGTATCTAATCCTATTATAATCATATCTTAGTTTAAGAGATTTAACTTAGGGGGAGAGTGCTATCATCTTAGGTTAATCGTAGTTGATAGAGGATAATTAATTTTAGGGGGAGTATTTATTTTACATGCATTTAATGTTTTAATATTCTTTGATATTCCCTATGCATTTAATGTTTCCTTAAGTGTGCAGGAATTATTCTAGTGGCAACCTTCATCGACAAAGATAATCATCCTTGGGTTTTGAGTCAAGCTTGTATTTTTTATTTTGGGTGGGATGTTGTTTGAGTTTAGTAGAGCTTGACGGCCCTTTAGGATTTTATTTTGGTTTTTGTCCCGGAATAGCCAAAGGGGGAGATTTGTAAGGACACAAATTTCCAATTGAGTTATGTGTAGTTTTGGCTCCGTTTCGGACAAAAACGCTTGAGTCATATGATAGAGTTCTTGATCATCCTTCAAGCCTATGACATGCTAAAGCTGAAGATGTTGCGACCTTTCTTATAAAGAGAACATCATTATCGGTTTACATGTGCCTCGTTTCATGTCATCAACTTAGTTCCAATCTCTCCTAAGGTATGAATGCATTACATATATATATATATATATATATATATATATATATAGGAGCTTGGAACACTTTTAAAATGGGTGTAATTTTATTTTAAAATCAATTTTATTTTCAGAAGGTTACTTTAGAACTTTATATAAAAGATTTTGGGCTTAATTTTGAAAATGACCATTTTGGCACTTCGTTCGAAATTGTTGTTTGAACGAGTTTGTCGTTCGAACGAAAATATCGTTCGAACGAGTTTGCCAACGACCTTTCCCAATTGTCCTCTAGAATTTCGTTAGAAGGTCGTTCAAATGAGACTTAGGGGGATAAATGGTATCTAATCCTATTATAATCATATCTTAGTTTAGGAGATTTAACTTAGGGGAGAGCGCTATCTTCCTAAGTTGATCGTTGTTGATAAAGGAGAATTAATTTAGGGGGAGTATTTACACTACACCAAAACTGGCGATTGGTCACGGCCAAAATCCCTGACCAAAGCTGTGGGTCGCGAACTTGGGCCGTGACCATTTCAGGCGTGACCATATTTGTCAATTTTCGTGGGTCGCGGCCCAAGTCCATGACCAAAAAATGGTCACATCCGAGAGGGGTCACGGCAGATGGTCACGGACTTGGGCCGTGACCCATACCTTGACGGGTCGCGACCCTCATCCGTGACCCAGAACCGTGACAAAATGGTCGTTGCCAAAGTCCGCGACCCACGTCCGTGACAAAAAAAATAAAAAAAAATTGGTCGTGGCCCTTATCCGTGACCCACAACCATGAAAAATTGGTCGCGGCCAAAGTCCGCGACCCACAGACGTGACAAAAAAAATAAAAAAAAATTGGTCGCAGCCCTTATCCGTGACCCACAACCGTGACAAATTGGTCGCGGCCAAAGTCCGCGACCCAAAGCCGTGACAAAAAAAAAAAAAATTGGTTGCGGCCCTTATCCGTGACCCACAACCGTGACAAATTGGTTACGGCCAAAGTCCGCAACCCACAACCGTGACAAAAAAATGAAAATAAAATGGTCACGGACTTTGGCCGCGACCATTTTTATGCGCGACAAAAAAAATAAAAATGGTCATGGACAAAGTCCATGACCATATTTAACTATAATTTTAAAAAAAATATTTTTTTTGGTCCAATCCTAAAATTGGGGATCATGTGAGTGCACCGTCGGTTGCTACGTGTAACGTTGGACGCGTACGAGGTGTTACAAATATTTATTATGGGCAAAACAATAAAAAAAATCACATTGCGAATCGAGAACGTTGTTAATAAACAAATAAATATACAAACTTTTAAATATTACACGTCTTAATAATCACAAACCAAAAAAAAATTGGGCAGAGTTTCCTCTATTTTCTTGACATTCCAAAATTTATAAATGTAAAACATGCTTATTGTAAAGCTCGCACGGCCATAAAATTTAACAATCAAATTATAAAAGCCCGCACGGCCATAAAACTAAACAATAAAAGCCCGCACGTATGTAACATAAAAAACAAAATCCTGAATGTCCACAACATATAAACAATCTTCATGCTGTAGACCATTGCCTCCTTCGTTTGTTTCGCGTGCAAAAATCCTACAAATGATAGAATACATAAAAAAAATATCAGTAAGCAAGTAGGTTTACAAAATATTTAATCAAGATGGAAAATTGCATATAGGAGTTAAAATTATCAGTAACCAAGTAGAAATATGCAAATTACCGTCGTATTCTCAAACCGGGAGTCCCGCGGCTGCGGGGTCAGTTCCTACGAGTTACATTGGTCCCGTGGGAGGTGTTGGTTCCACTCACGGGGACGTTCGGGGGATGTTTCGAGTTCTCACCCTCTAACGCCATGTTTTTAAGCCTAAGTCTAGAAATATACAAATTACTGCGTATTCTCAAACTGGGAGTTTCGCGGCTGCGGGGTCAGTTCCTACGAGTTACATTGGTCCCGTGGGAGGTGTTGGTGCCACCCATGGGGCCGTTCGAGGGCTGTTTCGACTTTTCACCTTCTAACGCCAAGTTTTACCTAAGTCTAGAAATATGCAAATTACATTCGTATTCTCAAACCGGGAGTCCTGCGACTGCGGGGACAGTTCCTACGAGTTACATTGGTTCTGTGGGAGGTGTTGATGCCACCCACGGGGCCGTTCGGGGGTTGTTTCGAGTTTTCACCCTCTAACGCCATGTTTTTAAGCCTAGGTATAGAAATATGCAAATTATCGTGGTATTCTCAAACCGGGAGTCCTGCGGCTGTGGGGTCAGTTTCTACCAGTCACATTGGTCCCGTGGAAGGTGTTGATGCCACCCACGGGGTCGTTAGAGGGCTGTTTTGAGTTTTCACCCTCTAACGCCATGTTTTTAAGCCTAAGTCTAAAAATATGCAAATTACCGTCGTATTCTCAAACCGGGAGTCCCGCGGCTGCGGGGTCAGTTCCTACGAGTTACATTGGTCCCGTGGGAGGTGTTGGTGCCACCCACGGGGACGTTCGGGGGCTGTTTCTAGTTCTCACCCCCTAACACCATGTTTTTAAGCCTAAGTCTAGAAATATGCAAATTACCTTCGTACTCTCAAACCGGGAGACCCGCGGATGAGGGGTCAGTTCCTACGAGTTACATTGGTCCCATAGGAGGTGTTGGTGCCACTCACAGGGACGTTCGGGGGCTGTTTCGAGTTTTCACCCTCTAACACCATGTTTTTAAGCCTAAGTCTAGAAATATACAAATTACCGTCGTACTCTCAAACCGGGAGTCCCGCGACTGCGGGAATAGTTCCTACGAGTTACATTGGTCCCGTGGGAGGTGTTGGTGCCACCCACGGGGACGTTGGGGGGCTATTTCGAGTTTTCATCCTCTAATGTCAAGTTTTGCCTAAGTCTAGAAATATGAAAATTACCTTTGTATTCTCAAACCGGGAGTCCCGCGGCTATGGGAACAGTTCCTACGAGTTACATTGGTCCCGTGGGAGGTGTTGGTACCACCCACGGGGCCGTTCGGGGGCTGTTTCGAGTTTTCACCCTCTAACGCCATGTTTTTAAGCCTAAGTCTAGAAATATGCAAATTACCTTCGTATTCTCAAACCGGGAGTCCTGCGGCTGCCGGGACAGTTCCTACGAGTTACATTGGTCCCGTGGGAGGTATTGGTGCCACCCACGGGGTCGTTAGATGGATGTTTCGAGTTTTCACCATCTAACGCCATGTTTTTAAGCCTAAGTCTAGAAATATGCAAATTATCGTCGTATTCTCAAATCGGGAGACCCGCGGCTGCGGGGTCAGTTCCTACGAGTTACATTGGTTCCGTGGGAGGTGTTGGTGCCACCCATGGGGACGTTCGGGGGCTGTTTCTAGTTCTCACCCTCTAACGCCATGTTTTAATCCTAAGTCTATAAATATGCAAATTACCGTTGTATTCTCAAACCGAGAGTCCCGCGACTGCGGGGTTAGTTCCTACGAGTTACATTGGTCGCGTGGGAGGTGTTGGTGCCACCCACGAGGACGTTCGGGGGATGTTTCTAGTTCTCACCCCCTAACGCCATGTTTTTAAGCCTAAGTCTAGAAACATGCAAATTACCGTCGTACTATCAAACTGGGAGACCCACGGCTGCGGGGTCAGTTCCTACGAGTTACATTGGTCCCGGGGGAGGTGTTGGTGCCACCCACGGGGACGTTCAGGGGCTGTTTCGAGTTCTCACCCTCTAACGTCATGTTTTTAAGCTTAAGTCTAGAAATATGCAAATTATCGTCGTACTCTCAAACCGGGAGACCCGCGGCTACGGGGTCAGTTCCTACGAGTTACATTGGTCCCGTGCGAGGTGTTGGTGCCACCCACGGGGACGTTCGGGGGATATTTCGAGTTCTCACCCTCTAACGCCATTAATGAAAGTAAGTTTCGTGTATGCAGTTTACTGGTCACGGCCCATAGCCGTGACCCACGCCCAAAAATTGGTCACGGACCCCAGCCGTGACCCAATATGTGTGTGTATTGTGCTTCGTCATGCCTATGGTCACGGTCCAAGTCTGTGACCCACGCCAAAAATGATCACGACCCCTAGCTGTGACCCAGTATTTGTGTGTATTGTGCTTCGTCATGCCTATGGTCACGGCCCAAGTCCGTGACCCAATATTTGTGTGTATTATGCTTTGTCATGCCTACGGTCACGGCCCAAGTTCGTGACCCATACCCGACCAATTTTGGAGGAAATTTTGGCGCCAAGATGGTCACGACCTGGTCACGGCCCAAGTTCGCGACCCATAGTGGTCACGAATTTGGTCCGTGACCACTTCCAAAGCATTCATGAATTGGTGTGGTAATAAATATGGTCAAGCCAAAAATTGAGTCTGTCACGGCCCAAGTCCGTGACCAGCTAGTCGCGGACTTGGGCCGTGACCAACTGGGATTTGGTGTAGTGTTATTTCACATGCATTTAATGTTTTAATAATCTTTGATATTCCCTATGCGTTTAATGCATGCTTAAGTGCGTAGGAATTATTCTAGCGGCAACCTTTATCGGCAAAGATAGTCATCCTTGGGTTTTGAGTCAAGTTTGTATTTTTTATTTTGGGTGGGATGTTATTTGAGTCTAGTAGAGCTTAACGTCCCTTTAGGATTTTATTTTGTTTTTTGTCTCGGAATAGACAAAGGGGGAGATTTGTAAGGACACAAATTTCCAATTGAGTCCTTTATAGTTTTGGCTTAATTCCAGACAAAAATGCTTGAGTTATAGGATAGAGTTCTTGGGCATCCTTCAAGCCTATGACATGCTAAAGCTGAAAACGTTGCGACCTTATTTATCAAGAGAACATCATTGTCGGTTTACATGTGCCTCATTTCACGTCATCAACTTAGTTCCAATCTCTCCTAATGTATGAATGCATTACATATATATATAGGAGCTTGGAATATTTTTTAAATGGGTGTAATTTTATTTTAAAATCAATTTTATTTTTAGAAGGTTACTTTGTAACTTTGTATAAAAGATTTTGGGCTTAATTTTGAAAATGACCATTCGGGCACTTCGTTCGAAATTTTTGTTCAAACGAGTTTGTCGTTCGAACGAGAATGTCGTTCGAACGAGTTTGCCAACGACTTTTCCCAATTGGCCTCTGGAACTTCGTTAGAAGGTCGTTCGAATGAGACTTCATCTGAATGAAAATCTCATTCTAACGAGATTTTCGACAAGAGATTTTTTTGGCAGATTTTCTCCACTATCCCACTCTCTTATTCTCACTAACTTTTCCAGAATTAATTTGTGTGGGAACCAACTTTGGAAAAGTAACTTTTGACATTTTCTAAACACTCTTGAGATAACATTTTAAGTGAGAAAAATTCTTAGTTCAAAAGTTAATTTTTTTAGTGTTTTTGAGTATCCATGAATTAATCTCTACAAAAACACTTACACCCATATTAGTTTTTTCCAAGTGCCACATATATATATTTTCTTGGAGTTTGTTTGTCTGGGTTCACTTTTCTAACTAAGAAGAAAAGATTTTGGGTTTACTTCTACATCCCTCGAAGAAGAAGAAGTTTGGTTTTGGATACGGCATTTCTCATACGGTAAAAGGCACCGTGTGTGGTTGACGGGTTCCTAAAGCTTCATTGGTGGATTCCAAGGTTTCGGTGGATTTAAGGATTGTCAACTGAGCAGAGATTGGTACAAGAAGACGCGTCAGGGGTTTGAAAGGAGTTGAGTCGAGTTGAGTAAGTCATTTGTCTTGTACTTGTAAAATTCCGTACTTAGTGGACTTAAGGCTAGGGCCGTTCGAGGTTTTTTCCCGTTGTGAGTTTTTCCTCGTACATCACGGCGTTGTGAGATTGTGATTTTATTTTATGTTTTGTAAAAATCACCTAGAACGCACGCTTAGGGCATAAAGATAGAATATGGTTTAATTCGCAATCTTGATTAAAATGGTGCATGTTTAATTATTTGGGTAAATTTATTTTAAGTTGTTTTAATTCAAGTCAGTAATTTATATTTGCTAAAATTTTGTTTGGTTAATTTGACAATATTGAAAAATATTATGTAGGAAAATTTTAAGATGTGTGTTAAATTAATTTTGGGCTAAAAATGAATTTCTCATTGTTAACATCAAGTGTTATTTTTTTTTGTGAGAGAATTTAAATATTGGTTTGTGTGAATTTTGTGTGTGTGTGTGTGTTCACCATAATTCACTCATTTAGGTTTAATTTAATTTTATTTTTAGAAATTAAAATTTGTGTATTTTTGTTAGTAACCATCTTTATTCTGCTTTAAAGGAAATTGATTTTAAAGTGAAAGATTTTAAAATTGGGGGTCTATCTACGACTCCAACACATCCATTTATTATGCTTGTTACGTATCTCTTATGATACTGCATCATTTAATACAAGTCTGAATATTGAATCCCTTTATCTCTTATTCACTTGTGATCACTGCCAACACTTAATACTGAATGGTGTCAATCCTGATCTTGATAAGGGTTTACGCCTCGCTTGATACTAACTGTATTCCAAGAACCCCCATTTTACATAAATATATGATAGGGAAATAATATTATAAATGTAAATGGAAGAGGACTCGAGTCTTTAATGAGACACATACATATCCTAAAAAGGCATAAAAGTCCATGTAGTTCGCATATAACTTGGGGCGGGTTTCAAGCCATAAATCCAACTGGAGACTTTTCTTATTTGTGTGTGTGGAGAAAAAGGAATTTACATGAAAACCCTCATTTTCTTATTTTTTTGGGTTTCTATAGAAAATATAGTATGTGCTATACTACTAATAAAAAAATGGATATTAATAAGTGCGATCTAATAAAAATGAAATGTTAAAGTAAGAATGAAGTAATTAATGTAAAAACGAGAGAATTTAAAGAGAGAGTGAAAGATTTGGACTTGCTTTGGGGCATGGATATTGATCTTGAGTGTTGAAGGGATGGTCTTTCAAGTGGATGGAGGTGGTGGTAGGAGAGGGAAGGTATTTTTCCAAATTGGGTAAGGAATGGATGGAAATGGAAGGTGGGAGAGGGGTTTTAAGATGGAAACCTCAGTGACTTCGAGAGAATGTTTCTTTAATCACTGAGTGGGATATTTTTGATGTCCCCCTTAGAAGTGAGCTCAGGCTCTCCTCTTATAAGGTCAAGGGGGTGACAATCGAAATTATCCTTGACCTTCCTATCAGCAGGTACCCCAAGACACACTTCCAATAGGCGGGGAAATGGGTTTGTCGTTCGGCAGTCCTCTGCAGATTTTCTGGAAAAATAGTCGCAAAATGCATTTCGTAAGTTCGAATCGGGCATAGGATAAACCATTGGAAAAGGTTATTCAAAGACATTTAAGAATCCATTGGGCCGCTCCTGGGTTCGGGAGTTGACTATAGGAAAATGAGGCTCGGAAGCGCCCTTCGATCCTTTAGACAGGAAATCCCCGGGGGAGACGGATCGTTCGTCAGAACTATAAGGCTGATTCGCACATGAGATGAACTGTTGGAAAGGTTATGTAGATCCCTTTGATGTTACAAATATCTTTGCTCGATTTAGAGAGTTGACCGTGGTCAAACGGGGCCTAAAAGTTCCCGTTGACCCTTCGGAGTAAAATGGGTCGTTCGTTCGTATCGTAAGGTGATTCGCGCATGGGATAAACCATTGGAAAATAGATTCAAAGCCTTTTAATGATCCAAAGATCTTTTCTTATGTTGGAGAGTTGACTAGAGTCAAATGGGTCCTATGAGCGCCTGATGGCCTTCAAATCAGTTTTCAGGGGAAAATGGATCGTTCGTCCCAACTGTAAAGCCGATTCGTGCACGAGTTGGATCTTAGTTCCTCCATTTATATTTGTACACGAGGTAAAGTGAGGAGGGTCATGTTCATAATTGAGTAATATATTAGGTGTCCCTATGGAAAATAATTAAATTATCTTCCAACAGAAGTATGAAATTCTTAATTAGTACCCATTATCAAATTTCCACTATTCCTTTTATGACAATTGACCCCACTAAATAAGTTTATCAAGAGGGTATTATGATCCATGATTAATATTCCAGAATGCGGATTCCACTGGAATGCAATACTGAGTGAGTGCTGACAACCCACCTAATTACTACCAATAAAAAAAATCAAGTAATAATTACATGAACATTTTAATATGTATTTTTCATTGGGATAATAATTTATGGGCCTTTTACAAATTTCTTAATGGTGAAATTTAGTAACAATTAGTATACAAACTTTAATTTCATATGTGGCCATATTTAGTACATTATTGGTGTACCATTACAATCTCGTTTGAGCTATCGGATAAGTTCTTGTAGTTAATACTAACTATTGATATTGCACAAACAACTATATTGATATGATTTTAATTCCTATCTAGGTTGTGAAAGGTTCAATTATACTAGAACCAAAATTTTTATTTTACATGAGTAAGCCGAACTTTACTCACCAGAATTTCTATTGAGTATAGTTGACTAACATAAAAATATATTTAACATTAAACATAAAGTACCACCACATTAAAATGAGCCACAAGTAAGCTATTATTAAACTAAATTAATGTATTTACAATCACATGGTTTTAAGGGTAAACGCTAATAATCTCCCACTTATACTTAAAGTTATGTGGTCATGCATCTAACTCACATTATTTATACATGACTATAAAAATTCCTTGTTGGAAAGTTATTCTTAAAATGACCTTCCAAGTTATTCTGATTCAATAATGGTCACTATCACATCACATTTATGCATGGTCTCTCTAATCAAGTGATAATTGTACTTAATGTGATCAGTGGAAGCCATCCATTTTTATGGGGTGATGCTCCTTCATTTGAATGCTCAATTTTTCGTATTATAATGGGAATGGTTGACATTAATAAAATTTATGAAACCAATTCGAGCATGGAAAAGTTCAGATATTTCTACACCATACAATAAATCATGCATTTTTTTTCATTTAAAAAACATTTTATTTCCTATGGATTAGTTTGGTGGCTCTCGAGATCCCAAAAGAGAATAAAAAACATATCCCTGTGTTCTCTAGGTTTATCTATGCAAAGGGAGTCAATTACAAATGTTGGACAGTGCTTGTGAGGGCTGGTTCACCTGATAGTGCCACAAGTATTACTTTTGTTATAATAGGCTACTTCTTGATCTGATGGGTATCTTTCTTCATGTGTAAGATTTCTTACCAAAGGCAAAATCCTAAGGACTTCCCTGTCAACTTATACAACTTGTGAACGATTTGGATAAGTAAAACTCCTCTTGGTATTAGATATAATGGAACTCACATCTCTTTTGGGCTACTAAATGATAGTCACTTCTTCAAGAAAGTTCACAACACTTACTACTATAAAAGTGACCAACTATACGAAGTTTGGAGAAGTAATCTCCCCAATCAACCATTTTATTCAATACACAAACTCCAAAGGGGCCTACGTAGGTGTAAGTTACACCCACCCACATTATCTCAAGCTACTCTAAGTCGATAGAGTCTGATTGACAATAGGGGCACCGACGGGATGAGATCAAACCTCTAATATTATTTAAAAAGGGTTGATCATCTATTTCAGGTTGGTCATATGAATAATTAGATGAAGTGGATGTTAGTTATCACTAGAAGATCGACATTCAAGATTTTGATGAAAAAATAGTTGTAAATCATCCTCGTTGTCAAGCTATTATCCTTATGGACATCATGAACAAGGATAAGGTCACTAACCCTCCTCCTAATACTTTTAGGGATACAAATAACAGAGTTGGTGGTCAAGAGAGATAACGAGAATACAAAGATATATAATTATAGAAAGGGAAAGAAATGGACATATAGATAAGGAATGATAAGAACCTACATCGTTCTCAAACCCTGATCCTTAAAGCTCCATATAAGTACACAAGGATTATCTCCCCAAGGAAAATTGCCTTTCCATCCTATTTTCAGGCACCTAAGGGCAATTTTGGTCCTTTACCTTTGTGAAGGGAAGAAACCTTATTACACCACTGAATCGGCTACCAGAGCATCGATGTTAACTTTAAGTTAGGTATGGTCATCATGCTACCGCTTGATAAGGATATATAATAACTTTAACTTTAAATTTCTTATGGAGTTATATTTCCCTCATTAATACTTGCCAATCACTTTTTATTTGTGATTTTATAGTCCATGAAATATATCCAATGGGATATCAACATGATTGGATAATTGTGTGATCACAACAACGTCCTATATGACCAGGCCACTCGGATGAGCAACCAGAACATCGGAAAATAAAATTAGAGTGTTCTCACTAACTAATTAAAAAAAATTCTCATTGCAAGGAGGAGATGAATAAAAAGTGCAATGCCCCAAATATCATATACAATCCATTGATCACAACTTCATGGAACTTAAAAAGGCTCATAATCTGATTTTGGTTGGGAAATCCACTTGGTTCTATGAGAAAGAGGATCTGATTAAGCAGAAGGAAATCCTTATTTAAAGATAAAAAAGAATGAAAAATCTAAAGAGGAAGATGATGATGCCCTAGAAAAAGCTTACAATAAAGGATATGGTGATGGGTTTAATGGTGTGTCCCTTTAACTGGAAAATTACTTGTATGTCTCTTTAAATAAGGGCTAAGTAGACCACCTAAAGAGCGGGGCTGTACATGAAGGGGACAAAAATTATGATAAAAATCACCATCTACCCAAACCACCCATTATTTTTGAAACCCCATATATTTTAATACTCATATTTGTAAGGACAAATTTCTAATCGAGTCATTTGTAATATTGGCTACATTGCGTTGGACAAAACGCTTTTGGATCATTCCTCATCAAGCTACATACAACCTTAGAGAATCGAGCATCCAAAGTTCACGCGCCATCTATATGCCTTCAAGTCCATTTTCCTAAAAAGGTATATGACCCAAAATAATTTTTTGTGTTGAAGTAATTTTCTTAAAGAGTAAGTTTCATTTCATAAAGAGTAATTTTCATAGAAAATTAATTTTCATGAAAATTAATTTTCATAAAAACCAATTTTAAAATTAATTTTAACTCTTTTTTAATGAAATTGGAAATCTCGTTCGAAGTTGCTCCAGGTCATTCGAACGACCTGGATCTAACGATATTTCCCAGTCTTCACTGGTAACTCGTTGGAAATGTCGTTCGAACAAGATTTCCAACGACTTATCTAACTTGTCTCTGGACCATCGTTAGATAACTCGTTCGAACGAGACCTGTCAGTTGTGAAAATTTTTAAACTGTTTTCCTTCATTTATTTTACATAACTTCCATGGTCCACTACTTTTCCAGTTTTAATAAATGGACGAAAATCGGTTATTTTTTACGAGGAAGTTTTAAATACTCTAGAGAAAAAAATTTCACATCTTCCCTTTTGGTTTTAAAATCCTTCTCCAAGACAATTTTAACCTTTGAATCAAAACCCCATGCCATCAACTTGAAATACAACAATCACACTTGCGGTGGATTTCTGCATTCAAGCTTATTGAAGACGGTAGCTTGGGCTTCGGTGGATACCGCGACACGAGTAGTGTCGAGCAATGCATTAGAGCTTCGCGTACTACAAATTCGAAGGTAGAGGACGGCATCAGCATGTCTTGAGTTAGTCAAAGTCTGTATGTCTTTTGAGTCCTTTGTAAAACCTATTTGTAGTGGATTTGTCCAGGCCCAGTCGTCCGAGGTTTTTTCCATTTGGGTTTTCCTCGTACATCGGCGTGCTGTGGTTGTGATTTTCGCACTTTACTTTATTAAATCACATATATGTATGCGTAGGATAAAAATGATACAATTGGATAATTTTAGTTCTCTTAATCAAGTTATCAATCCCATCACTCTAACAGTTAATTGTCCATGCTAACTTTTAAATTTGCAAAAGCAATTAAAATTGGAATATATCTATATTTGGCTAATTTTTAATTACGTTGTGTGTGTGTGTATTCTGCGAAATAACCTAAGTACATATAACCTTAAAACTTCAAATTGGTATCAGATCTAGTCTCTAAAATCTTTTTAGATGAATCCTGGAGGTTATTTGGAAAGTTTTTCGTCAAATAGACTACCTTTGTTTGATGGAACTAATTACACCTATTGGAAAGCACGTATGAAATCTGCCTTAAATCAATTGATGAACGTGTTTGGGTTACTGTTGAAAGAGGATGGTCCCCTCCTACTATGGTTGTTAATGATGAAATTATTTTAACACCCGTAGAACAGTGGTGTGAGGAAGAATTGAATGGTGCAACATTAACTCTAAAGGTTTAAATGCCTTATTTGGTGCGATGACTCCCAATGAATTTCGTTGTATAATGACGTGTGAGATGTCAAAGGAAGCTTAGAATATTATCCAAGTTACTCACGAGGGAAATAGTGTAGTTAAAGCTTCAAAACTTCAAAACTCAATTTGAAACCATCACGATGAAAGAAACTGAAACGTTTGATGAGTTTTATGCTCGTATATCTGATATTGTTAATTCTTGCTTTAACTTAGGTGAGAAAATACCTAAAGATCGTGTTTTTAAGAAAATTCTTAAATGTCTTCCTAAGCATTTCATTCCTAAAGTTACTGTTCTTAATTCATTAGGAAATCTAAATACATTACAACTTGAAGAGCTTGTTGGTGATCTTCAAACATATGAATTAGATATGTTTCCAAAGATAATAAAGGCAAAGATAAAGGGGTTGCCTTGAAAGTAAAGAAAGTAGAAGTGTCTGAATCTGATGAGTCTGATATAGATCCTGATGATATAGCTCTATTTGCTAAAAAATTTCTCAAGTTCAAAAAGCAAAACTCAAAATTTGAAAAACCAAAATTTGAGAACAAAAAAACAAAGTTAATAGAAAATTCAATAATCAGGATCCTAAGAAGTTCCACAGAGACAACTTTAAAAATGATGATTTAGAGAGATGCTTTGAGTGTGAGGGACGTGGTCAAAGAGCATTTGAGTGCCATACTAAAATTAAGAGGTAAGGCAAAGAAAAGGCAGTTTACAATGCCACTCTAAGCGACAGTGATAATGAGTCTGAAGACTTTGATGACTCTACCCCGTCCAGAACTAATTTCACTGATTTTATAGCAATCCATGCTAGTAATTCAAGTGAGTCACATCCTAATGATGATAATTCTGAGCAAAATCTTGAGGTTGCTTCCACTCACTATACTAGTAGTGATGAAAAAGGAAGTGAAAGTGAAATAGATGAGAGTGAACTGCAATTTGCTTATACTGAACTATACACTGAGTCTCTTCGTATTAAAAAAGTAAACAAAAGATTAACCTTTAAAGTCTTAACTTTAGAAAAAGTGTTGAAAGGCCTGAAGGAGACGTAGGCTTTAGTTAGTCAACTCGAGGCAATTAAGATATCCCTTTCTGAGAAACTTATATTGGTAGGCAAAGAAAAATGTGATTTAATTAACTCCTTAGAAGGTGCGAACAAAGATCTTCATGAGTCTTTAGAGATTAGAAAATATCTTGAAGTTAAAATTGTCCAACTTGAAAAAGGTCTCGAGTTCTCTGGTGAAGTCAAAGTCACACTCGAAGAAAATTTAGGAAGAATGGGAAAATTATTTCTAGGTCCTGTTTTGGGATATAAGGAGAAAGGTTATCAAGAGAGAAAAGGTATAGGATATGAAGAAGGAGAGCTATCCAAAGTCAAACCCGAACCTGTAGCTAAGTTTGTTACCAAATCTAATTCTCCTAAACCTTATCTACCTAAAATAAGTCCTCCTAAACAACCTTCAAAAACAAATCCAAAACAACCCTATGTGTGCACTTATTGTCACGAACGGGGTCATCTTAAAGATTTTTGTTACAAGCTTGGGAAGAACTCTTATTTCACAAATTCTAAACAACATTATAACTCCTTAGCTAGTCTTAAGAGCCAAGTTGAGTATCTAGTTAATACTTATAAAGGTCTAATGGAAGAGTTTCTTAGGTTTTCTAAAGTCCAAGGAAATAATTCCAATCATAACACTAGAGCCAACAAAGGAAAGAATACAAGTCAAGCTTGGGTTAAGAAAAATCATACCAATAAAGCTTTTGTTGCTCATATTCCATTTAAGGCTAGAAATACCTCCCAAAGGTACTTTGATAGTGGTTGTTCGTGACATATGACAGGTGATAAATCTTTGTTTACCACTCTTGAAAACTATAAAGATGGTAAGGTCACCTTTGGGGATGGAAAAAAATCCCGAATCATGGGTAGAGGATCTATTAAAAACTTCGAGTTTCCTAAACTTGAAAATGTCCTTTATGTTGATGGTCTCAAGGATAATTTGATAAGTATTAGCCAATTATGTGATGAAAATCTTTATGTTAAGTTTAGTCAATCGGAGTGCACTATATATAATCAATTGGGTGAATCTATTTGACAAGGTGTGAGAACTAATGACAATTGCAATGGAATAGTTCCTATATCCTCTTTGGTTTGCAATAGTGCAAAAGCCTCGTCTGACGATATTTGGCTTCAAAGGTTAGGTCATGTTAACTTTAGAGATCTTGATCGATTAGTGAGAAAAGAGCTAGTTCAAGGTTTACCATCTCTAGGAAAACCAACCTCCACTATTTGCGAGCCTTGTCGATTAGGAAATCAAATTAAGAATCCACATAAAAAGTTAAACTCAATAACTACCTCTCGTGTCTTAGAATTAATACTCATGGACCTTATGGGTCCCACTTGTACCGAAATAATAGGAGGAAAGAGATATATCTTAGTCATGGTGGATGATTTTTCTAGATACTCCATAGTAGGCTTTCTAAGAGAAAAATCCGAGACAGTTGATTTTCTCACTGTTAAGTGTAGAATTCTTCAAAATCAACACGGTGTTACCATAAACCGCTTTAGGAGTGATAATGGAACTGAATTCAAGGAATCCGGTGTAAATGCCTTTTGTGATGAAATAGGAATCAAACATGAATTCTCGTCCATTCGAACTCCTCAACAAAATGGTATAGTTGAAAGAAAAAATTAAAGGATCCAAGAAATGGCAAGATCTATGCTCCTAGGGAGAAATGTGGCTCGTAGGTTTTGGGATGAAGCAGTTAACATCTCATGTCACACCATAAATAGGGTTTATTTGCGTCCTAATAATAACAAAACTCCATATGAATTTTGGACTGGAAAGAAGCCTAATTTGTCCTATTTTAAAGTTTTTGGTAGTCTTTTTTATATACTTAGAGATAGAGAACTTCTAGGTAAATTTGACTCAAGGAGTGATGAAGGTATATTCCTAGGATATTCTCAAAACAGTAGAGCTTTTAGAGTTTTCAACTTAAGTAGCTCTAAAGTCATGGAATCAATAAATGTAGACGATGCTCCAGCCATATCTATTGAAAATGAGGAAGATTTGTTATGTGAGTGTGATGTTGTTTTCAATGCTAAAAATATTGAGTCTCACAATGATTTGGTTGTTTCCACTACTAAGAAAAAGTATCCTTCTCCTTGGGTTCATAAAAGTCATGACCCTTCAAAAATTATAGGAGATCCCGAGGTAGGTGTCAAGACTAGGGCTCAATTATAAAATGAAGTTACTTATTTTTGCTATACTTCTAAAATTGAACTTAAAAAATTTAAAGAAGCATTAAAAGATGAACATTGGATTAATGCCATGCAAGAAGAATTGTTTCAATTTAAGAAAAATGATGTTTGGGAATTAGTCCCTAAGCCTTCTAATACAAACGTCATTGGCACCAAATGGATTTTTAAAAATAAAATGGATGAAAATGGTGTCATTGTTCATAACAAAGCTAGGTTGGTTGCCTAAGGATACACCCAAATAGAAGGTGTTGACTTTGAAGAGACTTTTGCTCCAGTTGCTAGGTTAGAATCAGTTCGCCTTTTACTAGCCATAGCATGCCACCTTAAATTTAAATTATATAAAATGGATGTAAAAAGTGCCCTTTTAAATGGTATTCTTCAAGAAGAAGTCTATGTTGAACAACCTAAAGGGTTTGAGGACCCAAAGTATCCTAATCATGTCTTCTTCCTAAAGAAAGCTCTATATGGCTTGAAACAAGCACCCCGTGCGTGGTATGAAAGACTCACTTCTTATCTTCTTTCTCGTGGTTTTTTGAGAGGGGGAGTAGATATGACACTATTTGTTCGTCGTGATGAGAAAGCTATTCTAGTTGCACAAGTGTATGTCGATGACATAGTATTTGGTTCAACGTGTGATAATCATACTCAATTCTTTTAAAAAGAAATGCAAGATGAATTTGAGATGAGTATGGTCAATGAACTTACTTTCTTCCTAGGTTTTCAAGTTCGTCAACTCGAAAATGGGATATTTTTGTCCCAAACCAAGTATGCTAAAGACCATGTTAAGAAATTTAAACTTGAATCCGCTAAGAATGCACGTACTCCTATGAGTTCTTTGATTAAACTTAGTAAGGACACCTAAGGAAAGGATGCATATCACACACTCTTTAGAAGTATGATAGGTACTTTACTTTACCTAACCGCTAGTCGTCCGGATATTTCCTTTAGTGTAGGAGTTTGTGCCCGCTATCAAGATGCCCCAAAAAATTCCCATTTACTTGCCATTAAACGTATTATGAAATATGTTAGTGGGACCCTATCTTTTGGGATTTGATATTCCTTCGACATAAATGATTGTCTATCGGCATATTCGGACGCCGATTGGGCAGGAGATGTTGATGGATGCAAAAGTACATCTGGAGGTTGTTTCTACTTTGGAAGTGCACTTGTCTCATGGATGAGTAAGAAACAAAATTCTATTTCTTTGTCCACTGCGGAGGACGAATACATAGCCGTCGGGAGTTGTTGCACTCAACTCATTTGGATGAAACAGATATTGGAAGATTACGATATTTATCAAGTCATTATGACTATCTATTGCGACAATACTAGTGCAATTCACATTTCCCGTAATCCCGTTCAACATTCTAAAACCAAGCATATTCGAATCCGTGAACATTTTATTCGTGCCTTGGTTGAAGAGAAAATCGTTTCTTTAAGCTTTGTTTGTACCAATCAACAATTGGCAGATATCTTCACCAAGCCTCTAGATGCCCTTAGGTTTGAAAACCTTAGGAAATCAATTGGGGTTTGGTCCATTGATTGAGATCAAAGACGTCTATCTAGTTTAGGTCGTTTCTCATGTATATTTTTATACCTATGAACTAGATTATTTTTGTAAATATTTTATTCAAAATTTCAAAAATATTTTTTTCTTATTTTCAAGGAAAACGGGAATGGTTAGAAAAGCTCTCACAAATTTTTGTCCATATGGCTTTGTGTTCTTTGTGTCCGGATCACTACTCTATTTCATGTCCACGTGGCTTTCGATAAGTAGTCAAGTCGGATTTCGTTTCTCTTGTGCACAAAAATGCTCTTTTATGATAAGTATTTCTGTGATTGCCTCACCTATTTGCCTTCTTGCACATACTTTTCATGAAATATTGCGGATATCTTTTTCACATTATACCCGTAAGGTGAGATTTGGTGTTGTCTTCTCAATGTTAGTCACATCTCTTATAAGCAATCAAAATTGTGCATGATCATCCACTGCCCGAATTTAAACAAAAAGTAATTATATTCATCCGGTTGTTTCTTGTTTCTAGCAATGGACTCGGGTTGCGAAAAATAAAACGTTTTTGCCTGAATAACCTCCATTTTCATAATAGTATAAGTGCCTTAAATTGAAGCATTGAAAAATAATATAATGCCAAGGCCAAAAATATGTAGCTTGAGTGATTCTTTAAAAGAAAAGTCTCAATCTATAGTTGCTAATGGGAGAGATAAGTTGAATATCAATGGGCATGCACATTTATTCGATCATTGCTTTCTAATTGTGACAACATTGACGAGAGAATCATTTATCTTGTATGCGTGTTGCTTTAGTGTTTGAGTGTCCAATGGTATTTCTTTATTGACACAAGGCTGATTTGAGTTCATTATTACGTTTATATATTGTTTGGCATTTCGAACTTATGCGTTGTGTTGGGTAAAAAATCTCACTCGCATTGTTCACACCCCTAAATTTTCGCTCCCACGGTTTGGATATGTCTTCTCAAGCTAGGATAACTAAAAACACTTCATTTTGGCAACTTTCTGGACTTCCCAATTCATCCTTATATATTATTTTGAAGCCTATTTTCTTTTTTCTTTTTTTAACCTGGTTGCATTTCGTCAGTAAAACTCGTTCAAATGAGTTTTTGAACGACTTTTCTTCAATTCCAGTCTGGAACATCGTTTGAATTGTTGTGCGAACGAAAATTTTGTTCGAACAAAAATGTCGTTCGAATGAACTTCTAACAAAATTTCTAACGAGTTTCATTAAATGTCTCTGGAATGTCGTTCGAAAGAAGTCGTTCGAACGAATTTTATCGTTCGAATGACCTGGGTTTATTTTGGGCGGTTTCTCTTCCCAAAATTTCTGTCGATTCTCTTTTCTCTCTCTCCTCATTTCCCACGATCTCCCATTTCCCCATTTACCTAAACTGTCGCCATTTCTCTCTTCTCCCATTTCCTCTTTGTTTCTTCTCACTACTCCCACTTCTCCCATAATCCATTTTCTCCTACGAATCTACCCATCCCCTCCATTAACCCTCATTCTTCTTCCATCTCTCATTCCTCTTCCATTTCATTATTCTCAAGATAGGGTTTCGAGTTTAGAGTTCTCCTCTTCACTTTTCTAGGTATTTTTTTCTTCTCTTCTTTATATATATATATATATATATATATATATATATATATATGATATTGGGTATGATTTCTAAAATCTAAACTTTTATCTCTTCTTTGTTACCCAATTTCATACACATATATGTGTATATATATATTAATAATTTTTTTGGGGCCATATAATATATCATAATTTTTTTGGTTGCCCCTAATTAAGTGGCACTCCATGAACATTATCATGTTTTTAAATTCAACTTTTTCTTGATAATTTTGTTGGACCACACTTAATTAATTTTTTATCTTTTGTTTTATCTCTAAAGGAGGATGGGTTTTTATTGCTGATTGGATTGTTGGTTTGTTGGTGTGTTTGGCGGTTTGGTTGGAATTCTGTTTGGGTAGGTTCTAGTTTACCCTTTTAGCATGGCCCCTCGTAGTCGATGCACTCGTCTCATTAGCGACTCACCCGAGGAACATTCTTCCTCCTCTTCTTCATCCTCATCTGATGAGGACAACAGTGTCACTGCATCCATCCCTGATTTTAAACTGCATTGGGGGACGATCACCCTCCATACTCAATATAATACTCAAGGTTTTTCCACGAGGGCCATTGTTCCCGAAAAAATTGTCCATCTCTTTTCTCTAGCAGGCACTACCGTTCACTCATGAATTTCTGATCTAGGGTGGGACCCCTTGTTCTTCCTCACTGACATAATTTTTCTCGACCTTATTCAGGAATTTTATTTTGATATGCCTGTTCGGGAGGATCATATTTTCTCTCGTGTGAGAGGTCGGGAGATCATTGTCAGTCCCGACTCCATAGCTCGTCTACTATCTTTACCCCGTATCAATAATCCATCCTACCCTTGGGCACCCTCTTCTCGCCCTGACCTGACTTTGGTTATGAGAACCGTTTGTAGGATTATCCAACCCGGCACTGTTATAATTTTTCATAAAAATTTACATCCTGATTTTATGGTCCTTAATTGGATTGTTTGTGCTTGTCTCATTCCCCGTGCCAAATCAACCCAAATCACAAAAATGCACGTGAACCTCATGTTTGCCATTAGCATAAGGGATGCCATCTACCTCCCTACCTTCCTTTATCTTGTCATTACGTCTGTTAGAATCCTTCCCCCTTCCCTTTGCCATTATTATTACTCATTTTTATCTTGTCGCCGGCTGCCCTCGTCTTCCCACCGATGTCCCGATGACCCGCTACGAAACCATTAATATGTCCTCTGTTGGTAGATCTCGTGGTCACTTACCCCCCGATACTCCTCAACTCACTCCTTTTCACTTTGCCTCTTCTTAATACGCCACTTCCTCAACTGCTGCCCCTAGTAGGCCTAAACCTTCTCGTGCCACCCACAGACCATCTTCCTCTCATGCTCCCACATCCATTGAATCATAGGATATTAGGTTTGCTCGTTCACATTTGGAGAAAATTCAAGAAGATAGGCGTCAAGAACGGGCTATGTTGCAAGAGCTTCTGATTTCTATGCAGCAAGATAGGGAGGCTCAGGCTTGCCGTGAGGAGGCTCAAGCATGCAGGGATGAAGCTCAAGCGCATCGGGATTCTCTTCTTCTGGAGCACCTTGAGGCGATCCGTCGCATGGAGATGCGCCGTGGAGCTGGATCATCGAGCACAGAGTCCCTTCCAGATGATTCACCAAATGATGCCCCTGCTCCTTAATTTCATTTATGTTTTAGTCTATAGTTTTTGTACTTGTGAGGTCGAGCGGAACATCTATTTACCTTTTCTCACTTGTAGCTACTTCTCTGCTTTGGTTCCATTTTCTTCATTCATGTATGGATATTTGGTTTTTCCCATTTATGTTTAATGCAATCTCTCTTGTTTCTTCAAATGTTGCTAATATATTTCTTGGATTATGTTGCCTAGATTTCTATTTCTTTCATTCTATCCATGCAGGCCATATCTATCCCTTTGTCTTTTCCGGATAAAAAGGGGGAGAAACATTTCATAATGTAGGGGTCATAATGTAGGGGGAGTTAATAAAAATTTAATCTATGGGAGTTCATAATTTAGAGGGAGTTAATTAAAATTTAACATATGGCGAGTTAATTAAATTTTAACAAATGGCATACTCATGATAATTTCCTTGCTTTATGTTCTCCTCTTTATGTTCTTTATACTTCCATAATTAGCTAACACTTGATTTATATTCTCTATTTCCCCATGCATTTTATGAATTTGTTGTTTCATGTGTGTAGGATACATCTCCTACTTTTCAGCAGCACACCGTCAGTCGCGTTACTTAGTCTATTTTTTTTTGGGTTTTTGGGACGGGCTTTAGAATCGGCTTGACAGCTAGCTTAGCAAATTTAGTCTTTTTTTATTATTATTTCATTTTGTCCCGGAATAGCCAAAGGGTGAGACTTGTAAGGACAAATTTCCAATCGAGCAATTTGTAATATTGTCTACATTGCGTTGGACAAAATGCTTTTGGGTCATTCCTCATCAAGCTACATACAACCTTAGAGAATCGAGCATCCAAAGTTCACGCGCCATTTATATGCCTTCAAGTCCATTCTCCTAAAAAGGGATATGACCAAAAATAATTTTATGTGTTGGAGTAATTTTCATAAAGAGTAAGTTTCATTTCATAAAGAGTAATTTTCATAAAAACTAATTTTAAAATTAATTTTAACTCTTTTTTAATGAAATTGTAAATCTCGTTAGAAGTTGCTCTAGGCCGTTCGAACGACCTGGATCTAATGACATTGCCCAGTCTTCACTGGTAACTCGTTAGAAGCTCGTTGGAAATGTCGTTCGAACGAACTCGTTTGAACAAGATTTCTAACGACTTATCTAACTTGTCTTTGGACTATCGCTAGATAACTCGTTCGAACAGATCTGTCAGTTGTGAAATTTTTTAAACTGTTTTCCTTCATTTATTTTACATAACTGCCATGGTGCACTACTTTTCCAGTTTTAATATATGGACGAAAATCAGTTATTTTTGACGAGGAAGTTTTACATACTCTAGAGAAAAATTTCACATCTTCCCTTTTGGTTTTAAAATCCTTCTCCAACACAATTTTAACCTTTTAATCAAAACCCCATGCCATCAACTTGAAATACAACAAGCACACTTGCAGTGGATTTATGCATTCAAGCTTATTGATGACGGTAGTTTGGGCTTCGGTTAGTATCGAGCAAATCGTTGGAGCTTCGCGTATTACAAATTCGGAGGTAGAGGACGGCATCATCATTTCTTGAGTGAGTCAAAATCTGTAAGTCTTTTGAGTCCTTTGTAAAACCTATTTGTAGTGGATTTGTCTAGGCCCAGTCGTTCGAGGTTTTTCCCATTTGGGTTTTGCTCGTACATCGGTGCGTTGTGGTTGTGATTTTCGCACTTTACTTTATTAAATCACATAGATGTATGCATAGGATAAAAAGGATAAAATTGGATAATTTTAGTTCTTTTAATCAAGTTATCAATCCCATCAGTCTAACAGTTAATTGTTCATGCTAACTTTTAAATTTGCAAAAGCAATTAAAATTGGAATATATCTCTACTTGGCTAATTTTTCATTGCGTTGAGTGTGTGTATTCTGCGAAATAACCTAAGTACATATAACCTTAAAACTTCGAGATTGATTAAGTCTAAAATTTAAATTATACAATTTATTTAAATAGTTAAATACCATTCTCTGTATGAAAGGAACAAAAAAACATTTTACAAATATAAGGATGCGATAAGAAAGTCCTCTAATGTAAATCTCATAATGATGTATCAAAACCATAATAGAGTGAGAGGGGAAAGTCTAAAACTTAACAAAACTCCCATAATGCATGCCAAATACTAAATTTCAAATCATACATGCCAACTCCTGTTGTCATATATACATGCCATTTAAATCCAAGAGTATAACTCACATGACTTAAAATATAAATGATAGTGTACTAAGATAAGGACCTACATAGGTCACTGCATTTGAAAGTCTCAAGAGAGAGTAGGATCAATAAGGTGTGGTAATTGTAAAGGAGGAAATCTAAGCGGGAGGTCCAACACTAGCACCTAAAAGTCACCAAGAATAAATATGGGTCAAAGCCCTAGCTATCCACTAAGCTACGCAATTCAGATCCAATATATATATATATATATATACAAAGGGTAAATTCACCGTTTATATAATCAATAACCATGGTCCAACATATGTCATGCAACCTCACTTTGCATTTGAATTAAATATTTAGTTTCATTAATTAATTAATTAATTACACTATATCCGACATGTGCCCCTTTTCCCTCGTCATCTCAAGAACATGCGGTACATTCGTACAAAACTGTCACACAATCGTAGCCACCAGCTTCACAGTGCTGAAGACAGCGTATCTACCTTGTTATGCAGTGCCGAATTTCCACCATACCGTGTGATGCAACAAAATTCCATATCAAATCATAATCTTCAAATGTTCTAACTTAAGGCATTTCTTCTCGGCACTCACCATAACATCTATACTCATTAATTTATTCATTAGCAACGTCTCAAGTTTCAATTTTAACTTATCTCTCATTATAAAATAATAATTACCCCACCCCTCAGGTCGTGTAAAACAAAAAAACTAAGACAAGTGCTATGCCATATCATTAAAGACTAAAGGGATGATAGGGCTATCCTAGAAGTACTCACTAAATGGAGCCGTAAAGTAAAGGTGTATTGATTAATTAAGGGTTTTAAAGTCGTCACTCCTACCCGTCTCTAAACTCCGTGCATGGGAAGTCTCGTAAAAATGAAATCCAAACAATGACCCCCCCGTTAAACTTCTATTTAGATAGGTTAGTCTTTAGGACAATTAATTAGTTGAAGGGTTTATTATGAAGAATTAAATTAAGAGAATAACCGCATTAAATATCCAACCTCTATATTCAACCAGAATCCGTCCAATATAAGCCACAACAATCATAAACCCACCAAGCCATCATCATCATCATCATCATCATCATCATCATCATCATCATCATCATCATCATCATCATCATCATCATCATCATCATCATCATCATCATCATCCTTTCCTTAGTCCTAACATATGGGATCGGCCATATGGATTCTCCTTTTTCATTTTAATATATTATTAACAATATTATCATTCAATTTAATTCCTTATGATCACTCCTAATAATTTTCTCCCACGATGGCTTAGGGAGGACCATTTCTATTTTACCCTCTATTTTCAACAATCTTTCTCTTGCTATAGGTGCATTTACTGATCTACGCAATACATGTCCGTACCATCTAAGTCTACTTTCTCTTAATTTATAGCTAATGAGATCTACACCTAACTTTTCTCTCACATAATGGTTTCTAATCTTGTATTTTCTAGTAATTCCTATCATCCATCGGAGCATCATCATCTCACTAACATGGAGAATTTGCTCATGTTTTTCTTTAAATCCCAAAACTCCGCTCTATAGAGGGTCGCTCGTTTAACAACTTTTCTATGAAAATTTTCTATTAACTTATTAGTTATCCTCTTATCGCATAACACCCCACTTGATTATCTCAAACGATTTAATTTTTCAGAGTGGTCATGAAGCTTATTAAACTCATCTCATTTGACAACATCATCATTATGGTAATCCATCGAGATAAACAAATAAGAGAGAAAATAATACAACCACCCAAAACACTAAACATGATTTATGCAGTAAGTTAGTGCAATAAGCTCTAATACCAATTTGAGAGAATTGCTACTAGTAAAAAGTTCTTGAAAAATCAGGATCACACGATAATTTGTTGTATCCCACTCTGATACCAATTTGAGAATTCATTACGGCTTGGATGGTTGCAAACAAACAACCACTTCTCTTTTTGCAAGTTTTATCAATTTAATTCCCAATCATACACAATCAGTTTTAAACAGATTTTATCTTTTTATCCTAAACATGCATCTATGTGATAAAATAAATAAATCAAACCAAGCAATTAAAGAACGCAATGTTTCAGAAAAAATCCCTTTCGGGCAAAACCTCAACACTTTAGAAATATTACAAGAAAGTCGACTTACAAACTACTCGATACCAACCACAAGTATAACGTGCCAATCTTCGTAAATCTCTAAAGAAAATCACTTAGTATAGAGAAATCCAAACACAACCTTCCACACTCAGTATCCACTCATCTTCGGCAGTGATCTCTCTAAAATCACATGTCAGCCTCCTCTATAAAGGGTATGCAAGGATACAAACATTCTAGTTTTTAAATGAATTCACAAAAATATTTTCAGGATGTTTAATATAATTAAAAAAGTGTTTTTGAAACACAAAACTTGAAGAACTTTTGTAAAAGATGTGAAAATTAGATATGTTAAAAGTCTTACGAAACAAGGAGATAAAACATGTTTTTATAGGCAGACACAAAAAATGAAGCGACATGGGGTCGTTCAAACAAAAATACCTTCTCGTTATAACGAGACCATCATCTTGTTCTAATGAGACAAGTATTTCTTCTAATGACCCATAAAAATTGAGACAGTAATCCCTAGATCAAAGCTCGTTTGAAAAACCCTTCTAGCGATGTAGCAATCTCATTTGGACGAGATTTAAAAATAAATATTTTTCTTTTCAAAATACACAACTCCTGTTCGTTTTTGATAAAAATAAAACATCCCAACAATAATTTATGTGAATAAATTTAAACTCTAAATCACTTTATACCTTTATAGCATGTCGAAAACTCTCGAGTGTTACCGTGATGTTACATGACTGTTTGTAATAGGATACGCCAATCTAGCCTAAAACAATCCAAGGCCTATGCTATGAACAATACCAGAGAAATTATTCTTACACAAAACCATTCATCTATCTCATTTTCTCTTTTAAGACATATAATATATCATTTAATCATGATATAATTTGAAAAGTAATGGAAGAACAACATAATCAATGCCCAAACTCAAACCTTTCTTTTATTTGAATCACAAGACAAGACCCTACAGATTTAATTTGGTATTAAATAAAAGGAAAATTATAAATAGCATAACATAGATAATTTATCCAATTAAAAGTAAATTATACACACCATAAGAGCATGAAAGGGGAGAAACACGAAGAATGGAGGCGCTAATCTATTTTGCTCAAAACATGCAAAAAAATGTAGCCATCCTGAGAGAACATCATCAAAAGACATACTGATGCATATGAAACAAAATGAATCAAGGGTCCGAGGACTAAGTTACGGAATGAAAGGATGTTAGGCACCTATTCCTCCATTTCGATCTCTCATGGGCTATCATAATATTCTCTTTTTCTCCAAATTATGATACGGGTGTACATATGTGTGGTGTGAATAACGAGATAAAGAAATCATCCGAATCACATATGGGAAAGACGGGGAAGAATCATTCTGAGGAGTGTATAAAAGAAATAACATAAAAGTATAATGTGGGCGTCTGTCGAATAAAAAATCACTATTAAGGAGTGAATGTGTGTATCGAGCGGAACAAGAATATGTAGGAGTATGCGAACTTGAAATATGATAAACACAATAAAAAATTAAATGAATAATTAAAAAAAATAGAATTCCAATCCCAGGATTGGCTCGGGACGCCTACGTAACCCAAAGGGCATCAAAGCCCACGTAGTTCGATACCTTGCAAGGTTGGGGTTTAACCCATAAATCCTAATTTAGGACTTCCTTTAGTTTGTTAGTTAAAAATTATGCACAAGTGTAGAAAGTGTGAAAAAAAGAGGAAATCCCAATTTAGGGTTTATAAGAAAACCCTCTTTTTGGCTTTTCTATATTTTATGAAAATAAGATTTATATGTACTAAATAATAAAAAGTGAGATTAGTTTTGATGTGATAGAATGAAATAAAGATATATAAAAATGGAAAGAAACATAAACAACAACTACTAATTAAGTGAGTTGTAAATGAATAAGGGTAGACCTCCTAAAGAACTTTAATTATGATTTTGTAATGATAAGAGGATGATTTTAGTATACTTGAGTGGTGGTGAGGTAAGGATGGAAATTGGGGTGGAAAATGGAGGAGAATGATGTAAGGAATCAGAGAGAATTTATGAAAAAAATGGAATTTTGGTATACCGACTTCGAGGGGAATACTTATATTTCAGAAAGCGACCCCTGAGAATGAGGTCATGGTCTCCTTAAATAGTAAAAATTAGGATTTAAGGGGGTGATGATCTACATGGCTCCTGGCTTACCTATCGGCATAGATCCTGCCTCACTGGCCAAGGAAAGTGCACCCTGCCGATAGGCAGGGGATTTGGGGTGCCTATAGGCCACTCAGAACGATTTTTTTTGGAAAATAGCATAAAATACAAACTATAAGTCCGAATCACTCACATAAGGGACTGTTGGAAAGGGTATTCCGATCCATATAAGAATCCATTGATCCACTCCTGGGTTTGAGAGTTGACCTAAGTGAAACGGGTCTCGAAATCACCCGATGTTTCTAAATGGGGGTTCTCGAAGCAAAAAGGCAAGTAGGCGCGAACCATGAGGTCGATTCACATACGGTACATAGTTGACGAGGTCAAACGGGGACCAAGAACACCCTTGGACTATTGGAGTTAAGAGGTATGTTTGTACGAACTGATTTGTTCATGGTATGGACCGTTGGAAAGGGATTTTAGAACCCTATGAGTTTTCATTGAGCTTCACTCAGGTCGTAGAATTAACGGAGGTCAAACGGGGCGTAGAAGTGCCAGTGGCCTCTAGATTAGGCCTCGAAGGAAAAAGTCACATTTGTGAAAATCGTGAGCTCGATTCATGCACAGTATGGACCGTTGGAATGGGTATTTAGAGCCTAATAAGGTTTTATTGAGCTTCGCTCAGGTCAGGGAGTTGACTGGGATCAAACGAGGCCCGAGAGCGCTCGTTGGCCTTTAAATTAGGTCTCGGAAAAAAAATATGGGTACGCGTGAATCGTAAGGATGATTTGCGCATGGTATGTATTATTGAAAAGAATTTTTACATCCCTATGAGATTTAATTGAGCTTCTCTTAGTTTGGAAAGTTGACTGCGGTCAAAAGGGGCTCGAGAGTGCCCGGTGGCCTCTAGATCAGGTCTTCGAGTTGAACCTAGGCTTTTATTGCGAGAGGGGGGAGCATTAGGGATCTAAGGAAGTATTTATGGGGGTATTAAGATGGGGTGTCTACAATATGTTTTTTCTGCCTATAAATGTAAATAAATTAAGAGTTTTTATAAATGATGGGCTTAAGTGCAAAGCATCTCCGCCACTGGGTGGAATGGTACACGGATTTACAAAAATGAAACTTTAATACTTTTAGAAGAAAAAACATTCGAGGATGTGCTAACAAAACCTAAATTGATTTGTACAAAAAATCACACATTCAAATTGAAGAAGAAATTGATTTGTATACAATGTAAGACATAAAAACAGACAAACTAACTTAATACTGATATTTGATACTATTTAAATCTCGATACAGTGTTCAAAAAATAAGATTAACCTACAAATAGAAGGATAATTTGAATAAACATGGTAGCTCAACTTATATGGTAATCAAAAGGTATGTATTTAAATTCTTCACAAAACAGATGTATGATTATCTTACCCACCACCGATTCTTAGCCTGTGATTACATAAAACAATAACAATCGATTACCTTCAATGTATGTTTATGGATTTATATAAAATAAATAGGTAAACGTGTGGAAATTAAATGACACTATACATACATTATGGGTGAAATCGAACCAGTGGGGTTTAGTTGAGAATATATGAACCCGAAGAATCATAGAGGGAAAGAGAAATGGGAATAAAGAGGGTGGAATAGAGACATTTGTAGAAGAATCACGATGTTAGGTAGCAAAAATTGAAAATACCATAATCGTCTCAAACCCTTGTGGAGGTGTTGTGTCAAGACGTCGACGCTGGAGTGGGGATTAGCCAAATTTGTGAATAGTTGTAAAAAAAGAGCACTAACTTTTTTTTACACTTTGTGGAAGTAAGTTACACTTTTAGCTTGGGGGAAATAATAAATTCACAAATTAGCAATGATTTTGAATACTTAAAAATGTTGTAAGTATAAAAAATGTTGTTAATTTTGTAAGTGTGATAAACACTTAAAAATTAAATATTTTATTAGTTGCAAAATACTCATTATGGTGTAGTGCAGGTTTGCAACATGCGGTGAAGTTTACAAGCTTACAAAGTTCCTCAATGTTTGTGTATGTCAAGTGTATGTGTAAGGACATAAATTTCCAATTGAGTCCCTGTATTGTTTTGACTTAATTCGGTGAACAAAACTGTGTTTGTAATATGTCATAGGGATATTTTTATTTTGTCACGATCCCACTTGGTCTATGACGTATTGAAGAAAATCGAAGACGTTGCGGTAAAGCTTCAAAGAATTAATCATGCCGAAGTTTAATTGGTGAAAGTTTATTCATCTTCAAAGTTAATTGCATTTCGAGATCACAAAGGTATGGATGCGTATAATTAATGGTGCTCGGAATTGTGTTTATAAAAGATAAGGATGTAATTTTTATAAAGAAAATATTTTAAAATGTTTTTAAAAGTGTTTTAAATGTTTACACTACATTTTGTTCTGATAAGCTCGAAAAGGAGTTTGACTTATTTGGATATCTTTTGGAAGAGACGTTTTAAACAAAAAGTCAAAAAGTCAAACAGACACACGACAAGTAATCTCATTCGAACGAGATGCTTATGTCCCGTGAACGACGTGGCTATGTCGTTCGAACGACAGAGTTTTTGAGGCGGCATTTGATTCTTATTTAAAGCATGTTTTCGTCAGAATTAAAAGGGTGTGCATATGGGAAAATAGTTTACGATCCAGTACGAGTTTTGCACATATTTTCTAAGGTTTAAAAATCTTAAACACATCCTTAGAGTTTGCAAAGATCCGAGTTATCATTCTTATATGTTTACGTGATCTTGATGCACCAAGAAGGTTTGTTCTATAATTTAACATCAGGGTTTTGCGGTGAAGAAAAGAGAAGGACTTATTGTTTAACATTGTAGACGAATCAAAGCCATTCGGTGGACACCGAGACATATGTGAACACGTGTGTTATGGACAGGTATCGTGGAAGACGGAATTTCTGCGTGGGCACTATTGAAGAATGGTAGAAGATCAGAAGGAGTGTTAAGACCCGTGGGGAACGAGTCATTGAGTAAGGCTAATCTGTCTTTGTAAAACCTTTGTTCATAGTGATTGTCTGGCTTGGGCCGTCCGAGGTTATTTTTCCATTTTGGTTTTTTTCCTCGTACATCCGGCGTTGTGAATATTCTTTACTTTACTTTACTTGCTTTAATCACTAGATGCATGTTTAGGATTAATCAAGATAAAATTGGTTTTAAGTAAGAATTGGGTTTTCACAACTTGGTTTGGTGCAAATTAAAAAGTTGAATAATTTTTGGTGAAAATTGGTTTGATTTGAAACACACATAAGGGACACCCACCCCACGTTTTTCCCACATATTAGTATCAGAGCTTGAAAACATAATTTATTTGTTTTGTGATCCCCTGTGTTTGTTTATCTCTCCTGTGGTTGTTTTCTCTCGATGGATTCTCTAAGCTTTGACAATTTACATCATTTGAATTTAAAGTTTGCAAAACGTATTGAAGTTTTTGAGAAAGAAAATTCCGATTTCAAAAATAGGATTGAATATTTGCAAAATTTTAAAATTCAAAGAGATATTTGTTGTGAGATTTTTAGTTTCTTGTTTAATGATTTTAATATGTTAAAATTGGGCAAAAAGGAGAGTGATGATAGAGTCCTCGTTTTAGAAAAAGAGTTAGAGGATTTGAGAAATTCTAGGGTTTGTGCCGTTGAGGAAAATAATTCGATTAATGATTTTGTGGCACGATAAAAGGCTCTTAGGGATAAGTTTGCTCACATTGAGGGGGAGAGAGATAACCTTCTAGGGTTAATTGAAAATTTAAGGAAGGATTCCCTAAAGTTTGAGGAGTCTAATCGTTTGCTTGAGTTGAAATTTTTGAAGTTAAAAAATGATTTAAATGACTCGAGTAGTGATGGTAGAAACTTATCTTATTCTAGTGGTTAGAATGTAAAATCCAAAACCATAGTTTTTTTTAGAGCGTCAACCACATCTGAGGGAATTAGAAAAGGTCAACCTAAAGGTCCCGTTCCTCGTCGTGTTTTCACATGTTCGCATTGTGGTAGGAAAGGTCACCTTAGGATTTTTTGTTTTGATATTAGAAAAGACCTTAGGAAGTAAACATAGTGTTCCATTGGTTCCCAAAACCCTTTTTTATTAGGTATACACCGGTTTGGGTTAGGAAATCCATTTTGGAGATGCTAAATACTTCGTTGGTTGATTCTCGCATGCATGCACATGATTCATATCTTGCTATTTCTTATGGAAAGTAGCTTGCATGTTTTGTCATACGCTAGCTCTTGCATCATATTTATAATTTGCTAGTGTTATGGAATGTTTATCTCTTTGTATTATATTTTTCATTTGTTTGAGTCTTATTTGAAAAATACAAAAAGATTTTATTTTTGAGAAAATTTTTGAAAAAATGAAAATTGTTTTGTTTTCTTGTTTGTTTTTTGTTTTTGAGTTTACATGTTTGATGTGGCATATTGGTGTGCTTGAACCCCCCCATCGTTTCATTATCCATGTGGCTAGGACATTTGGTCATTATTATCGATGCTTAGAATGATCTTTACCATTGTTTTATATGGGGTTGTTTCGAAGCTGATATGCATTTTGATTCGATTTTGTATATATGCCAACATTGCACACATGCACGAGTTTATATGGATGTTTGACTTCTCTTGCATATTTGAATTTAGTGAGGCGTTCTTATCTCAATTTTGTCATCTATGAGTAAGTAGACTTAAGGAGAATTGTGCTTGTAAGAATCATTTACCGCGAGGATTTGAATTGGTATCTAATTGAAAAAATGATGAGTAATTCACGGGAAAGGGCTGCGAGAGGTCAAAATTAACTCGTCGTTAAAGCCACCGTTTAAAAGAGCCCAAAAGAAAAAGCAATATACTAAGAAAAGGGCCGATACGATTTTCTCTAAGTTGAGAATTCTAGAAACCTCAAAAGAACTTGAAAAATTATGTTTATGAGGGAGTTTGGTTGGAGAAAATTATGTTGAAAAATTCAGAATTTTGACGATTCTACAAACAATAGCGTCAAATTGCAAGTAGTATGTTTAGTTCATTAAGATCACATTTTAATTGTCATATGGCTGTAATAAAGTTTGATGATTTATCGCTATCAATTAGAGCTTCTTGATCTTTTCGATGTGTTGGAATTATGACTCATTTGTTGTAGTTTCTTGCCCATTCATTCCATATCTATGTTTGAGCACATCAGTACTATGTTTGCATGTAACTCGCATCATTAGATTTTATGTGTTTTTGCATTTTGTGTTAAAAGCATACTGTTTTAGCACTGTTTTGCTACTGTCAAGACCTTCCACTGATTTTTTTCTGGAAATTTTTTCACTGGACAAAAATATAACATATTTCTGGGAATCTGTGTAAGTTTGGCATGTCGTGAGATCTCGTTTGAACGACATTACTCTGTCGCACGAAGTCTCGTTCGAGCGACGTCCTCATCTCGTTTGAGCGACGTCCCTGGCTCGTTCGAACGACAACCTAATTTCTTGCTTCTGATTGGTTTGCATCCCACTAGTTTATTTTGGTGATATTTTTGGTACTGCTAGAAGTTTTTCTGGACTGACTGGTTTATATACAGGTTTTTATTATCTCATAATTGATTTTTTGCATATAGTTCATTTATCACACCTGATTAGATTGCCATATTCTTTGTGTGATTCATTGGTTTACTAGCTACAGATTTGTCATCTATTGATCATATTTAGCTGGCTGTTTGATGATTATCTAGCAATTTCAAATTGATTCAAATTTATATATTCTCATGCTAGATACTTGTTGATTGGTTTATCTTTTCACCGAATTGTCTATTCGAGACAAAAAGGGGGAGAGATGTATGTGGTGTAGGGGGATATTTGAGCATGTTTTAGATTACATATTTTACAAATTGGTTGTTTAAATTTGGTATCATTTTGTAGTCATTGTTTAACAAATGATTTTTTAGAGTTGTTTATATTGTATCTATTATCGTTTGGTATCATTTGGATATATATATAAATATATATATATTGGTTTCATTTGTTCCTCCATACTTCACTGGGTATTTGTTTGTCTGTTTCATGTGTGTAGGTATGCTTCAGCGAGGATCACTCTAGGTGTCCAACTAAACGTTCGCTCAAGTATTACACTAATCCGTCGTTGTGACTAAACAACACTACATGTTATGTTTTCCTTAAGTTTTAACACTTTATGATATCCTTAAATCATAATTCTACTCTTTAAAACTAGAGCCGCTAATCTCCATACTAGAAAATCTATAAGATCGCTAACTCTAAGGGAAGTCGATACTACGAGCAAATCATGTGGCAAAACGTGTTCCCATATGCACACAAAAATTGAGAAAAACAAAAGATACTTCAAATAAGGGCACAAATAGTTATTGAGATGCATTGGCTATGCTTGGTCCAACCACACTCTCACTGAGCCAAATCGCACTGTAACAACAATACGATACCATAATCGGTTACTACCACTGAGGGAACACAATCCTCGACTACTGGAACTGGAAGAAGACGACGAATTAGAATGGATTAACAACTATTTCGAGAGGAACCCATCCATAATCAACAAACTATGGTACTCGAGTGCGGACCTATAACATACGCTTTGAAGTCTACAACTCCTCCTAGACATTCTCAACAGATTCTAGCCCAACCACATACCCTGTTATGGGTCACCAACCGTGACGAATCGGATCATGAACCATTTATCTTCACGAGATGAAAGTAATATACAAACCTATTATCCCTTGAAACTTTGGGCTTCCCTCATTAGGAGTAACACCTCCTTCTTTCATCCTCGACAAATATGAATCGTTCCAGTCGATGAATGACAAACACCTTTGTCAATGCCGACTTTGTCCATCTTTCTAATCAATGTGACATTGTCACCAATGTAACGCACCTAGGATACTATTTATTTCATCGCACAGTGGTTGTATTCCAACATCTTCCTAGGCAAGGCCCGATTTGGTGAAATACTCTCCATATTACAACAACCAATAACACAAGGTTATCACTGTACCTATTTCTGAATTCTAATCAAACTGAATCTATGCGGTGGACACATCGGTCCTCATTGGCTCTATAAGGATAGAAAGTTCTACACGAGTCTACACCTCTTAATCCATACAAGTCTTGTAAGTCATGCCAATAACTAGTCCTTTCCTTGCTAGGATTCTTATACCAATGGCACATTTTGATACCCTAAGCATACTTCGATATACCATCCGAAATGCTATTCGCAAGACCTCAATCATGAAATCATTAATCCAAGTCCCCAATGCATCTCCTAATACTTCACCAAAGAGAATATAACATTTTATTTACTTAGTTATCCTATTACCATGAGGGTTGTGCCCCATCACGAAGCAAATACATCGCCTATTTTTACCACGTCGGATGGGGTTACCACAGACTACATGATTAAACTACGCTAAACTTGGTTAACAAACGTAGGTTATCCCGTGACCTTTATAAAAATCATCAACAGAGAATTTGCACTCTATAAGATCGAACAATATTGGCTCCCTGACGACACCGAGCACACCTCAATGTAAATGTCACCCAAACTTGACAATATTTCATAACCGATGATTCTCTCATAGTAGGTTTGCCCCACCAACCTCCTATATCCATCTCAAATGACTAATATATGCTCGCATAGACACTAACGTGTAAGTCTCCAACAAACAAGCTACTACATTCGGATGAAAATCCCACTTCCTTTTATTTCAAACCTCGGTACATATTTAACCTAATGCCTATCATCAAAACCCAATGAAAGGGCAAAAAAAATTCCTTCCAAATAACTTGATGCCACACACTACGTATCAAACCAAATATGACACTACTAAGGATTCTGTCAAGATATAGGATGTCGTGCTTAACCTGCAAGCCTTTATGTCCACTCTACTGACGTCATAAGTGATCTTATTCCTCAATGTCACATCATGTCCTTCAAAACTACATCATGGAAGACTACCTAGGGCATGTAACTCACCTACCATCAATGGCTCATAACTTGCATCATGGCTTATTATATATATATATATATATATATATATATATATATATATATATATCAATCAATAATTACTAAGTTCCTCATCTACAACGGTAGTATCCAATCAATTAAGCCCTGATTACACATCCTCAAGTAATAACCAACATGGGTCTATATGCCTACCAAATTTCCAAATATCCACGATATGACAATACCCCAAGTATCAAGTTCGCATATTCACTTCACTACTAATTTGTTGTTAACCTAGGAACCTAATGCATCCTTATCACAAAAAAAATACTGCTTAGGCATGCCACTCTAATCACCTAAACCCACGGTTGGCTTTAAAAAACTCATTTATCTAATTCAATATACGTTATTTACCTTTGTTAACATCTTAATAGGCCTCTCACATCATCAAGGGTTAACACAAAATCACTTCACACTAGAGAACACGATGTCATCACTAATGGCCTATTTAGACACTCACCAATTACTAACATGTCCACATCAGAAGCATCGAGAGAAATTACTGGAAACTAAATTGGTCACTTGCTATTTGGTAATGAATTGCCCGTCGTGCTAATCTCCTTAACTCCATCCTCAAGAACACGAACTGGAACCATCACCTATCTAGCATGATCGGCCCAAAAGAAACACCGACTTCAAAGATCCACTACCGACCTCACAACGTCACTTCTAAAAGTAACCTTGAACCTAGTGCTCTGATATAATTTATAACACCCCGGCACAAATTTATGGGTTACCCGTGGGTCAACCCTATCTGATCCGAACGTTAAGTGTGAAGTGCAATGAGACAATCTAAATAATGTTGATAATCTCATTTTATTTAATTAACATTTCACTTGTTTAGCATGCAATTCCGAATCATATCAAGCTACATGTAAAACGCATGTGAAGTATCCCCAGAGTTAGAGAATTCAAATCAACTAACCCAAAATAAAAAAATGTGTACCTCTACAATGCCCTCAAAATACGAAACCACACATAACTTGTCGTAGCAAAGAAGTGGGAATGAACCGAATGCCCAGTGAGAAGTACAACAATGAAATATATAATAAAATGGCAGAAAAGAGACTCAAAACACGTTATACGTACATGCACATTCAATTATCTTGTATATATTTACATACATACATTAGTGCATGAAATTTTTTTATTCCAAAAACATTACTTTTTTTAATTAAATAACATTATTACTATGAAGAGAATCTTTTTGCTTAACTTACCAAATTTCCCGATTTAACGCACCCGATTAAATACTTAAAAAAAATACCATTTGTTTAGAGAGAATGCATCTTTTATTGATATCACCCATTAACTCACATAGAATTTACCTTAGTATTTTCCTTGAAAATAACCTTTCAACATATACACGCTCCATATTAGAAAATAGTCATTTTCCATTAAAAACCTTTAGCAACCACGTGCTTGTGTTAATTATGGGTTCAAACCATCTTAGGTTGCTTGATTACCCCATTTAACTACTTTACTTCTAACATTAACTCACGCTTTACATGGACTTAGTTATTTTTATAATTCTTGTCCAATTCCCCTTTTCAAAACACGAACATTTATCAATTTCATTTCATAAAAGGTTGAAATTCCCATATTCTTAGCATAACCAATTTTCTTATCATATTCCACTTTTCTCATTATCTTTTGCTCGGAATACACCAATGCCGTGTACGTTAATGGGCTATACATCGTCGATGATGCCACCATATGCTCTGGCTAGTATTTTTGGGTCTTTCTCTCTAGGGTTCTAGGTCCTTATTAATTTTCCCGATTCTACGGAGTTTCTTTACCCTGTGTTTTAATAATTTTCTATGCCCACATTATTCCACTTTCACCGGTCGAAGTCAAAACTCAAAGATTTCACCCCACCTTGCGTTACACTTTGAAAATTACCACTTATTGTCCTTTACACACTTGCGTTGATTTAATTCAAAAAATAGTTTCATTTAGGACCATTTGTGTAACACCTTTTCGAATATTTATTTCATAAAAATGTCTCAATTTAAGTAAAATTCCATTTTACTCCTTTATTTCCAAACTCGCTTTTTTCTCCATTTTCATGAGTGTTTATTTCCCAAAAATATTATTAAGTTATACACACTAATTTCTTGAATGGTTTTACTCATTAACTTTCATTGAACTCAATGGCGTTAACACGCTTTTGAAGTTAGAATTCTCTAAACTTCTTTACTTTCTTTACTCAGGAAACCATTTCACATTTTGAAGACTACATTGCCAAAAAAAAACCATTTTTTTCTTTGTTTTCACATGTAGTCTTGAAATACCCACTTATCACATTTTCTACACTTATTCACACACCTTAAGGGATGAAATTTATATTTTCTTTGATTCATGTTAAAACCTTCATAAAACTTGTCTATATGCTTGTTACCATATTACTACAAGTTCATATGCATAGGAAGAGGGGGTTTAAGTCCCAAAAGCCCATTAAATGGGTTTAACACATGCTTCATTCTAAAAATTTCATAATATTTACAAAAACATGCTTTTCAAGACCAATATACATTTTTATGTCTTCAAAACTTGAATAAATCTATATCTTTATTAAAATCCTAGTTTTTATAAGAAAACTTTGAGACATTTATTGATAAAATATCTTCAACCAGATAAATATTGTTTCAAATATTTTATTCCATAAATTGTTTAAATACCAAAATTTCTTGAAATATATCATTTGTAATTTTTTTTACACAAAACCATAAGAAATATACTTCTTAAATCATATGTGTATTCTACTCTTACAAACTCTAACTACAAGACCAATACTATGGCAAATAGAGTTTTTAAAGTAAAGAGTAGAGTTTCCCACCTCAAAGAAGCTCCAACAAGGGTAACATGAAGAAGATGGTGATGGAAATCTCCCACCTCCTACGGTGGCCTCAAGGAGGTTGACTAGATCCACAAAAGTGTGTTCCATGAAATATCCGAGCAAAATCCCCTTCTAGCTCCTTTATTCTTCTTCTTTAAAAATCCCAATAACAACTCCATGAAATTCCATGTTTCTCAAACATAAGATTAAATATGTAAGAAAATGATTAAACTATGGTGGTTTTGGGTGGAGGGATGGTGTTGCTAGGGTGGTGTAAGGAGGTTGATGGAGGAGGAGCTCCAAGAGTTAGAGAGAAAGAAAGAGTCAAAATCTGATTGGGTTGTTCAAATGAGCCAATCCCCACTTTAAATAGTCCCAAAAACCCTAAGGGTTAAATTCTAAAAATTCCCTAAAATCAACCCTTTTATCCATTGCTTCGTCAAGCCTTTAACCCACATTTTATTATGAGTTGCTAAGAGCTCGGCATATCATCCAATCCGACGATCCCCATTGTGTCAACACATTAAAATGTGCAGAAATTTTTGATTTCCATAGGGTCATTCGAATGACTTCCCATATCGCTCGAACAAGAGTTCTAATAAGAGTTAAACAACGTTTAAAAATAGGGTAAGATCTTTGTTCGTTCGAATGGAAATGCACCCTTCGTTCGAACGATAACGCACCTCGTTCGAACGAGGGTTTTCCAATGAGATATGATAGAGTGATGAAAAATGAATAGGTTCTCGTCAGAAGTTGGTTCGAACCTCGTTCGAACGATATAACCTTCCTCGTTCGATCGGGATGCTTATTCATTCGAAGAACTTCATTAATATCACATACAAACTTTAAGCCACACAAATTCCGTTTAATCGCACCAGGGCCACTATATTACCCAAATTTGATCCATGATCCATCTCACCAAGTCTAAAGCTCAAATGGGTTATACCAAGTTACCAAATCACATGGGTATGGTCAAAATCGTGGGGAGGTTGTAACACTTTCACTTTTACCACATTCCCTTGCATCTCACCCTTAGCCACTACTTCACCACCACTACATATACTAAAAAGTCCCAAAAATAAAATTCAAACAGTTTAAAGGATTAAACCTCTTTCTATTTCACTTTGCCTAATAATTACCATTTCATGTACTTTGGTGTTTTTACCATAGTCTTAGTTGATTTTGCTTAATTTTATCACTAATATTATTCTTTTATCACATACATATCATCAAACTTATTTTTTATAAGTAAAAAAAATTCAAAAGAGGGTGCATACCTTAGTTCCCAATTTAGGGTTATCTCACTTTTTATCACACTTTCACCATATTTGAACAGTTTTTCAAAAATAAAAAAGATATTATATATTTGGACTATGTGTTATATCCCACCCTTATTTCCATATACAAACTATGTGAACTTTGATTTCGTTATCACATACTTAGGTGTCCCGAAGTTATTTTGGGTTTTGAGTCCTACTTTCATTTCATTTTTATTCATCTATATATATTCGTATTTCACTCACATGTTTATCTTATCCTGTTATAATGACTCGTTCACATATTCTCCATGATGCAGATACAATGATTTCACTTCTCATATATACCCACACACTCGAACATACACATATATTCTCAATGTTTACACTTGGCATAAATGACACATTTCATGTATTATACACATGTTCACACACTTTAGGAGAAGGAGAACATTTTTATTTCCCATGAGAGATTGAAAGAGCCAACTGGATTCCTAACATATTTCCCTTCTGTAACATAGTCTTTTATCCCGCATCTTATTTTGTTTCTCATGAACTAGTTTTATTTTATGTTCTCTTTTCGGACATGGCTACCCCTTTTGTTTGTTTTGACTAAAATAGACTGGCGAGTCTGAATTATACACATTAACACCCCTCACATCACCAAAGAAGGCCATTATCATGTCCTTCGAGAGTCCACGAAGAAATTTTTGGTGCGAGTTGAGAGGCGAGAAGGGCGGGGTGGCCATAGTAGTGACTCCACTACGAAGTAGATTTTAAGAACTAGACACTATTTACATGAGTTATACTTTCTTTATCCTACTTCATTTTCTCTGTGTATATATTTTATCACCTGTATATTCATTTCCATCTTATTCTCATACGTTTTATATGCCATGATCATGTGAGATACTCCTTAAAATCCATAAATAGATTGATCATGTCTAATATAAAAATCACAAGAATAAAAACATTTCATATATTCTCAGCATAACAAATAAATAAAATAAATAAATGTATTAATATAATAAATTATCGAAGCAAATAAAATGACCATGATACTAATAACTTCCATAAGAAATTAATCCAACTCTAGAATAAATAGTCTCAGCTGTACAAATCCATCTCGGAATACAAGTACATCAAATACAGTTTCTAACTCGAGAAATGAAATTGTAATAGATACAACATCCTAAACTAAATTTTTTAATAAATACAAGATGTAAGGGTGCTACACTGCTTCAGTCCTACATCTTAGGAATGAATACATGAAACAAGTATTGGAGAAACTCCTTGAAGTAGTAGCCCAAGTTTATGGTAACTTGTTTATAAAATTAAAAAATTACAGCAAGTTCACGGCTATTATAGAATAGCAAGTGTAAGTACAGATCGAACCCATAGGGATTTGTCAATTTTAACATTTAAAATAATTGGATTGTCTAACTAGACTAAATGTGGTAGAGAATATTTATGCATTAAAATAAATTAAAGTAAATACGTAAATATGAGAGCACACGCGAGAGTTGTAAATAATATGGAAAGATTTAGAATTCGGGTCCATTTATTATGTAACTAATATTTCACACTATTTTAATGTTGTCATTCCCTTTCTATAACCCAAATTAAACCGACTTTTTAATTCGAAAAATATAACGTTTATGATCGACACATGTTTTACGTCGACCTCTAATAGGCGACTAGAATCCATATTCCCGTAGAAAATATAAGTTTTAAAGTTCGTAAATGTATTTAAGCATAGACTATTAAAATAATCAATGTGAAAGAATAATCTATCAAAAATTACCATTTTTTAAATCTCAAACCTTAATTGAAAAAAAACAATATTAAAGGTTTTTAAACACACTCTCGTGTCGTTTTAAAATGAATACCAATTTTTTAATAACAGATAAAATGAGTAGGGAACGAACAATAATTAAATTAATGTGACAATATTATCTAACTATGATAAACTTCACCCTAATCCTGATAGAATATGTAAGCTACTGTAATGAAAGATAAAAACAAAATGCAAGAATTAATAGAAATTTTCGTCAATAAATCAAACTTACAATAAATTATCTCACAATAAACTTAAATCCTCTCAAAATGATAAAAACTTTTCCCTCAAATTGAATACAATCACTCAAAAATTGCTCTCCGAAATTGTATATGAAATTGCGATCCCAATTATCCTTTTTATAGGACACGAGGTGAGGTATTTGGTTTGGGGTAAAACTCTCTTTACTTGGCCGAAAAGTGTTGGAGTCGAATACTCCACCTCATTTAGTCTTTGGATCGAAAAAGGTACTTAATATCTCCCCACCCATGGACTCTTAATTATTTTTTGTCGGACACGATTTCTGAATTTTGTCCAATTCGGAGAATATGAATTTCTGACTTTTTTAGCTTCTTTTTAATGACTGCAAAAATCAGCTTTTTGCACTTTTTAATAGTTGATCATTAATTTGCACCAATTCCATCATTACCTGGTAAATTTTCACTAGGAGGCGTTTTTCACAAATTAGCACAATCATTCTTGCATTCATTATTGAAGTCTCGATTTTTTTCTTAAAATTAGTGCTTTAAATCTGAATTCCATCATTCTTGCATTGTCTTCCTTTTTAAAAAAATGGTCATAAGAACTTATTAAATAAAATAAAATGGGATTAACAAAGTATGAATTTGTGTATAAAATATACAAAATAATGCACTCATCATAATCACTACAGTTAACACTTGTAAAAAAATAGTTTAACAAGAAGGATTAAATCTAGCAAGTATACAAAGAGTAATAATGTAACTAAATTTTGGCTACAATAATAACAATGCATCGTCCTCCTATATTAAGTGAATTTTAAGTTATTTAAGTTCCCCAACCCAAATAACATAAAATCAGCATGCAGTTCTACTCCCAAACCTCAGTGAGGCTCAACGTGATATATGGTCATATCTTGATTATGTATATCTGCTTTAAAATTATTAAGTTCGATTATTGTATCAAGCATATATTACTTTTCAATAATCTTACATTAACATCCATTCTTATCAATTCATTATTCTTGTTTAATAAAGTCGTAAATAATTCCCAATTAGATATCTCTAATGTAATAGTTTTAGACTTCCTTAACTCATAAATCAGTATATACATCTCTAGTATATTATTACAACAGTATTCCCAAGTCATAAATATAGGACTATACAACACTAGTATAAGCTATAATCCAATACAACCATCACAAGATACCACCATATAAAATACATTAGTCTAGTTAATTCATGAGTGTGCACAACTCACATCAAATCACGTGGGCTATGCTCGAGCCTAAAAATAAAAGTATGAAGGTCTATCCTTATTGTCTTGGGTATCATCCGTGTATACTAGGTATAGTTATTTTTTGTGTACTAGGTATAATTATTGGTATCCCCATCCCTATAATCTCAAAGAAAAACAAAGGTAAATCACTATGTCTTCCCGTTTATTTTATAGGCTTTATAGCTAACGACTATACGAAGAACACCCTCATTACTCCCCTTCAAGAACATGGGTACGTTGGCAGTAGGATCGGGAAATATTTGACTTCGTAGCATCACTGGTAATACCATCTACGATCAACGTCATACGCACCCCCATCAAAATCCTTCCTAGTACGTCCCCATGAGCATTCACACATCATGGTATGATTTCACATAAATCCAGTAAACCATCATGACCTTAAGCAACCGGGTCAAGAAAACAAGTACAAACCCTAATAAATTGGGTTACACATAATGTCTCTTTTATTATTAGTCAATACGCACATTAAGTAAAAGTGGTTATATATAACACTAGCCCGAACTCTCAAGGCTCTCCAAATCTAGGAATCATCTCACACCTAACTTTTATGAGGACAATATTAAAATAATAACTACCTTACTCACTAGTTCATAAAGCACTCTAAATTAAAGAGTGGCCTAAACAATCACTAAGCATCTATCAATCTCATAATATATCCCAATACGTGGTCTTATACTCAAGGTTCTCAAACAATTATAAAGAAATACCATTTACTCAGCGATTCCAAAAACTATTGTGACACCCCGCCTAATAAAATACCGGGTGATCAGTCTTATATCAAATTAAACAAGAATCTCATATGGTTCATTCTTAGCATCACTGTCGTTAAGTCATTAATTACTTACCACCTAGTCTTTCATTAAGATGATGCCAAATTTTATCTCTATTAATCCAACTCAACCAACATATTAGGAAAGAAAATTATATAATACAAGGAAGAAATCTAAACATGACACAAAGTAAGTGAAAGAGTTTGTTGTACAACATCGACTACAAGCCATCCATAGAGTGCAAGTATAAAAGAGTACTGATACATGCCAAGACTGAATATAAAAGTACAACAAAAAAAGTCCACATCTAGAGATAGAATGAGACAACCGTCTACACAAAGAACCCGCAGAATTCCACATAAACTGCAGCTTCACACCCTATAGGAAGGAATTAGGCCTGGCGCCCCTGTGGTAGGACACCAAAAAGGTTTTTGGAAATAGTTTATATCATTTGAAAATATTTAGCAAGCGAATTTAAATGCGAGAAGTAAATATGCAAATGCTCTCCATATTTAAATTAGTGTCGTGCACTCCCTTGAGTTTACCTCACCCCTCAACTAATGTGCACGCCTAATGAATTATACATAACGCACCCACACCTAGACACTTTCCCCGTAACTAGCCTTGTCCCAAAATATTGTACTAATCACCCCGCTATAATACCCTAAGTGAATATAGTAATTTTTGTGAGTTATTATACAAATTAACTTCCATGAAGCATCATTTCTCGCTTTAATACATATAACATTCCCACAAGTTATATTATTTATACATTTCACCCCATGTATATATATATATATATATATAAATTCCCGTATATAATTCTGCACTGTATATACGTATCATATCTCAACATTCACACACATGCCGGATATAAATGCTATCACTAAATGCTTAGGAGGCGACCATAGTTCCCCTTGAAAGTGTCCGCTCCATACCGTAACGGTCCCGCCCCTAAATACGGACGCTATGGCATGGAGAATATACTCAACCAACATTCGCTAGTCAGGCAGCTCACCCCCATCACGCAACCTCCTTTGATAGCATTAATATTGGTATGGATTTACTAGATATATTATTCACACAAATATATATAAATCATATATGTACTACACATCGACATATATATAGAAATCCAGGGTATTGGAGTATTATGCCCATACCCAAGCATAAAACATTCAAGTCTATGGTCCGACTTCATTTTAATTAATTACACATTAATTAATTCTCACCATTTTGGCGTAACCCCTTTCATGTATACTCGGACTTTCTATCTCACGGACCGAAATTCAATTGTTTCAATCCGCCCTTCAATTTCATACAATCAAGTTTAATAACTTAAACAACAAGATTACAATATGATAAATCATGAACTTACATCTCTAATTTCATGCAATTTAGTCAAATAAATTTCAATGTTAAGTATTCCCAAATTAATCCTAATTCAATACTCAATTTCATAATTCAGTTAGGGAAGGAACTGCAAGTTTCCAACATAACATGTCTGAATCAGGAAAATTTCAGAAATTTGGCAGACATCAGAGATGGTTCAAACGAAGAACCCTGTTGTTCGAACAACAGTGGATCTCGTTCGAACGAAATACCATGTCGTTCAAACGACACTGGTATTACTTTTCTCTCTCTCTCTCTTCTGCTAAAAACCAAGTCCGCCATTAAATGGTTTAAACCTCTATTTTGAACAGGTTTCTGCATTAAAACGTCCCCAGATTCATCCTAATCCAATTCTTTCATTATAACAATTCTAGCCTTAGCAATTCCACCAATTCAATCATCAATTTCATCAACTATCAAATCCTCTACAGATTTATAACTCCTATTAAAAGGAAATCCCCAATTTACTCAAGAACAAACCCTAGAATTTAATTGGATTCCACCTCTTTTAATATGAAAAGGTAGATGCTATTTAATATTCAAAATTTAAACCACTTGTCTCACAAATGCAGATCTAGGGCTTGAATGAAGGTGTTGAATTGCAATTGAAACAATCTCCCCAAGATTCCTAAGTTCCTCTTCTCTTTGGCTCTCCCTTTAGCTCTTTCCCCTTTTTAGTCTTCTAATGTGATTTAATCATGCCTAATCTTTACACATTTGAGGCTAAAACCCTATTCACGTTTTTGGGCCAATGGGCCTTATAAAAAGGGTTCATACTCTCTTTATGGAGCTCACATGTGTCTAATTAGGCCCCAATACCCAATATATGCATATAACCACTCATTTCGGGCTATTTCGACCCTACCGGACTCAACTGTGCACTTAAAATCGCCATCGGGAATAAATTTCTAAAATTAACTCTCACCCTTTAACTAATTCAAATATTTTCACTTTTAAGTATTCTCATTAATTAATTCTCATTAATTATGAATTACTAATTATCGAATTAATTAATTAAAATAATAACCCAGAAATTACGAGGTGTTAGATACTTCCCCTCTTACAAGAGAATTTCATCCCCGAAATTCGAGCGTACCTGCAATAAATAGCTCTGGATATTGTTCCCGTATGTCGTCCTCATGCTCCCAAGTGGAATCATTTGCACTATGATGACCACACTGGACCCGGATAAGCGGTACTACTTTGGATCGTAACTTGCGCTCACTGCAATCTAAGATTACTACTGGCCTCTCCTCGTAAGAAATATCGGGCAACAAATCTATCTCCTTAAGTGGGACATGCCAAAATGACCTTTAACTTCTCTTATATTTCTTCAATAACGCAACATGAAATACATTGTGGATACGCTGAAGATGATTGGGCAAACCTAAATGGTACACTATCGCTCCAAATTTCTCAATGATGGGGAAATGGCCCACATACCTTAGCGCTAACTTCCTCTTTTTCCCAAATCTCATCACCCCTTTCATAGGGGATACCCGTACTAAAACTTGATCACATATATCTAAATCAATATGCTTCTGATTCACATCCGCATAGCTCTTTTGTATATCTTGGGCTATACGGATACTCCCCCGAATTAAATTAATTTTCGCGGAAGTATCCCGAATCATCTCCGGCCCCAAAAGTTTATTGTCCCCCACCTCCAACCAACAAGATGGTGAGCGACAAGGCCTACCGTACAACGCCTCAAATGGGGCCATGCCTATGGTAAATTGGTACGAGTTGTTATATGTGAACTCCACGAAAGGAAGGCACTTTTCCTAACCTCCCCCCAAATCAAGAATGCACATCCGTAGCATATCTTCGAGCATCTGATTCACACTCTCTGTTTTCCCAGCCATCTGGGGGTGATAGGCGGTACTCAACCTCAACTTAGTGCCCATAGCCTCCTAGAGACTCGGTAAAAAATGCGATATAAAAATCTTATCCCTATCGGACAGTATATTGATCGGGATCCCATGCAATCTGACTATCTCTGCAATGAATAGCCTCACATACTGGAAAGTCTCAAAATCCGTACGAACGGGAAAAAAGTGGGCCACCTTGGTCAAACGGTCCATTTTGACCCATATGGAATCGTGCCCTCTCTGTGAAACAGGTAACCCCGTAATGAAGTCCATAGAGATGATCCCCCACTTCCACACCGAAATCTCAAGTGGTTGTAACATCCTTGACGATTTCTGGTGATCTACCTTCACAAGATGACATGTGGTACACTTCGAGACGAACTCTACAATGTCTCACTTCATCCCCGTCCACCAATATTGCCTTCTTATATCTTGGTACATTTTGTCCCTTCCGGGATGTACAGCAAACTTAGAGCCATGATCCTCCATCAACACGGCGTGTCTCAAATCTTCGTCCTCTGGAATGACTAACCGCCCATTAAAGCGTAACCCACCTTCAAAGCCAATGGAGTAGGAATTCGCACCCTCTGCTAGCAAATGTTTCACCCTGTCCTGTCACAAAGGATCATCCGCCTGAGCCCGTACAACCCGCATAACAATTTCGGATGTGACTTCTAAATCTGCCATACATGCTCTGGAGATCTCATCGTCGTGCCTAAGTTGGCTCCATTTTGCCTTCCAAGTTCCCGCCAAATCCTCCTTGGATCGTCGGCTCAACGCATCTGTAACTACATTGGCCTTACTATGATGATATTGAATATCAAACTAATAATCCTTCACGAACTCCAACCACTTCCTTTGCATCATGTTAAAGTCCCTTTAAGTAAATAAATATTGGAGTGATTTATGGTCTATGAACAAGATGAAACTCTCCCTTAAAAGGTTATGCCTCAAAATCCACAAGGCAAAAACGATTGTGGCCAACTCTAAATCATGGGTGGGGTAATTCCTCTCGTGGGGATTTAGCTTCCGGGATGCATAAGTTATAGCCCGCTCTTCTTGTTGCAACACACCCCCTAGTCCCTGCAAGGATGCATCAGTATAAACCCAATAATCCATTCCTTCTTTCGATAATGCCTAAACGGGGGTCGATGTTAGCTTGTTCTTCAACTCATCGAACGCCAACTGACACTGATCGTTCCATACAAAGGGTACCCCTTTTCGAGTCAAATTGGTCAATGGACCTGCTATCTTGGAGAACCCTCTGATAAAATAGTGATAATACCCAGCTAACCCCAAAAAGCTCCTGCTCTCAGTCAATGTCGTGGGCTGACCCCACTCCCTCACCACTGACACCTTGGTTGGGTCCATGGAAATCCCCTGTTCTGACACAATATGCCCTAAAAAATGCACTTCTCGAAGCCAAAACTCACATTTATCATACTTGGCATATAATTGGTGATCCCGTAACATCTCTAATACCATACGAAGGTGCTCGGCATGCTTCTCCTCCGTGCATGAATAGACCAAAATGCCGTCTATGAACACTATGACAAACTGATCGAGAAAATCTCTAGAAACTCGATTCATAAGGTCAATGAATACCATCGGTGCATTGGTTAGCCTGAATGGCATCACCCAAAACTCATAAGAACCATACCGCGACAGAAAAGAGGTTTTTGGGACGTCTTCCTCTCGAATCCTCAACTGATGGTACCGTGATCGTAAATCAATTTTGGAGAAGAATGTTGACCCTCGCAACTAGTAAAAAAGGTCATTAATCCTAGGTAGTGGATACTTGTTTCAGATCGTGACCTTATTCAACTCCCGATAATCAACACATAAATGGAGTGTTCCGCCTCTCTTCTTCACAAACAACACGGGGGCACCCCTTGGCGACGTGCTCCGTCGAATAAATCCCTGACCCAAGAGTTGCGGAATCTATTACCTCAATTCATGCATCTCCGAAGGGGCCATGTGGTAAGGTGCTCGGGTTATCGTCCTAGTACCCGACGCTAGGTTAATGACGAACTCAATCTCCCGACTAGGTGGAAACCCCGGTATGTCCTGAAATACATCCTCAATGTCCCTTATCACCGGAATCAAGAGTATCAGGATCACCACCTCCTGTGAGGTCTCCTCCTCAAGGTAATATAAATGAGTGCACGATCCTCCTTTAGGAAGGGGCATCGCCACTAAAAACATTTCTTTCCCCGAGATACCGAACACTATGGTTCTCTCATAACAATCAACCACCGCTCTATACCCGGCTAACCAAACTCTACCCAAGATCACATCATAGCCCTCCAAATCTAAAACCAAGAGATCCGCCACAAAACTCAAACCTCCAATCACAACATCTTCCCCCTATGAATAGAGTGAATAAGTGATCCACCCCCTATCGATGACTCCACACACATGAGTAGACTATCGGTTATGTCTAATAACCCAACCACTATAGCAAAATGGGTCCTAACAAATGAATGTGATGCACCAGTATCAAAAAGGATTCTACCATCATGAACATGCATAAGGAACGTACCCTCAACTGCTGGTGGTGCGGGAGGTATTAGAACATCTCAGATGTTGTACACACGTCCGTACTGCAATTATCCCAACTGCTGCTGAATCGGGGGTGCTGGTGCTACCTGAGGTCTTTGTGCCTGATATCCCTATGGAGCACCATGTTGTTGAACCCTATCTCTCCGCGGAAATCTCTCCTAAGGTGGTCAGCTTGACCACAGATGGAACAGTGTTTCTGACCGTTTCCCTGATACTGACCCTATTGGCCCTGATAATGCGGTCCCTGAGGTTAGCCCTGATGGTCCTAACAATAAAGGAGGGCCGCATTAACCACATTCGTATAAGTCACAAGAGTCGGATTCCTTATCAAATGTTGCTTGATTCTCCAGGCTAACCCATCAACAAACATCGTCTTCTTCCTTTCCTTGTTGCTCACCTTATCTGGCACAAGCGTGACCAGACGAGTGAATTCCTCATCATAGTCGATAATCGATCTATCCACCTGAATCACCTCCCTCAGTATCCTCCTCATCTCAGACTCGACTTCCGGAGTAAAGTATTTACGGTCAAACCAGACCCAAAAATATATCATAGTCATAGAATCTCTCTATGGAATAGTAGTAGTGGACTCCCACCACTTCAAGGCGGCACCCGTCAATCTAAATGTCGCGAGCATCTATCGTTGAATCTCACTACAGTCTACCATATGTAAGTGCCTCTGCATGTCATGCCTCCACTGATAGGATGCCATCACGTCCATAGTCCCCTAAAACTCTGGGGGATGACCTTTTTGGAAGGCCTCCCTAATCTTTTACCACTCAGTCGGCCCTGGATGGACCTGGCTTGTTGGAGCCATGTGCTGCGTTGGCTATTGCTGGGGAAAATGGGCTTCCATAGCGGTCATGGCGGCATTAACCGCCTGAGCTATGATTCCAACTACCTGCTCAGTAGAAATGAACTCGTGTGGTGGCTGGGGCTGCGGCACATCTGGTACCTGGGGAGCCTCACCCTATCCTTCCTGGGAGGCCACCCTCCTAGGTCTCCCTCACTCTCTCCTGGGAGGCATATAAATTGTAGAACAAGTTGTATTGGTTCACAATTAATACAAATATTGAAATAAAAGAAGAGCGATAACCAATAAACAGAACATGAGTCAACAGTCCTAACAATAGGGCTCTATGCCAAAGAACGCAAAGCTGAAACTAAAGTAATCCACACAGATCCTAGGGACACTAGAACCTGATGCTCAGATACCATCTTTGACACCCCGCCTAATAAAATATCGTGTGATTAATCCTTTCATTAAGATGGTGCCAAATTTTATCTTTATTAATCCAACTCAACCAACATATTAGGAAAGCAAATTAACTAATACAAGGAAGAAATCTAAATATGCCACAAAGTAAGTACAAGAGTTTGTCGATCAACATCGACTACAAGCTATCCATAAAGTGCAAGTATAAAAGAGTACTGATACATGCCAAGAGTGAATATAAAAGTACAACCGAAAAATTCCCTATCTATAGATAGAATGAGACAAGAGTCTACACAGAGAACCCGCATCAATCCACATAAGCTGCAGCTTCGCATCCTGTAGGAAGGAATCAGTCCTGGCGCCCCTGTGGAAAGACACCAAAAAGGTTTTTAAAAATATTTTATAGCAAGAGTTAGAACCCAAAACATTTGAAAATATTTAGCATGTAAATTTAAATGCAAGAAATAAATATGCATATGCTCTCCATATTTAAATTAGTGTCATGCACTCCCTTGAATTTACCGCACCCCTCAACTAATGTGCACGCCAAATGAATTATACATAACGCACCTAGACACTTTCCCCGTAACTACTCTTGTCCCAAAATATTGTACTAATCGCCCCACAATAATACCCCAAGTGAATATAGTACATTTTTGTGAGTTATTATACACACTAACTTCCATGAAGCATCATTTATCGCTTTAATTCATATAACATTCCCCCAAGTTATATTATCTATACATTTCACATCATGTATATATATAAATTCTCGTATATAATTCTGCACTATATATACGTATCATATCTCAACATTCGCACACATGTCGGATATAAATGCTATAACCAAACATTTAGGAGGCGACCATAGTTCCCCCCGAAAGTGTTCGCTCCATACCGTAATGGTCCCACCCCTAAATATGGACGCTATGGCCTGGGGAATATACTCACCATTCATTCTCTAGTCAGGGGGCTCACCCACATCGCGCAACCTCCTTTGATAGCATTAATATCGGTATGGCTTTACTATATATATATGTAATATCCCGTATTTTTATAGCTTTTAAATTATGGGATTTATTAAATTTAATTGAGATAAATTAATTTAATTTTAATCCGGAATGTTGCTTTAAATATTTACTAGCGTGACGAGAGTTAGTAATTATTGGAAATTTGTTATTTGTTGCATATTACTGGATGAGTATTGTAATATATAAGATTTATTTTTATAATATTGTCACGTGAGAATAAAATGACAATTGTGGAAATTTAAGTCGGGACGCGCCTGTGTCGTGTCGGGACTAAATGTGAATTCATAAAAGTGAATATTTTATAAGTCATTCGTATGGTCATTTTGAGTGCGCTAACACGTCCGGAAGGGTCGAGATAGTCAGAAAAGTGTACCCGGGGGTTTAGTTTGGGTCTCGGGACAATTTTAGGCCTAATTGGTACCCCGGGAGAGCGTTTTGGACATTTCACCTTTTTGGGTAATTAAACCCACGAAAATTCAGAGAGTTATATCAGATATCTGGATTGTCATCTAGGGTTAGAAACTCTAAACACAAGTGACGGCCATAGGAGAGGAAGGAGAGAGCTCTCAAGGAAAATTCAAGCCCGAAATCCACCCGTTTGCACCGCAACCACCACCAACGCGTAGATCACGCAATGGGCTACGCAACCACACCAAAAACATCTACAAATCAGAACGTCAAAAATCCCAGGCAAGTGTTTATCTTGATATTTTCGTTGATGCATCTTTTATATTAGTTTAGGAATGATTAGGGATGAATTACATTGAAGAAAACCTAAATTGTGATAGGAATTTGCATGTAGTGATGACTTAAACCTTATTCTGGAAATTGTTGGTGATGTAGGAGAATAATCCATGAAATTTTAATGTAGTATAGGAAGGAATTTCTGGAAAAACAGATTGGAACCATGTTTTAGAGATTTCTAGGGTTCTTGTATGTTTAAATGAATTATGGCATGATTAATCCATGTTTAGTGACGTAACTTGACATTCTTTACGTTGAAAATACCTAATATGATGATATAAGGTTAGTAGTATCAATTCTGGGATGATTGGGATTAGAAAATATGGAAATTATTGAGGTTTGGAGATGAAACCCGAACTGCAGAATTTCAGTTTTCGCAGACCTGCTTGATCGATCGATCGAGCCTAGAGCTTCGATCGATCGAGCCTAGAGCTTCGATCGATTGAGCCCCATACCTCGATCGATCGACCCCTCCTGGAAGACTCCTATTACACTTCTTAAATGAGTTAAATTCAAATTATTGTGAGATAATTCTTGAGCATCCTTAATAAAATATTTTGGGAGATAGAGAAGACCAGTAGGACATGTGAATAGATTTTGGGACCCTTGATGTCGGGCAAAGATTGTATTTTGGGATAATTACCTAAGGGTTGGTAAATTTATGATTTAAAGAGAGAGACACGTAAGAGAGTTACTTTGGGATAAATGTGTATACCTACTGAATTGTATACTTGGGAGGATAGAATCCATGAGCTTTATGTAGTAAGTGGAAAAGTTCCTCAAATTAAAATAAGATGTGAATGGTTATACGTGATAACTAAATAATGAGAAATAAATACAAATGTCGTAATTATGGGAATCGAGAATTTACCCATTATTGATATGGTAATATTAGTATAGTTATATGATTGTGTATGCATATACTATCTATGTGTGAAAATCATGCCCACGCTACTTGCTATCTCTGAGGTTTCCTATCTCGATGGGACCTTTATGGGGGATATTGACTTGTATCCTAGAAGATAGATATCCTTGGTACAGGCTATCAGAATGATAGTTTAGACGGTCCTAAGAGATGCGGGTGTGTGCTTTCCTCTTAGTGACTTGGAATCTATGCTTCGCCTAATTTTGTTTGTGTATAGGTATCCTTGGTACAGGCTATCGCAGTGATAGTTCAGACGGTCCTAAGAGACTTGGAATCTATACTTTGTCTCAATATTGTTTGAGTATGTGTTAATACAGTTCGAGAGTGTTTTTGAATCTGTATTCCCTTAGTACGAGTGATACGGGGATTGGATAGTAGAGTTTTCCTGCACCATAGTTGTTATTTGGGGTGCTGTTGTGATATATATATTTTCGAGTAGTTAAGATATATATATGAAATTTTGAAATCTGGAATTGCCTACTGTGATTTGTTATGTAGGACATGGTTGATGGCTCAAATTGCAAATACTTGTTTTTGATAGTATAATATGAAATTGGAAAACTTTATTGATTAATAAAGTCAAAATGAGAACTTTGGTTACTAATTGAAATATTCTTTTCAAACAATTGAATCATTAAATCTTGAATCTTAAGGGTAATCTAAGATAAGTTAAATCATTGGGAAGATTAGTGCGATAAATGATAAGACAAACCATTGGGAAGGTTAGTGCAATAGGTGTGCACATTAGAAGAGAGGTGAGAATTTCTCAAGAGAGTGTCGCACTAATATGTTGTTGCATTGGCCTGTATCAATTTAAATACTTGCTAAACGTATTTTAAATCAAACGCACTATCGGGCTCTGACCCGTTTCTTTTTTTCTCTCTCTCTCTCTCTCTCTCTCTCTCTCTTGTATATATATGTATGTATTACAGGTGCCCAGCCACAGGGGAGTCTTGCTTAGGATCTCTTGGAAGGAACGCGTTGCAGCTTAGGTGGAAGTTGCAGGTCTCTTGATTAGATGACGTCGTTCATTCGGATCCACTCTTAGTACTTTCATCTAGTTGGGCATGTGTAGCTCTTTTAATTATTCCGTTGTTATTGGACATTGGTATTTCAGTTATTTCCAGTATTGTTACTATGGGATTTATTCAGTTTGGATGTGTGACTTTAGATTTTGTATGTTGACATTCGATTGGCGAATGTATTAAATTAATTGGATTATGTTGCAGAATTTAATGTGGTGTGATTCTTACTTATTGAATGTTGTTAATAAAATAAATGATTTTTCTTTAAATAAAATTTGGAAAGTATGTATGAAAATGGTTTTGACACTTAGCTTAATTAATTAGGGTGTTTAATTAGAAAAATTTATTTTCGACAGTGATGCTAAGAATGGACCAACTGTTCACCTTGATTTAATTTAATAAAGGAGTGATCGCCCGGTATTTAATTAGGCGGGGTATCACAGGTGGTATAAGAGCATCAGGTTCTAGTATCCTTAGGATCTGTACGACTTATTATGCTTTCAGCGTTGCTTTGATTGTTATATAGCCCTATGTTTAGGATTGTAGATTCCTTTGACGAGACTTCGTTCTCCTGCTATATTGTGTATACACTAGTGAATTATAATTTCGTTCGGATGTGTACGTGTGCCGAGCGATGACGGATGTCAGAAGAGGATCGTTAAGCGTACATCAGGAGGCAGGGCTCAGTTGAGATTATGAAATATATCCGAGGATGATGACCTTAGTCGAGGTCACCTCCATTGTGGCACGAGAAGCCAAGACTAGAAAGGCGACAAAGGTGCAACAATGATTTTCAAATGCTGTTATAGTCAAATGAGATGCGAGGGTAAACATACCCAACGTATTACAAAAATGTGTAGAGACTGTCAGTGGGAAATTTTAGAAACGCGAAAATTGTATGTGTTTACCCAAGGAGGTAAAGTATCCGAAGGCGTAAATATAGGACGGAGTGTGGCAAACTGAAAGTGAAAATTTAGAGAAAATTTTCTTGGCTTTCGGGATGAAGTTATAATGGTTGGAGTCAACCACCAATTATAGAAGTTGAATTCTATGCCCATAGGAGAACCTTAGGTACAGTGTTGACCGTATGTTCCTTCCTCAACTGTTCAGGGTGAGAAGAAAAACGTGGTTCTGAAATCATCGCAGGAGGACATGACAGAAGTCCAATTGTGGATATGAATCCTAATCCTTAGCAAATTTTGTATCGAAAGATGTAGATACGAGTGAAGGAAATGACTCCAAGTGGGAGACCAACTCGTAATAATAGTTGATAAAACTCGAGGAGGAAATTCTGATGGACGGCTGATTCAGAGGTTGACAATGTTTTATTTTGTCAATAAAGATAATAATGCTCCTTGTGTGGGAAGCTTAAAGAAATCGAAGAATTTAGTCGAGAATAAGACTGAATACAACGGTGGTGATTCAGCACCAAAAAAAAGGGATGTGGATATACATCAGGAAAACCATTTAAATGCATCAGATAGTTAAATTCTTACCAAGTGATGGTAAATTCAGTAAGTACTATTATAGATAGTAACATGATCTTTATGGCCTGAAAAGTTAAGAGAACAATCGGTATGGTTAACAGGAATCGAGTTTACTAAAGTTTGAGAGGAGGACAAATCCTAACCTGGTTAGTAGGATAGGTGGTAAGTGGATTATGTACTGAGGTATTTTGTGCGGAGTGAGATCGCTCACGATAATATGTTCCAAAGTGAGTATAAGGACAAGAATACGGTGCCTAGTAAAAGGCAACGATTAAAATAATTTTGTTATGGTTTGGGCAGACGTGTTACGTCCGAAAACCATTTGCACAGTCAAGACGATTGACAAGGTAGAAGTGTAAGTTGTATCCTCAGAGGATGAGGCGTGTTTATGTGACACGAGAGAGTCACTATATTTTGTTCATTGCTAGATTAGCATGTGAGACGAGCTTAATGCATATAATTATAAATGTTACCATTATGTGAATATTTTTCCCTAGTGTAGCGGGATTTTTCTTTAGTGCTATCCGCGGAGGATGAATGAGTATATCAACAGTGTTTTATACTTTATTGAGGTTACTCGTTGTAGTGATGCGATACACGAGTATGATATTATCTTGTTTAAAACATTACAGAAATGGTTAGTACGATAGTGGGCATTTATTGCAAGGCTATCGGAGTGGTTGCATTAGTGCAACATGTTTTATGTTTGTTTTGGAGAGGCTTTACCTGTGAGAAGGTTGGACTCGCACTTATATTATCTATCCTAGAGACTTTGGAGGAGATAGTGGGCTCGAGATATTCGATGCCAAAGTATGTATAGACTTTGCCAATATGATTCCGTATGTATCGGGATTTACCGTTGAGCGAAAAGATTTGACGCAGTATTATGTTTGGCACTCCGGACTTAGTGATAGGAAGAGTACATCGTTATATTTATCCTTTAGAGATGTGGGAGTTAATAGTTATACCCCTATTATTAGGGAAAGGAATTTCGAGAATTCCGATTGTATGTATTCGAGGTTTATGGAATGCTATTACCACCAACCTATGTTGAACGATAGTGAAATTTGGTGAGACGTTCTTTGTTAAGCATAATTACGGGAGAAATTGTAACTTTTCTGTCAAGGGACGGAATAAAGGGGTATATACTATGGACGGAGGACCTAACGGATTTCGATAACCGACAATGCTAGGTAGTAGTGTATCGGGGGGGTTCCTTGTTTGGATTTCGCTTTGCGAGACATCCCACGCATGAAACTTAGCGTAAGGTTGGAAACAGGGAGATGTTTGGTCACTATTCCACGAGTTCGGTACCCTGGTCGAAATGGGATCAAGTAATTATGTATGTAAGTTGGAAGTTGAATTTTGTTTTAAGGTCATTGGAGCCGAATTTTATGGTAGGAAAGCATTGAAAGTTATCCCGATGAGTTGAAGGGTGGAACGATGATAAGGAGAATTTAGGAATTTTGATTTCGAGGGTGATTGAGAGTACCCAAATGTCATAACCGCGTACAGAACACAAAGTGAATAAAGGGTTGGAATGATTTTTAGCATGGATTATCTGGAAAGAACTTTATATTATACAAAAGAGATAACCTGTAATCATTTTGATGAATAGAGCGTTAGTGATTTATTTTAATTGTTGTACCTATTTGGGAAAATTGTTGTACTTATCTGAGGAAGGTTGAGAATTATTATTCCTCTTTTATTGTCATGAAATTTGAATGCCCTATCCCTTCTATTCCGTTGAATTTAGTTAGTCCTACATATGAGTAGCACGCCATTCGCTCTCCCAGGGCGGTCGGAGTGTTGCAACAATGTGGGCATCATTGTTAGCTACATTTAAAATAGTCCGAGTCGAAGGGACGTGGTAATAAATGTGTGAAATATATGTTTATGGGACTAGTATAATGAAGTGGAAGTGATAGAGTGGATTAAACGTCACATGATGGGCGATAATCCATACATAAGTGTGCAATTAGAATAGCATGCCCTAACTTGATTGGAAGGCTGTGGGAAGCCATTCAAGAATTGGTATTCCTTGAATATAGTAGAATTTAATTGTTATGAAGCACACCCAGAGCGGAATCGTTATTTGTCAAGAGTGAGAGCGACCTGCGCCTACAAAGAGTAATGATGTTAGTATAGTATAAGAGATCCAGAAGTGCGCTTCGTGGAGAGAAGAGCATGGGTCGGAACTTTCAGCATATTATGTGTCACTTAATGTGAGACATTTCAAGGGAAGAATCGATGTTTAGCGAGACGTAGTGAGTAGTCTCTACATGCACCGCCCATAGGTAAAGTTTGGTTGAAAGAGGAGAATCAACCAAAGAATTTTGTGTTTATCGAAAATTCCTGAACTTGGAAGAGGTCAGTAAAGCCGATTATGTTCTTGAATGAGTTGCCATCCTCAAAACAAGATCAAGGGTTTATCCCGAACATGTGAATTAAGTCACCAAGAAGGAAGTGATTGATATTCCTTTGGGCTGGCTTACAATATTAACTAGTATGCCCCAGACCTCCTTTAAAAGGAAGGATCGCGCCAGTGCATGGTCCGGCGCAGTATAAATTTCTAAATCAGGATGAGATTGGTGAATCCCACATTTGAAATGGGATTTCAGGAACCATCGGGGATGAGATTTCGTTTCGAGTAGGATGTATCATCCTTAGCCAAAGAATGGGCGCACGGTGATTAAAGATTTGTGGAGCCACGTGAAGGAAATTTTGGAATCTTGATACGATGATTTCAAGAATGCTCTGTAGAAGCACTCGTACCTGTTTGTCGCGTACAAGGTACTTATTAAGGTTTTTTTATGGAAGAACCTCGACTATTCTCCTTCCGTATGTTTATAGGGGGTAGATAACCATAATTTTTAATCGGTCGAGAAAATATCCGATATCTATGGTGGAATTCCTCGACTGTTTTAGGCAGTTAGGAGTGGTCAAATGTTCATATGATCTTCTTAGAATGGGATTTTTGTGTATGAATAAATACGAGTAGTTGTCATGTAGTGAGGTGCGACCTCCTAATGTTAGTGAGATAATGAAATTATAACGTATAGGCGTGATCTATGCGAATGTTGTCGGGTGGGAGCACAATGTGAAGTGTCTCCAATGAGAATGTAAAACAATGTTGCTGTGAGGAAAAAGCTATAGTGATTGAGCGCCGTACTATGTAGATAGTTTGCGTACTGACAAGGATATCCAAAATTGTGCTACCTGGTAGGCCCTAATTTAAGAATTTCGGGACAAAATTCAGTTATTAGGGGGGAAGTATGTAATACCCCGTATTTTTATAGCTTTTAAATTATGGGATTTATTAAGTTTAATTGAGATAAATTAATTTAATTTTAATCCGGAATGTTGCTTTAAATATTTACTAGCGTGACGAGAGTTAGTAATTATTGGAAATTTGTTATTTGTTGCATATTACTGGATGAGTATAGTAATATATAAGATTTATTTTTATAATATTGTCACGTGAGAATAAAATGACAATTGTGGAAATTTAAGTCGGGACGCACCTATGTCGTGTCGGGACTAAATGTGAATTAATAAAAGTGAATATTTTATAAGTCATTCGTATGGTCGTTTTGAGTGCACCAACGCGTCCGAAAGGGTCGAGATAGTCAGAAAAGTGTACCCGGGGGTTTAGTTTGGGTCTCGAGGCGTTTTTAGGCCTAATTGGTACCCCGGGAGGGCGTTTTGGACATTTCACCTTTTTGGGTAATTAAACCCACGAAAATTCAAAGAGTTATATCAGATATCTGGATTGTCATCTAGGGTTAGAAACTCTAAACACAAGTGACGGCCATAGGAGAGGAAGGAGGGAGCTCTCAAGGCAAATTCAAGCCCGAAATCCACCCGTTTGCACCGCAACCATCACCAACGCGTAGATCGCGCAACGGGCTACGCAACCACACCAAAAACATGTGCAAATCAGAACTTCGAAAATCCCAGGCAAGTGTTTATCTTGATATTTTCGTTGATGCATCTTTCATATTAGTTTAGGAATGATTAGGGATGAATTACATTGAAGAAAACCTAAATTGTGATAGGAATTTGCATGTAGTGATTACTTAAACCTTATTCTGGAAATTATTGGTGATGTAGGAGAATATTCCACGAAATTTTAATGTAGTATAAGAAGGAATTTCTGGAAAAACATATTGGAACCATGGTTTAGAGATTTCTAGGGTTCTTGTACGTTTAAATGAATTATGGCATGATTAATCCATGTTTAGTGACGTAAATTGTCATGATTTACGTTGAAAATACCTAATATGATGATATAAGGTTAGTAGTATCAATTCTGGGGCGATTGGGATTAGAAAATATGGAAATTGTTGAGGTTTGGAGATGAAACCCGTAACTGCAGAATTTAAATTTTCGCAGACCTGCTTGATCGATCGATCGAGCCTAGAGCTTCGATCGATCGAGCCCCAGACCTCGATCGATCGACCCCTCCTGGCAGACTCCTATTACCCTTCTTAAATGAGTTAAATTCAAATTATTGTGAGATAATTCTTGAGCATCCTTAATAAAATGTTTTGGGAGATAGAGAAGACTAGTAGGACATGTGAATAGATTTTGGGACCCTTGATGTTGGGCAAAGATTATATTTTGGGATAATTACATAAGGGTTGGTAAATTTATGATTTAAAGAGAGAGACACGTAAGAGAGTTACTTTGGGACAAATGTGTATACCTACTGAATTGTATACTTGGGAGGATAGAATCCATGAGCGTTATGTAGTAAGTGGAAAAGTTTCTCAAATTAAAATAAGATGTGAATGGTTATACGTGATAACTAAATAATGAGAAATAAATACAAATGTCGTAATTATGGGAATTGAGAATTTACCCATTATTGATATGGTAATATTAGTATAGTTATATGATTGTGTATGCATATACTATCTATGTGTGAAAATAATGCCCACGCTACTTGCTATCCCTGAGGTTTCCGCGCTGGGACAATCTTATCTCGATGGGACCTTTATGGGGGATATTGACTTGTACCCTAGAAGATAGATATCCTTGGTACAGGCTATCGGAATGATAGTTCAGACGGTCCTAAGAGATGCGGGTATGTGCTTTCCTCTTAGTGACTTGGAATCTATGCTTCGCCTCATTTTGTTTGTGTATAGGTATCCTTGGTACAGGCTATCGCAGTGATAGTTCAAACGGTCCTGAGAGACTTGGAATCTATACTTTGTCTCAATATTGTTTGAGTATGTGTTAATACAGTTCGAGAGCGTTTTTGAATCTATATTCCCTTAGTACGAGTGATACGGGGATTGGATAGTAGAGTTTGCCTGCACCATAGTTGTTATTTGGGGTGCTGTTGTGATATATATATTTTCGAGTAGTTAAGATATATATATGAAATTCTGAAATCTGGAATTTCCTACTGTGATTTGTTATGTAGGACATGGTTGATGGCTCAAATTGCAAATACTTGTTTGTGATAGTATAATATGAAATTGGAAAACTTTATTGATTAATAAAGTCAAAATGAGAACTTTGGTTACTAATTGAAATATTCTTTTCAAACAATTGAATCGTTAAATCTTGAATCTTAAGGGTAATCTAAGATAAGTTAAATCATTGGGAAGATTAGTGCGATAAATGATAAGACAAACCATTGGGAAGGTTAGTGCGATAGGTGTGCACATTAGAAGAGAGGTGAGAATTTATCAAGAGAGTGTCGCACTAATATGTTGTTACATTGGCCTGTATCAATTTAAATACTTGCTAGACGTATTTTAAATCAAACACACTATCGGGCTCTGACTCGTTTCTTTCTCTCTCTCTCTCTCTCTCTCTCTCTCTCTTTTATATATATGTATGTATTACAGGTGCCCAGCCACAGGGGCGTCTTGCTTAGGATCTCTTGGAAGGAACGCGCAGCAGCTTAGGTGGACGTTGCAGGCCTCTTGATTAGACGACTTCGTTCATTCGGATCCACTCTTAGTACTGTCATATAGTTGGGCATGTGTAGCTCTTTCCATTATTCCGTTGTTATTGGACATTCGTATTTCAGTTATTTCCAGTATTGTTACTATGGGATTTATTCAGTTTGGATGTGTGACTTTAGATTTCGTATGTTGACATTCGATTGACGAATGTATTAAATTAATTGGATTATGTTGCAGAATTTAATGTGGTGTGATTCTTACTTATTGAATGTTGTTAATAAAATAAATTATTTTTCTTTAAATAAAATTTGGAAAGTATGTATGAAAATGGTTTTGACACTTAGCTTAATTAATTAGGGTGTTAAATTAGAAAAATTTATTTTCGACAGTGATGCTAAGAATGGACCAACTGTTCACCTTGATTTAATTTAATAAAGGAGTGATAACCCGGTATTTAATTAGGCGGGGTATCACAATATTATTCACACAAATATATATAAATCTTATATGTAATACACATCGACAAATATATATATAAATCCAGGCTATCGAAGTATTATGCCCATACCCAAGCCTAAAACATTTAAGTCTATGGTCCGACTTCATTTTAATTAATTAGACATTAATTAATTCCCATCATTTTGGCGTAACCCGGACTTTTTATCTCACGGACCGAAATTCAATTGTTTCAATCCACCCTTCAATTTCTTACAATCAAGTTTAATCACTTAAACAACAAGATTACAATATGCTAAATCATGAACTTACATATCTAATTTCATGCAATTTATTCAAATAAATTTCAAGGTTAAGTATTCCCAAATTAACCCTAATTCAATACTCAATTTCATAATTCAGTTAGGGAAGGAACTATAAGTTTCCAACATAACAGGTCTGAATCAGGAAAATTTCAGAAATTTGGCAAATATCCGAGATGGTTCGAATGAAGAGCCCTGTAGTTCGAACAATAATGCATCTCGTTTGAACGATACTGGTATTTATTTTCTCTCTCTCTTCTGCTAAAAAACCATTCCTCCGTTAAATGGTTTAAACCTCTATTTTGAACAGGTTTCTACATTAAAACGTCCCCTGATTCATCCTAATTCAATTCTTTCATTATAACAATTCTAGCCCTAGCAATTCCACCAATTAAATCATCAATTTCATCAACTATCAAATCCTCTACATATTTATAAGTCCTATTAAAAGGAAATCCCTAATTTACTCAAGAATAAACCCTAGAATTTAATTGGATTCCACCTCTTTTAATATGAAAAGATAGATGATGTTTAATATTCACAATTTAAACCACTTGCCTCACAAATGCAGATATAGGGCTTGAATGAAGGTGTTGAATTGCACTTGAAACAATCTCTCCAATATTCTCAAGTTCCTCTTCTCTTTGTCTCTCCCTTTAGATCTTTCCCCCTTTTCATCTTCTAATGTGATTTAAGGATGCCTAACCTTTACACATTTGAGGCTAAAAATCCTAATCACGTTTTTGGGCCAATGGGCCTTATAAAAAGGGTCCATACTCTCTTTATGGAGCTCACATATGTCTAATTAGGCCCCAATACCCAATATATGCATATAACCACTCATTTCGGGTATTTCGACCCTACCGGACTCAACCGCGCCCTTAAAATCGCCATCCGGAATAAATTTCTAAAATTAACTCTCACCCTTTAACTAATTTAAATATTTTCACTTTTAAATATGCCCATTAATTTATAAATTACTAATTATCGAATTAATTAATTAAAATAATAAACCAGAAATTACGAGGTGTTACAACTATCTTATGTTCTAAATTAAATATATTTAATTAATTAAGAATCAATCACTAAAATTTACAAAGATCAATTGAACCCAAAACACAACACATTAGATCGAAACAACCACATAATATCCCCTTAGGATATGCCATAAATCCTTTGCAAACATCGGCCCACGAAAACCTAAAAAATCAAACTAACTTAAAAAATCGTGTGTAGGCACCCAATTCCATTACCCCCCCCTCCCCCCCCGGTTAAACCTCCACATGGTTCAAACAAATTCCTTCAATCCTTGGACCCCACATCCTCCTTCAAATCCTAATTGAGGGTCATCAAACGCTCCCCTATCTCCGTTTGACTTTGGTAAACTCTCAGACCCGAAAGTATCTCAATGCACTTTTATAGGAATTTGAGTCATCTTTCTGTTGGTCCATATTGTGTGCGAATAAGACTGATGATTCACATTTAGCAACATTTTTACTTAGAAACCCTAATTGGAGGTCACCGGACGCTGCTCGAGCTCCATTTCACTTTAGTCAATTCTTGGACCCAGGAGTATCTCAACTTATTTTGATAGAGATCTTAATCCTCATTCCAACGGTTTTGGCCGTTTGTAAACTGGACCTATAGTTTTCATTTTATGATCGTTTTTCAGAACACCCACTTTGAGCTGGCCTAGAGGCACCCCTTACCCCGCCTGCAAAACAAGGGAGAGTTTGCTTGGCCACCAAATCTGACAAGCTTGTCAATAGGCATGCCAATGACCATTTTGTCTAGCACCCCTTGGGTGAGTGTGGTATTTTTTTCCATGAAAGGGTTACTATTTTTGGAAGCCTTGACCTCATTTTTTAGGGACCTTTTTCTCGAAATGATAGCGTGAGAGTTAAATTACATCACTATCAAAACATTCTCTCTATATTATCTTACCTCGTCCATACCTCACCTTTTTCCCACCATTTCCCACCACTCCACCACCATCCAAAATTCAAATTACTCAATTTCCAAAAATAAGAATTCAAATCAACTAGAAGGTTTAAACCCTCTTTATCCTATTTCGTCAATTTAGTGTCATTTCACATACTTCAATACATGTTAGTACACTTGCTATGTAATTCTTATTTTATCACCATTAACCACATTTTTTTTATTATTTATATACCCATAAAGCTATTTTCATAAACTCAACCCCCCCAAAAAGTGAATTTAATTCATGAACCCCAAATTAGTGTTTTCTTTGGCTTTTGCACATTTTCCCCACTTGCGCATGGTTTTCACAAATTAAAATAAAAAATATCCTTTTTGATTTATGGGTTAGACCCCGCCTCTATTCTCTTTTTGAACTATATGAACATTGATGCTGGTTTTCTGTTACGTAGGTCTCATAGGTTTATCTTGGGAATCGAGGCCTCCCCTTTATTTTTTTTACCCTAACTTTATTTTCACTAAGTGTCATATATAAATATTAGCCTATCTATTTTCACTATTTTATCGGTTCCATTGACATGTGTACTCACTCGTTTATAGTGAGTCACAATCTGGTGCATTGCTCGTAGTCTATCTATTATTATGCATTTGTATCTATTTATTTTCCTTTCTAGAGGTCCCGTTGACATGCGTATTCACTTATTTATATTGAGTTACGATTAGGGGCATCACTCATAGTCCAGACATGTTCACTCACTAGTCATTTTTTTAGTAATCACGTTGACATGCTTACTCACTATTTCATAGTGAGTCACGATTTGGCGCATCATTCATAATTTGGATATTCCTACCGCTTTTTTTAGTTTTACTCCATCGAACGATTCGTTCCCGTCTTTTCCATGACTCAGGCATGATGATTTCGACCTCAGGCACCTTTCACGTATCTACATGCTTTTCACCCTACCCATAATATTACACATTTTAGGATAAGGAAAAGATTTTTACAGCTAGTGAGAGACCAAAAAGGTAGAATGGGTGCCTAACACCTTTCTATTACGTAACTTAGTCTTCGAATACGTGATCTATTTGGTTTCGTATCCATAAATAGTTTTTATCTCATCTCCATGTGGAGACGATGACATTTTTTCCCATTTGGAATAAAAATAGGCAAGCGACACGAACGTCACGCAAATGGAGGGAAAAGGGATTTTCGCCCTTGACCTTATTTTTGCATTTTCAGGTCAAACCCTTCATGGATGGCCACATCGTGTGCACGGGGATAATTATAGTCGTGCGCACATTATCACTTACATGAGGATAATCTAGTTTTATGCATGCTGCCAGATCGAGCGGTAAAAGTGTGTTCGTGTGAGGACACAATCGTTGTGTGTTTCTCCGCCACGATGCAAAAACCTAAGCTACTACTACACTTGCGAGGCAAGCACAGCGGTAAGTCGGGTATCATAAGAAATCCACAGGGAGTGATTGAATTTTAGATGTTAATTGCTTTAATTACTTCAAGAATAAAAGTGTAAATAAATAAAAGAAAAGGTGATGGTTGGGAATGGTGGAAAAAGAAAAGAATAAGTTACGCTACACAAAAGTAAAGCGAGGATCGGGATCGCATTCCACCACACGGGCTAAACAACTACTAATTAGAATTCCGGCTCAAAATAAATTTAATCGAGCATTTACAATTAAGCATAAACATCACACCATAAGGAATTTAACCCAAAGTTGCGAGATTAAACATTTAATCAAAAATGGTCACATGCGGATTGATATACCCGTATATACCCTCGGCCATGCCGAGGGTGCCCTGCGCCTCACCAGGCCCAGACGACCCCTCAGGGGCCGACCCTTCATCGGACTCCGGACGAACCCTCAGGGGGACCGACCCTTCATCAGGCCCAGACGACCCCTCAGGGGCCGACCCTTCATTAGACTCCGGACGACCCCTCAGGGGGGCCGACCCTTCATCAGGCTCCGAATGACCCCTCAGGGGGCCGACCCTTCATCAGGCTGCGGACGACCCCCCGAGGGTACGACAGTACGAGGCCCAAATTAGGCAAGACTCATTACTGGAAGGAACTTTGCCCTCGGCCTCATATTCAAGGGCCGAGGGTGACATCATCACGGCGCGTGGTTTGGGAGACGAGTGGAACAGTGCGCTTGAGGCTCACATGGCACATGGGAGACCGTTATAAAAAAATCACACCCTCACGTGAGGGAATATTATGTCATCATTTGGCATCTACAAGTGTCAACAGGAGGTTGGGTAAATCATCATTCACATGTACCATGCATACTTGGGGGGCATACTACACCCCCCAAGACCTATATATACTTGTCACCTACAACCCTACAGGGATCGATAATTGGAACCCTAGCAAAAACTCTGCTTATACACACAGTAGAGAGAGAAAGTGAGCTTATGTGCATTAGTGCCCATACTTAGTGGATCACACACTCACAGTGGATGTAGGCCAAATTGGCTGAACCACTATACATCATTGTCTTATTACCTCTTATACTCATCTCCTTCTATATACTTATACACTTACATCTCTATGGCTGCCATGGTTACTACTGTTTGAGCTCATCATCACTTATCTGGTGGTGCTAAATTTTTACATCATCAGTTTGGCGCCGTCTGTGGGAAGCGAGAAGACATCTCTTCCTTTGTACAGCTTGACCTCACTGGGCACTCTGGTGGTGAGCCAACTCTCCCCCTGAGAGGAGATGTTTCACCATTGAAAGAGACCCACTAAGGTTCTCAAGCTCACCAGTATTTTCTTCAGTTCAGCTTTTCATAGCTCAAACATATGGCACCTGAGATGCCACCACCACCACTTCCCCCGCCGGATGACGGGGGAGGACCCAGTTTTAGTCAGCCACCACCTCAGTCTGAGATGGCTGATGTGGCGGCAGCCTTAAAGTCTCTGACAGCAAGCCAGCGAATGATGCAGGAGCAGTTCACAGCTCTAAGCCAGAACATACTAAGACCACCAGGGGTTTCACCTGAGATGATTACTCCGCCAGCAGCTCCAGGACAGCATGAAGCCAGGGGACCACCCCAGGCACCATGCAAGGACCTGCCACCCCATCAGCGGCGTAGGGATGTTGCTGACCCCCGACGTTTATGCCTGGGGAGGCAAGAAAACCCTTGCCCTAAGGACAGGTATGACGATCTGGAGGGAGAGGAGGCCCCTATAGAATGCTGGGAACCGTATGAGGTCTCCAACAATACTGTACGACCTCTCCAGGAAAGTAGAGGAAAGTGCGGAAGGCAAAACCCTGACGATCGCCCGAGAGGCTCTACGTTCGATCGCCTAGCAGGGGGTCGGCCTTTGAGAGGCTGGGCCCAGTGAACGACCTACGGTAAAAATTGTCCAGGTCAAGGAGTGCCGCGAGGTCTGGAAGGGAGGCAGCAGATGACCGACCCCACGGGGGCCGTCGTGAAGTAAACAGCTGACACATGCCAGCCGCGGTAGGACCCTTCGTCCATCTCAAAGAGGCGGCAGGGGACAACATCGGCCAGGACGACCCTACGAGGCCCTGGAATGACTCGATACAGCGATTGGAGGATAAGATTGGCGATATACTGAAAATCCGGGACCCTATTCAGAGGGGATACACCATAGGCTCACCCTTTGTGGCGAAGATAGTCAACTTCCCTATGCCATTAAAGTTTAAGCCACATGTGGTCACCCCAAGATACGACGGGAGCACCAACCCTGTCCACCATGTTGAGATCTATCAATCAGCAGTAGACATATACTCTATCTCAGATGAGATGAGGTGTCTTGTCTTCTCCGGTACCCTGATGGGGGATGCACATGTTTGGTACACGTCTCTTCCAAAAAATTCCATTGAAAACTTTAAGCAATTGGCATACCGGTTCATCCACAACTTTTGCTTTGGTATGAGGCCACAGAAGAAGACCACCCACCTGCTCTATGTTAAGCAAGGGAAGAATGAGAGTCTGAGGGACTACATAGCCAGATTCAATAAAGAGAAGTTGGAGGTAGAAGACTATGAGGAGAGCATAGCTATGATAGCCCTGATTGGAGGACTCCAAAAGGGGAAGATGTTATGGAAGCTTGTTGAAGAACCTCCGAGGACGATGGCTGAATTTCTATCAACAGCAGGAAAGGTGATGAACGGCGAAGAGGCGATGGCCGCAAAATACGAAGACGAAAAAGGAGGCGCTAGTGGGGGTAAATACCCTAAGAAGAACAAAGAGGGGAAGAAGAGGTCTACGGACGACAAGTTCGCTGGTTACACCCCTCTAACGGTCAGCTGTGAACAGATTCTCAATGAGATAAAGAGTGACCGGTCTCTGAAATGGCCTGAGAAGTTGAGGGCAGCCCCCAACAAGAGGAACAAGAACCTGTGGTACGAATTTCACCAATACCACAGCCACATAACAGATAAATGCTTTGCTCTGAAAGATGAGATTGAGAAGATGCTGAAAGAAGGGAAGCTCAGAAAGTATGTTGACAAAGGTGCCTTTAAGAGGGGCCGAGGGGATGACCCCAGGAAAAAGCGAGGCGATGCATGTAGAGAAGGTCCTCAAAAAAGAGGGGACGACCCTTCTGACGATGAGGACGACCCTGACCTCCCGCCGAGAGATGGACAAGGCCCTGTCAAGAGGCTTAATACAATCTCGCTCGGAGTGGGAATGATCTCCGGGGGTCTAGCAGGAGGAGGGTCTGAGGTTGCTGACAGGAAGGCCCATGTGGCTGAGGCCAAGGCAGTGACGCAGACGGTACACTCAACCTCTTTGGAGGTCAAGTCAGAAAAAGGGAAGATGGTAGATATGGACACTCTGATAGTGGGGTTCTCAAGAATGGACTTTAAAGGCCTCCTAGCCCCACACGACGACCCACTCGTCATCACAACTAGGGTGCATGGGTGTGAGGTGCCGAGGATATTGGTCGACGTTGGCAGTTCTGCAGATGTAATGTTTTGGCCATGCTTCAAAGCCTTAGGTCTCAGCCGTGCTAGACTCGTCCCATACCATCATCCATTGATTGGGTTTAGTGGGGAAAAGGTTCATCCCCTTAGAGTGTATGAGGCTGATGTCAGGATGGGGGACGAGTGGCCGAGATGGCTTACCAAGAAGGTCAGCTTCTTTGTGATGGATGAACATGTGTTTTTGGCCTACAACATCATACTGGGGCGTGTGGCCCTCAAGGGGGTTGAAGCTTTGCCGTCTACGGTCCATCAGATGATTAAATTTCCTACCCCTTACAGGGTGGGGGAAGTTCAGGGAGACCAGACAACGACGCGAGAATGTTACTACAACTCCGCTAAAGAAAGGGAGGTGCACAAGAGGGCTACAACCACTTACAATATTGATACCCTAGACTCCAGGGATGAGACGAGGCTAAAGAAAGGAGAGGCCGCAGAAGAGGTAGAATCCATCATCCTCGATGAGGATGACCCAAAAAAAACCGTCCAAATAGGCAAGTCTCTGAAGCCCAATATCAAGGAAGACCTCATTAAATTGTTGAGGAGAAGACGAAGCGTCTTCGCATGGAGTCATGTAGATATGCCGGGGATTGACCCTGAAATCATGTGCCACAAGCTCAATGTGGTAGAAGGAGTGAAACTGGTAAAGCAGAAGAGGAGAATTTACTCTAGAGAAAAGTATGAGGTCATTAGGGATGAGGTTAAAAAATTAGAAGATGCTGAGTTTATCAAAGAAGTCATCTACCCTGAATGGTTGTCCAACGCAGTCATTGTCCCAAAGGCCAATGGGAAGTGGAGAATGTGTGTGGACTTCACCGACCTCAACAAGCACTGTCCCAAAGACAGCTTCCCTCTTCCCCGCATTGACCAGATGGTAGACGCTACCACAGGTCATGAGCTCATGAGCTTCATGGATGCCTATTAAGGGTATAACCAGATCTTCATGAAACCTGAAGACTCGGAGAAGATAGCCTTCATTACTGACAAGGGGACATACTGTTATAGGGTCATGCCCTTTGGCCTAAAAAATGCGGGGGCAACGTACCAGCACCTCATAAATAAATTATTCGAAGACCAAATTGGGAAGTCTATGGAGGTCTATGTAGATGACATGCTGACTAAGAGTTTGAAGGCAGAGGATCATGTGGCAGACTTGGAGAGGACCTTTAATACGATGGACAAATACCCGATGAAGCTTAATCCGACCAAGTGTGTCTTCGGGGTCGGAGCAGGGAAGTTCTTGGGGTTCATTGTTAACTAAAGAGGCATCGAGGCCAATCCCGAAAATAAAGGCCCCTGTTGAGATGAAGACCCCCAAGTCCATTAAAGACGTTCAGAGGCTCACAGAGAGAGTTGCTGCCTTGAATAGGTTCGTATCTAGGGCCACAGACAGGTGTCTACCATTCTTAAAAATTCTCAGAAAAGCCTTCGAATGGAGTGAAGAATGCGATGAGGCCTTCAAGGAGTTAAAATCATACCTGGGGTCTCCCTTGCTGTTGTCACGACCCGTGCGGGGTGAACGACTGTATGTGTACCTCGCTGTCTCAGAGTCAGCCATCAGTGCAGCCATTGTGAGAGACGAAGATGGAATACAGAAGCCTGTGTATTTTAACAGCAAGGCACTCCAGGGGGCAGAGCAAAGATATCCAAGGATGGAGAAGTTGGCCTACGCCTTGATCCATGCATCAAGAAAGATGAAGCCATACTTTCAGTCCCATACGATGGTCATCCTCACTAACTCACCCCTTAGGCAGGTTTTGCACAAGCCTAAAAAATCAGGGAGGTTAATGGCCTGGGCTATAGAAATGGGGGAGTTTGACATAGTGTATCAGCCTAGGACAACCATTAAGGGGCAAGCATTGGCAGACTTCATGGCCGAGTTTACTTAGGAAGATGATGAAGCCGAGGGTGAGAACCTCGGGAAGATAGATACCCAACAGGGTGATCTCACCGACACACCTGCAGATAAGGCTGAGACGAGCACCGCTAGAAGGAAAGTGATTGAAAATGAAGAGGGAAGATATCTCTTTAGACAGGGGTCACTCACCGAGGTAGGTTTCTCAGAAGAACACACCGTGTGGAGTCTCTTCGCCGACGAGTCCTCTTGCGAAAGCGGGAGCGGAACAGAATTAATAGTATCAGCACCCGACGGCACGGACATTGAGTACGCCCTGAGGTTCAACTTTAAGGCCTCCAACAACGAGGGAGAGTATGAGGCCTTGATAGCAGGCCTCTCCTTGGCCAGATCACTTAGTATCGGCCAAATTTTGGTTCACAGTGATTCGAGGTTAGTAGTGAATCAGATACTAGGAGCCTACGAGGCCAAGGACGAGAGGATGGCTAGGTACCTTAAGAAGGTGAGGTCATTAATGAAAGGCTTTAGAGAAGTGAAATTAAAGAGGATACCTAGGCTCGATAATGGTCGTGCTGATGCCCTTGCGAGGTTGGCCTCAACAACTAGGACAGGCATCAGAAGGACGGTCCCAGTAGAAATTTTGTCTCGACAAACTATTGAAGACGATGAGGGAACACTTAGCAATTGCCTAAATGTCTCTCAGGAAGCTTCGTGTATGGACCCCCTGATCAGGTATATTAAAGAAGGGGAGATGCTAGAAGCAAGGCAAGAAAGGAAGAAGTTGAGATACAGGGCTGCAAAGTTCACTTTCATCGGGGACAGCTTGTACAAAAAGGGATTTTTACTCCCCTTACTTAGGTGTGTGCACCCATCTGAGGTCCCATCCCTTCTGCAAGATGTGCACGAAGGATCGTGCTCAAGCCACATTGGGGGCAGATCCTTAGCGAAGAGGGTGATCACCCAAGGGTACTGGTGGTCGACTTTGGGGAAAGATGCCGCGGCATATGTAAAAAAGTGTGATAAATTCCAGAGATTTTCCACCATCCCTCACCAACCCCATCAGCCTCTTACCTCCATTAAATCCCCATGGACATTTGCAATGTGGGGGATCGACCTCGTAGAACCCTTACCAAGAGCAGTCAATAACTATCGGTTCCTCATAGTAACTATTGACTATTTCTCAAAATGGGTGGAGGCCGAACCAATGGTCACGATAACAGAGCAGAAGACCTTCCAGTTCATCTGGAAAAATGTTATATGCAGATATGGTCTCCCCAACACCCTCATTTAGGATAACGGGACTCAGTTCAAGAATACCTCTCTACAGAGGTACTGTGAAAGGGTGAGTATCAAAAAAAAATTCTCCACCCCAGGCCGACCTCAGGCCAATGGACAAACAGAAGTTACAAACAGGACAATCCTAGATGGAATCAAGAAGAGGCTTGAGGAGGCAAAAGGAAAATGGGTCGACGAGTTATATGCCGTGCTGTGGGCATACATGACGACAGTGAGGACCTCTACCGAAGAGACCCCATTCATGCTAGCTTATGGCTCAGAAGCCGTCATCCCCACCGAGATTGGGTTTCCTACTCATAGGGTCCAAATGTATGACCCCCAGATAAATACAGAAGAGAGGAGACTCGACTTAGACCTGATTCAGGAAAGGAGGGAGGGCGCCGAGATAAGGCAGGCCGCCTACCAGTAGAGGACCGCGAGGTTTTACAATCAGAGGGTGAAATAGAGGCCAATCGCAGTGGGGGAATTGGTCCTCAAGGAGACTTGGAAAAAGCCCAACAAGCTCCATCCTAATTGGCATGGCCCGTATAGGGTCATCGACGAAGTCGTCCCTAGGACCTATAGACTAGAAAACCTAGAGGGGGAGCCCTTTTCCAACCCCTGGAATGCAGATCATTTGAAAAAATACTATCAGTAGTGTTATAAGGTCTTGATAGACCACAATCGTAATAGGAGTTGCTCCAACAGATCACTTGGAAAATTAATGAGAAATGTCAATGTTTCCCCTCATCCTCTGTTTATCAGTTCTAGTACGTATGAAAAGATCTTCAGAAAATAGCCCTCGACTACAATGAGGGTCAATGGAGGAGATGACCCCACCATTGCCCTCAAGAAAGACGAGGGAATACTTGATTAAAAAAACCATTAGTTTGGTTATTGTAACCCTCGGCTATAATGAGGGTCAATGGAGGGGACGACCCCACCATTGCCCTCAAGAAAGACGAGGGAATGCTTAATTAAAAAAACCATTAGTTTGGTTATTGTAACCCTCGGCTATAATGAGGGTCAATGGAGGGGACGACCCCACCATTGCCCTCAAAAAATACGAGGGGACACTTGATTAAAAAAAAACATTAGTTTAGTTATTGTATCCCTCGGCTATAATGAGGGTCAATGGAGGGGACGAACCCACCATTGCCCTCAGGAAAGACGAGGGGACACTTGATTGAAAAACCATTAGTTTGGTTATTGTAACCCTCGGCTATAATGAGGGTCAATGGAGGGGAAGACCCCACCATTGCCCTCAAGAAAGACGAGGGAATACTTAAAAAAAACCATTAGTTTGGTTATTGTAACCCTCGGCTATAATGAGGGTCAATGGAGGGGACGACCCCACCATTGCCCTCAGGAAAGATGAGGGGACACTTGATTAAAAACCATTAGTTTGGTTATTGTAACCCTCGGCTATAATGAGGGTCAATGGAGGGGACGACCCAACCATTTCCCTCAAGAAAGACGAGGGAATACTTAATTAAAAAACCATTAGTTTGGTTGTTGTAACCCTCGGCTATAATGAGGGTCAATGGAGGGGACGACCCCACCATTGCCCTCAAGAAAGACGAGGGAATACTTAATTAAAAAACCATTAGTTTGGTTATTGTAACCCTCGGCTATAATGAGGGTCAATGGAGGGGACGACCCCACCATTGCCCTCAAGAAAGACGAGGGAACACTTGATTAAAAACCATTAGTTTGGTTATTGTAACCCTCAGCTATAATGAGGGTCAATGGAGGGGACGACCCCACCATTGCCCTCAAGAAAGACGAGGGAATACTTGATTAAAAAACCATTAGTTTGGTTATTGTAACCCTCGGCTATAATGAGGGTCAATGGAGGGGGCGACCCCACCATTGCCCTCAAGAAAGAAGAGGGAACACTTGATTAAAAACCATTTAGTTTGGTTATTGTAACCCTCGGCTATAATGAGGGTCAATGGAGGGGACGACCCCACCATTGCCCTCAAGAAAGACGAGGGAATACTTTATTTAAAGCCATTAATTTGGTGATTATAACCCTCGGCTATAATGAGGTCGCATGGAGGGGACGACCCCACCATGGTTCTCAAGATAGAAGAGGGAGGGGTTAGTGATATTGTTAGTACAAAAAATCCACAATACAAATCACTTAAGAGAAGAGTATGGAAGGAAACAAGAGACATTATATTACAAAATGTTGTTCGTTTTACAAAAATAAAATACAAAAATGGATCACACGAAGAGGGTATTGGCTACAAACAGCCACCCTATTGAGCAAAATCAGAGGGCAAGGCCTCGACATCAATGGGAGATTCTTCTATGACCATAACAGGCCGACCCTCAGACGTGCCCATGCCTTCGACATGCTGAGACTCCACTTGAGCTAAGGCTTCAGCAATGAGGAGATCATCCAGCTGAACTACTTCAAGAGAAGGTCGAACAGACGACACTGCATCAGCGAACTTTAAGACGACCCATCGACAGGCCGTCTTAATTCCCCTCTCCAAGTATTCAAGGCCGAAGCCTTGAAACTCGTCTGAGAGTTTGTAGGCCTCCACAGCATTGGCCTCGACTTTCTTAACAGCTGCTTCCAGATCGGCCTTGTGCTGAGTCTCCAAGTTGAGTAAAGCCTCATCCTTCTCCTTTATTAGGAAGTCCTTGGCCTGCTGGTCAGCATCGTTCTGCCTCGTCAGCTCATCTAAGACCCTGGCATGCTCGGTCCTAGCACTCTCCAGTTCATCCCTCGCAGTCTCGAGCTCTATCTGTAGGTCGGCCTCAGGCTAAATGGCCCTCTCGGCTTCATGAAACTTCTATTGATTCTCAGCCATCCACTTAGTGGCCGAGGTGAAGGCACAGACGGACTGCACAGAAAAAGACACTTGTTAAGAGGCTGAGGAAACAGTTAGTAAAAAATTAAATTAAATTAGATGAGGTAAAGATAAGTACCTGAGCCAGTACGTGCAGACCATATTCATACACCTTAGCCGGAGGCATCTTTGACAGAAATTCATAATCAGCAGCCGAGGGGGCAGAAAACATGGATGCCTTGGCTTCCCTTAGGTTCGTGATCAAGGAAGATGGCTCGGCCTTCAGTGATGTCAAGTTTTGGGACCAGAAGACTCCCATGCTAGAAGAGGAACCAGCCCCCTCAGATGACTCCACCCTAGCCCTCGCCCTCGTCCTAGAATCCGACCGAGGGTCAGCAGGGACTTCAGGCTCCTTTCTTTTGTGACCATCGGCTGTCAGTTCAACAAGTATCATCCCCATGGCCTTTGTCTTCCTCGGAGCCTGCTGAGGCTCCTTGCCCTTCTTCTTGCCTAAACCAGACAATAAGCTCGGAGCAGTCATTTCCCAAAGCTGATCTGATATACCTGCAGGACGACCTGAAAGGAGGACGATACGTTAGAAATATGCAGAGACAAAGATGAAACACTTGAAAAAAGTAAAGAATGAACAAAAATTAATGTAACTCATATAGCTCTGTCAGGGGGCCGACCCTCAGACCAGCTTCTTTGAGGAACTTGGGGATCATCAGATCTTCAAATTTTGCAATCTCACCCCCTCTCCCTCGTTCCCTCAGATACTCAACTATATCTTTCTCATCCAGACTAAGTCCGGGATCAGACCTGACCTTCATCGAGGGGTTTGACCATCTTCTGGGAACCCTCGGACTGTCGTCCAAATGTTGAGACTCGGAGGAAAATTATCACTCCCCAGGAACGAAGAAAAATATCTTCTTCCAATCGTGGTTGGAGGTCTGTGCCATGTGGAGAAGTTTTTTGTTAGACCTCCTTGCCCCCAGGTGGTAGTACCCAGGCTGTTTGGACGAGGAGGTGATATTGTAACAGGCCAAAAATACGTTGGCCGATGGCTCATCAGTGAAAGCATTCTTCCAAAAGGAGATGTAGCCAAGGATTGTCCTCCAGGAGTTGGGAGGAAGCTGAGAGGGGGCAACGCCGAGGACTGACAGGATCTCTACGACAGCAGGATGCAGAGGGAATCTGACACCTACCTTGAACATTTGTTCGTATACCGCAACCTCTCCCTCTTCACCCTCGAAGACCCTCTCAGAATCAGAGGGAACCCTCATAGTTATATTTGGGGACACTCCATAGCCATGACTCCACAGAAAGAGGTCACGATCCCTAACTGAAGAGACATAGGACGAGGCATGGGAGGTGTCAACCTGGTCATCACCTGAGTCCTCACCCTCGTCCTCTGTCCCCTCTCCCTCGGACTCATCACTTGCCAGAGACCTCTGAGGAAAAGCCATCTGGAAGTCATGTGGAGATAGGGTTGTCACAAGGACAGCCTCGGATGCAATCATACCCTCGGCCTTTAGGCCTGGGCTTAGGTCAGAGGACTCTCCTCTCCCAGAAGGCCCAGCTCCAGTGGGCGACGACGCTCTCTCATCCATATCTCCTGAATAACTCTTGGCAGGAAGATAGGACGACCCACAAGACTCAGATGACTCAAATGGCCTTACTATCGCAAGAGGTATGGAAAAAATGGGTCGTACCCAATTAGGGTCGTCCCCTCGTCTTCTCTCCTCCTCTTCCTCTATTCGTCTGATCTCTATGAAAAGCTTCTCTCGCAAGGGTGGGAACTCCTCGGCTAGATTATAAAACCTCCTAAGCATTAAGGGAGAGATCCTACACTTAGAAGAATTTGGGTAACCTAACCTAACTACAAATAAATCTCACCATTGACCAGGGTGGACTTTTCGATCAAAACCTAAGAAGTGAAGGGTTTTCTAATCAAGAACAATTCAAGAACAGCTTACCGGAGGTTACACTGGAAAAGCTATGGAACAGTCTAAGGAAATCTATCCCTATGATCTTAAAACAAGAAAGCAAATAGAAATGAAGATAAGTAGGACACTAGGGTCGAGGTGTTACCTGAAGAGGAATGGTGAGGTTGCTAAGCTTGAAGGTTTAAAAACTGCAAAAATGGCAAGAAGGCTGGAAGCGAGAGAGAGAGAGAGCTTGGGCGCAAAGAAGAAGAAGAGAATGAATGGTTTCAAAAATTGCTTATATACCTTAGTAATGATTGGGCCCATTACCCAAGCCAAAGCACAGCCCACGAGGAGGACATCATTAGGGCACAAAGCCCCAAGCAGCATGCAGCCGTCGTGCCTTGAAAACTGGAACAACCTTTGATAAAAATTTGACAGCTATCACATCAGCTTGACAGGTGTCACTCATCAAACAGACCATACACTTAGTCTCAAAAGCAACATTATCCCTCAGCCATCTCAGACTGATCTATGGCTAAGGGCTGGGGGTGATTGATATACCCGTATATACCCTCGGCCATGTCGAGGGTGCCCTACGCCTCACCAGGCCCAGATGACCCCTCAGGGGCCGACCCTTCATCAGACTCCGAATGACCCCTCAGGGGGGCGTAACTTCATCAGGCTCCGGACGACCCCCCGAGGGTACGACAGTACGAGGCCCAAATTAGGCCAGACTCATTACCGGAAGGAACTTTGCCCTCGGCCTCATATTCAAGGGCCGAGGGTGACATCATCACGGCGCGTGGTTTGGGAGATGCCTGGAACAGTGCGCGTGAGGCTCACATGGCACATGAGAGACCGTTATAACAAAATCACACCCTCACGTGAGGGAATATTATGTCATCATTTGGCATCTAGAGGTGTCAACAGGAGGATGGCTAAATCATCATTCACATGCACCATGCATACTTAGGGGGTATACTACACCTCCCAAGACCTATATATACTTGTCACCTACAACCCTACAGGGATCGATAATTGGAACCCTAGTAAAAACTCTGCTTATACCCATAGTAGAGAGAGAAAGTGAGCTTATTTGCATTGTATCCAACGCCATTAGTGCCCATAGTTAGTGGATCACACACTCACAGTGCATGTAGGCCAAATTGGCTTAACCACTGTACATCAGTGTCTTATTACCTCTTATACTCATCTCCTTCTATATACTTATACACTTACATCTCTATGGCTGCCATGGTTACTACTGTTTGAGCTCATCATCACTTATCTGGTGGTGCTTAATTTCTACATCATCACGGATTAAATTCGGATAATCGCTATAAACACTAACGTTGTATGACAAAGAAAGTTAAACGCATAATAATCCGACTTTAATACGCGAGGTTTCAATTAAATGCAATTTTACACGAAACCCTAACTTTCGAGGTCAAAACCCGTAAATGGCGAAACACAACCTCGACCCTATTTATCTAAGGGCACGACATGGAAATAAACTAAATTAAACTAATTAAACTAGGAAAGGAAGAAATAAAGCAAGTAAACTAATTAATAAAGCATGTAAATTAACTACAAAGCAAGAAATGAAGAAATACAAACTATATTAAGGAAGAGGATGATGAATAGTGTAACTTACAACCCAATTGGGTGTCAAACCAAGAAGAATCCAAGTCAAACTCTCCAAAACCCTCAAAACCCTCAGCTAACCTAAGCTAAAATCGTGTGTCTCTTGAATATATCAAAATTGGTATATATACCAAGTGGGAATTAATTTAGAAAAGAAAAGAGAAAAGAAAACAAATGCAAAATATCTGCTGAAAAATAGGGCATCGATCGATCGACCCCTTTGGTCGATCGATCGGTCAAGACCAATTTCGACATTCTAGAATGGTCAATCGGTCGACCAGAATGATCGATCGATCGATCAAGCAGGGCAGAATGCAGCAACAGCACACTGCATCTTTTCTTCTTCTCTTTTGATTTCCTTATTTTTCCCTCCGCTGAAATCGCTGTAACTTCGTCATACGGAATCGGAATCGCGCAACGTTCACTGCCAAGCGAAGCTAGTGAGGAGGGCTACAACTTTAGTGAAATGTCGGGCCAGGTACATAAGCTATGAAAAAACTAAAATGCCCTTGAACGTGCGATTATGTACGAAACTTCATCGGAATGCGTTCGAACTCCATACTTAATACCTAAATACCTACAAAAGCCCAATTATACCTCATATAGCATGTTAACAATATAAACATAGGTTGTCTGGTTAACAGGCTTAAATATAGAGATTAAGGCACCCGAGGGGGCTAAAATGCGTAGGTTTGAGAGATGAAATACACAATATGTACGTCGTATCACACCCCCTAACTTACACATTGCTAGTCCCTAGTAATGAAATAGGATGAAACAAGAAGAACAAGTAAACCAAAACAGGAGATAGTACAAAAGTATGGCATAAAAGCAATAAAAAGATAAGGCCACTTTCGCGGGCGAACGATTTCATTTAGCGTATGCAATAAGCCGTTAAACCCCTCGGTTACCCTAGTGGACGAGTGTCATCTCGTGAGGGTTTTCAGGGATGAAACCCACAAACATCACATGGTTTCCTCAAAACATGCCCAACCCAATATGTGATAAACTCAACAACAACGAAAAAGATTTCAAACATATTATTAGCATATTGAACGAATTCAAGCTAAAGTCAGTTGTTATTAATAGGTTGAATGCACCTCATGGAATTGAAACTTTAAAAGTGGGAGAGGGGAGAGAAAATGCAAAGTATGATTTGGAAAAAACATAAACAAATCGAATACTAAATAAAGCAAGCATATATTCAATCCTTACAGGAATTACACTCATCAAGCGAATTCACTCGAAACAGGGAGGTAACACACGGAACATGCGGGCATAAAGAGTAAATGTAAATGGAAACTAGGCCGCGCACATGTCACAAATGAAGAATGCTATATATAAAGTGAAAAATTGTAATCTCAATGAAAGATATCACTCATTAAAAGAGGCGAAATGCATTTTCACAGATTATCCAAACTATTTAAACCTTTGAATTACATCAACCTAAGATCACATAGGACTTTTAATAGGGTTGTAATGTAGGCTAGGCTAGGGTGCGAAATGAAGGAATGTATGTACGGATTCAAAGTGTTCGGGATGAAAACTCGGGATAATGGAAAAATGCGGGAAATATCAAAAATTGGAAAACAAGTTCCAAACAAGCATTAGATATAACAATTGGAGAGTAATCAAAGATTATTGAACTATACACAATATACAATTTTCTCTTTTCTTTATTTTCTTCTTTTTATCATTTTTTCTTTTGTTTTCTTTTTGCTTTTTCTTTTCTTTTTCACTACTCTTTCTTCTTTTCTCACTCTTTTCATATGCTCAAATTGTAACCACACAGCACAACATCATTCAATCCCAAGCAACATTCCAAACAAAGGTATGGAAGGTGTATGTATGGTGTATAACTCCAATTTGGAGTTGGTTATGGGAATGGGGTTATGAAACGAAGGGCTATATTTAGGCTTAAAGGGGTTAACGAGGGTAAACATATAAGGGTGAGGTCAAGGCTAATATGTGTGATATAACAAAGAGGGACTATGATCATTTCACAAAGTTTACGCAATTCTCGAATCAAAACAATATATGAAAATCATGCTCAAGTAACACATTTCAAATATGAACGGTCAAGTGAAAGAATAGTGAGATTACCAACGAATTCAACGTTTTCAATGAGAAAAGAATAGTGTATAACACTCACAAACGATGAAAGATACAAAGCTTACTCAGTGTAAGTATATACAATGCAACAAAAGATTCCCGAGTTATAAAAATCTTAAACCAAATCAATATGACAAGGGATAAAGTTTAATTCATGAAGTTATTCACATTATCAATGATTTGAGAACTAAAGTCTACTAACTTCTAAAATCGAGAACATGCATCATTGAGTTGTCAATCGGATCGGGAAATTATTAAAATTTATCATCGGAAACAAGGCAAAATGCCTAACAAAGGAGAAAAAAGAATAAATTTTTTAAAAAAAAATTTCAAATTTTTCACAAAAAGGCATACTTAGTAACTAAATGTGAGCAAATCCATGGATAAAACAAAGAAATGGATAAACTATCCAACACCCCCTAACTTAAAATTTGCATTGTCCTCAATGCGAATTAAGAACATAACACAAAGAGAGGAAAAGAACGATATTACCCAAAATTGGAGCGATGACCATAAGCATGAGTCCAATGAAATCTACAAAACAAGTAAGTACCGAGCATAGAAAAAACAAATAACAAAAAGTTAACTAATTACACTACACTAAATTAAAAGGAAAGAAAAATAGTAAAGAAAGAAAATTAAAAAGCTAACTATTTACAACCTACTATTTAGACTACACACTAACTATACACTAGAAGTCTAAATAGTTGAGAGTCCACCCAAATAGGGATTTGACTTTGAAAGATCAACGGTGGATCCTCCAAATTGAACATGCCTCCTGAAAAATATGAATTCCGTTTGAACAACGGAAGGCATGTGGGTGGAGGAAAAAGTGAACCATCGCTAATTTGAAATTTTGGACGGACAATGGGGGATTTGGATAATAAGGGGGAAAGGTAAACTTGAGGTCCAAGAAAAATTGATTCATATCCCGAATTTTTTTCAAATGGAATGGGAGATGGTGCACATGTGGGGATAACATCCATCGAAAACAAGTCCGGCAATGAGTCCTCATTGGTAAAAAGTGTAGAAGTTTTAAAAGTTTCTACCGAATCATAGGAATCAACCGGTAATTCTAATGGTTCAATGACGAAAAACGTATATGGTAATGAAATAAATTCAATCTTCGTCAACATATCGTCGGAAGGAGATTGAATTTCGGGGGAGAGAGATTCACATTCGATGAGAAATTCTTTGAAAAATTGAGGTGAAACACAAGTTCCACCTTCTCGTTGTTTTGTGCATAAGAATTCATCTCATCGCAAAGTTCTCCAAGTCTCATTCCAGCATCATTTATGCTTTCCAAACCTTGGGAGTAAAGAAGAAAAGTTTCTTCCAAAGTAGGCTTCATCGGCTCAAGAGCCTCGGACTCCTCATTTTTTTGAAACTCGTCTTCGAAAGTATCGGAATAATAATCGTCATTGGATTTGAATAATGAATCCAACTCAAGCTCCCAATAACGATTTTCATTCCGATAAATGTTTTCAAGTCTTTCAATCTCAAGAAAATCTTCAAAATGGAAAACTTGAAAACTATCCCCAAAGTAAGAATCATTAGAATGATCGTAATAACTATAATAGCAGGACATGATTACCTCGTTGTTTGTAGATGGAGAATCTGAGCAAGAAAGTGAGCCACCGCAAATCAAAGTTTCTTAGCACTCAAATATGCTATCCTGCAAAAAAGGTTAAAGCAAAGAATACAAATACAAAAGAAAAAATACTACGAAATAATAAAACAGTTACTATCTAAAACACACTCCCTGGTAACGACTCCATTTTGATCGAGTGGTAAAAGTGTGTTCGTGTGAGGACACAATCGTTGTGTGTTTCGCCGCCGATGCAAAAACCTAAGATACTACTACACTTGTGAGGCAAGCACAGCGATAAGTCAGGTATCGTAATAAATCCACAAGGAGTGATTGAATTTTAGATGTTAATTGCTTTAATTACTTCAAGAATAAAAGTGTAAAATAAATAAAAGAAAAGGTGATGGTTGGGAATGGTGGAAAAAGAAAAGAATAAGTTACGCTACACAAAAGTAAAGAGAGGATCGGGATCACATTCCACCACACGGGCTAAACAACTACTAATTAGAATTTCGGCTCGAAAGCAATTTAATCGAGCATTTACAATTACGCATAAGCATCACACAATAAGGAATTTAACCCAAAGTTGCGAGATTAAACATATAATCAAAAATGGTCACATGCGAATTAAATTCGAAATATCGCTATAAACACTAACGTTGTATGACAAAGAAAGTTAAACGCATAATAATCCGACTTTAATACGCGAGGTTTCAATTAAATGCAATTTTTCACGAAACCATAACTTTCGAGGTCCAAACTCGTAAATGGCAGAACACAACCCCGACCCTATTTATCTAAGGGTACAACATGGAAATAAACTAAATTAAACTAGAAAAGAAATAAATAAAGCAAGTAAACTAATTAATAAAGCATGTAAATTAACTACAAATCAAGAAATGAAGAAATACAAACTATATTAAGGAAGAGGATGATGAATAGTGTAACTTACAACCCAATTGGGTGTCAAACCAAGAAGAATCCAAGCCAAACTCTCCAAACCCCTCTAAACCCTTAGCTAACCTAAGCTAAAATCGTGTGTCTCTTGAATATTACATCAAAATTGGTATATATACCAAGTGGGAATTAATTTATAAAAGAAAAGAGAAAAGAAAACAAATGCAAAATATCTGCTGAAAAAGAAGGCGTCGATCGATCGATCCCTTTGGTTGATCGATCGATCAAGGTCAAATTTCGATATTTTAGAATGGTCGATCGATTGATCAGAATGATCGATCAATCAAGTAGGGCAGAATGCAACAGCAGCACACTGCATCTTTTCTTCTCTTTTCTTCTCCTCTTTTGATTTCCTTGTTTTTCCCTCCGCTGAAATCGCCGTAACTTCATCATACGAAATCGGAATCGCACACCATTTCTGACCAAACAAAGCTAGCGAGGAGGGATACAACTTTCGTGAAATGTCGGGCCAGGTACCCAAGCTATGAAAAGACTAAAATGCCTTTGAACGTACGATTGTGTACAAAACTTCACCGGAATGCGTCCGAACTCCATACTTAGTACCTAAATACCTACAAAAGCCCAATTATACCTCATATATCATGTTAACAATATAAACAGAGGTTGTCTGGTTAAAAGGCTTAAATAGAGAGATTAAGTCACCCGGGGGGGCTAAAATGCGTAGGTTCGAGAGATGAAATACGCAATATTTGAGTCGTATCACTGCCATTTGCACCAGGGCCACTAACCGTGAGCACGACGTGAATATCTAAACTTCCAAAATCAATTTTTTTCCCAAACCCTAAGTTACAAACTCACAAACCATAGTTCACCATAGATCACCCACCTAAGGTCCTAACACCTCAAGAACACCTTACTAGGATCCTTAAACACGTATAGATCAAACTCTAACCTATACTACACGTTTAGGCGTTAATTTCATATTATGAATCTAAGAACACTAGCTTCATAAATCTGACAAATACAATTCATATTTCTAGTAATTTTTGAATTAAATAAGGGGTCCTTATAGGATTCATTAATATGATTAATGAGAGTGCAGTGCAGCGAAATATTTCAAGTGTTCTAAAATTAATTTAATCGTATGACAATCCAACTAGTTTTAATTAAACCCTAAATCATGCATCTAAGTGATTCAAAGCATAAAATCAAGGAGCATGCAAAGGAAACCAACTTCAGGAAAAATCCCCGAAAGACAAAAACCTTTTATTTCACTAATAATTTGCAAATCACAACTTACAAGATCACAAGAGAAATCTGCAATGAATATCCGGAGATACCCATAAGAACACACAGCTCTGAATCAACAATGAATCAACCTTAGAAGATCCAAAAAGACTCGCAATCCAATCAGCCTAGGAACACCCACAAGTACTTCCTATGACATGCAGTCAACGTCAGCCCAGTACCTCCCTCAAGTGGCACCTAGATCAGCAGTAGGTTATCCTCGCTATAAGAGAAAACTTCAACAAGATTATATATTGGGTTCCAAAATAATTCACGAATGATTGGGATGTATTATGAATTGAAAACAAGGTTTAAAACCCTAAAAGAGAAGACTGAAATCATTTCTGTAGTTTGCAGTTTACTGCAATAAAAAATCGTCCAGTCTTCTCTACGAAAATGGAGTGGTTTAATACGCTTTATATAAACAAAACTTAAGGCGTCACGTCACTCAAACTTGATGGGAGTGTCTCTCGAACGATTCCCCATGCCGCTCGAACGAGCTTCGCACGACATGCTGATGTTGCTTGAACGACCTGCCTCTGTCGCTCGAACGACAGTTAAAAATAATAATTTTTATATTTAGTAAAAAACTCCGCCTCAACACTTAAAAAAATTTCTTTGACAAAAAACTCCACTCCAACACTTAGAAAATATTTAAGAAAAAATATACCAACGCTCTAAGTGAATCTGTAGGAGGGTAGTGAGACTGGGGTCTATGAATAACTGGAAAGGGTGAGGCGTGACCCACTCCAATGGACACTGTCTGCAAGTCTTCAAGGTCTCCTGGTGCAACTTCTGAAGAAAACTTCTCCTTCTGGTAACAATGGAACTCAAGGTTCAACTCACTCCCTGCAAGAAGATGAACTTTCACAGCAAAAAATAGCAATTTTCTCAAGGGAAACACCTGAGAGTGATGGCTGTCAGTGGGGAGTGAAGGAACAAGGCACTCAACACTAAGAGAATGAGCAGGGAGAGAATACTAGGTAGGTCTGGTGATATTTTAGCAGAGTAACAGTGCAATTTTTCTTGTCTATCTTTTGACCTTGCCCAGAGGTCTATTTATACATGGGCGTAAGGGGTGAGCTGGCGATTTTGGGCGCCAAAATTGAGAGAGTTGGTGGGGAACAATGTCTGGAGTGTACCATTTGTCCCTACCTGCAGGCAGCCTGCCTGTCCCCTCTGCAGGCGCCACCTGGCACCGACCAAAACTCAGAAAGCACATATGTCCCCTAATGGAGACAAAATAGCAGATTTGGTAGTTATCTTTTGAAACGGTAACTTGTGGTGCAATTTTGCAAATCTTTGAGAGAGAGGACCTTAAGGCCTCACTCCCTCTAAAAAGTGTTATTTTTCTTGAGAGAGACCTCGAGGACCCCCTCTTCTGGAAAAGTCATTTTTCTTGTAAAGAGTTTATTTCTTGTGCGTAGCCTCGAGTGGCTTCTGGGTCTTCCTACTAGTATTCTCTCAATCCTATAGTGCTAAGTGGTTGAGCTTGCTCAACATACCTTGTCCCTCAGCCGCCAAGCCAAAACTCCCAGGAGGTCCCGACGCGCCTGTTCAAGCCCTGCTTGCTCGACTAGGCAACCTGTGCAAGAAAGTAAAGTGTTAGTGCTGTTGTTCATTTAGAGCCTGCTGTTTCATGATGAAAACTCCTGTAGCAGCACTTCTCGAATAACATTTTTGCAGTGACGATTGTGGTGGCGCTGACGCTTGAAGCGGCGCCGGCCCCTGTCCTGGCGCCGTTGCTCGGAGTGGCGCTGATGCTGCGAGGCGGCGCCGACCCTTGTTGCGGCGCCGACGCTCGAAGTGGCGTTGACGCTTGAAGTGGTGCTGACGCCCGAGGTAGCGCTGATGCTTGAATCGATGCTGATATGTGAGGCGGCGCCGACCCTTGTCCTGGCGCCGACGCTCGAAGTGGCGCCGACGCTCGAAGTGGCGCTGACGCGTGAGGCGGCGCCGACCCTTATCCCGGCGCCGATGCTCGAAATGGTGCCGACGCTCGAAATGGCGCTGACGCTTGAGGTAGCGCTGATGCTTGAACCGGCGCTGACAGGTGAGGCGGCGCCGACCCTTGTTGCGGCGCCGACGCTCGAAGTGGCGCTGACGCCTGAGGTAGCGCTGAGGCTTGAATTCGTGCTAACAGGTGAGGCGGCGCCGACCCTTGTTGTGGCGCCGACCCTTGTCCCAGCGCCGACGCTCGAAATGGCGCTGACGCTTGAGGTAGCGCTGATGCTTGAACCGGCGCTGACAGGTGAGGCGGCGCCGACCCTTGTTGCGGCGCCGACGCTCGAAGTGGCGCTGACGCCTGAGGTAGCGCCGAGGCTTGAATCCGCGCTGACAGGTGAGGCGGCGCCGACCCTTGTTGTGGCGCCGACGCTCGAAGTGGCGCCGAAGCTTGTTGTGGCGCCGACGCTCGAAGTGGCGCCGACGCTCAGAGTGGCGCTGACGCCTGAGGTAGCGCTGAGGCTTGAATCCGCGCTGACAGGTGAGGCGGCGCCGACCCTTGTTGCGGCGCCGACGCTCGAAGCGGCGCCGACGCTCGAAGTGGCGCCGACGCTCAAAGTGGCGCTGACGCCTGAGGTAGCGCTGAGGCTTGAATCCGCGCTGACAGGTGAGGCGGCGCCGACCCTTGTTGCGGCGCCGACGCTCGAAGTGGCGCCGACCCTTGTTGTGGCGCCGACGCTCGAAGTGGCGCCGACGCTCAAAGTGGCGCTGACGCTTGCGGTGGCGTAGAGACTTGTCGCGACGCGGACACTTGCAGCGGCGTAGAGACTTGCCGCGGCGCCGACACTTGAAGCGGTGCCGACCCTTGCAGCGGCGTAGAGACTTGCCGCGGCGCCGATACTTGCAGCGTCATTGACACTTGCAGCGACGCTGATACTTGCAGTGGCGCTGGGGGTTCCTGATGAATATGAGTTTCTGCCGGGACCCTGGGGGGTTCCCGCCCAGTATGAGTTTCTACCGGGACCCGGGGGTTCCTGCTCAATATGAGTTTCTACCGGGACCCCGGGGGGGTTCCTGCTCAATATGAGTTTCTGTCGGGACCCTGGGTTTCTTCTCAGTATTTTTAATAAAATAATATTTTTACTTTTTTTTATAGGTAGACACCCTTCTACATTAGCCCCTCGTGCAAAGTCTTTTGTGTTGGGTAAACCAAAAGGCTTTGTACGCCATAAATTCATTTATTTTCTAGGACCCTAGGATTTCTTCATCATTCCCCTTAGGGTCATTAAATGTTATGTCACTTCATCCCGAGTTTTGTAAATGAGGACACTTATAGTGGACCTCCTTATCTCAGTATAAACTTGGGCGGAGGAGTATAAACTTGGGCGGAGGGGTTAACTGAAGTGAGCCCCTCACCCTTGGCCTTCTTCTGTGGACTTTCATCTTGGGCGGAGGGGTTACTCGCGGTGTGCCCCTCGCCCTTTGCCTTCTTGTGTGGCCTTCTATCTGAGGCGGAGGGGTTACTCTCGATGAGCCCCTCGCTCTTGGCCTTCTTCTTGGGCGGAGGGGTTACTCGCGGTGAGCCCCTCACCCTTGGCCTTCTTCTGGGGCCTTTCATCTTGGGCGGAGGGGTTGCTCGCGACGGGCCCCTCGCCCTTGGCCTTCTTCTGCGGCCTTCCATCTTAGGCGGAAGGGTTGCTCGCGGTGATCCCCTCGCCCTTGGCCTTCTTCTGTGACCTTCTATCTTGGGCGGAGGGGTTGCTCGCGGTAAGCCCCTCGCCCTTGGCCTTTTTCTGTGGCCTTCTATCTTGGGCGGAGGGTATGCTCGCGGTGAGCCCCTCGTCCTTGGCCTTCTTCTGGGGCCTTTCATCTTGGGCGGAGGGGTTGCTCGCGGTGTGCCCCTCGCCCTTGGCCTTCTTCTGCGGCCTTCCATCTTGGGAGGAGGGGTTTCTCGCAGTGAGCCCCTCGCCCCTGGCCTTCTTCTGTGGCCTTCCATCTTGGGCGGAGGGGTTGTTCGCGGTGAGCCCCTCGCCCTTGGCCTTATTCTGTGGCCTTCCTTCTTGGGCAGAGGGGTAACTCGCAGTGAGCCCCTCGCCCTTGGCCTTCTTCTGGGGCCTTTCATCTTGGGCGGAGGGGTTACTCGCGGTGAGCCTCTCGCCCCTGGTCTTATTCTGTAGCATCAAGTTTGGGAAAAGAGGGCACTCAAGGTGGATCCCCTCGACCTAGGCTATTTTCTGTCAAACTTGCAATCTTGGGCAGGTGGAGCTACTATAAGTGGATCCCCACACTCCAAGCTATTTTACTATTTGTTCACTTGGTTGAGGACTTCTCAATATTAGCCCCCTCGTGCAGAAGTGTCTTGTAATGTCGAGGGACTTGTGCACGAAACTGTCGTACCTTTTATTTATACTTGGCAGTTGCTCAAGACTATGAGCACTCCGGTGCCCTTGGACCCTTAGGTGCTAAACTGTCGCACTTTATATTTATACTTGACGCTTGCTCAAGACTGTGAGTGCTCCGGTGCCCTTGGAGCCTTAGGTGCTCATCTGGAGCATCTTACGTTTGTGCATGGAATTTGCTCAAGACTGTGAGCACTCCGATGCTCTTGGAGCCTTAGGTGCTCATCTAGAGCACCTTACGTTTATACTTGACACTTGCTCAAGACTGTGAGCGCTCCGGTGCCCTTGGAGCCTTAGGTGCTCATCTGGAGCATCTTACGTTTGTGCATGGAATTTGCTCAAGACTGTGAGCACTCCGATGCTCTTGGAGCCTTAGGTGCTCATCTAGAGCACCTTACGTTTATACTTGACACTTGCTCAAGACTGTGAGCGCTCCGGTGCACTTGGAGCCTTAGGTACTAAACAGTTGTACTTTATGTTTATACTTGGCACTTGCTCATGACTGTGAGCACTCCAGTGCCCTTAGAGCCTAAGGTGCTCATCTGGAACACCTTATATTTATATTTGGCACTTGCTCAAGACTGTGAGCGCTCCTATGCCCTTGGAGCCTTAGGTACTAAACTGTCGTACCTTATATTTATATTTGGCACTTGCTCAAGACTGTGAGCGCTCCGGTGCCCTTGGAGCCTTAGGTGCTAAACTGTTGCACCTTATACTTATTGTTGGCAGTTGCTCAAGACTGTGAGCGCTCCTATGCCCTTGGAGCCTTAGTTACTAAACTGTCGTACCTTATATTTATATTTGGCACTTGCTCAAGACTGTGAGCGCTCCGGTGCCCTTGGAGCCTTAGGTGCTAAACTGTCGCACCTTATACTTATTGTTGGCAGTTGCTCAAGACTGTGAGCGCTCCTATGCCCTTGGAGCCTTAAGTACTAAACTGTCGTACCTTATATTTATATTTGGCACTTGCTCAAGACTGTGAGCGCTCCGGTGCCCTTGGAGCCTTAGGTGCTAAACTGTCGCACCTTATACTTATAGTTGGCAGTTGCTCAAGACTGTGAGCGCTCCTATGCCCTTGGAGCCTTAGGTACTAAACTGTCGTACCTTATATTTATATTTGGCACTTGCTCAAGACTGTGAGCGCTCCGGTGCCCTTGGAGCCTTAGGTGCTAAACTGTCGCACCTTATACTTATAGTTGGCAGTTGCTCAAGACTGTGAGCGCTCCTATGCCCTTGGAGCCTTAGGTACTAAATTGTCGTACCTTATATTTATATTTGGCACTTGCTCAAGACTGTGAGCGCTCCGGTGCCCTTGGAGCCTTAGGTGCTAAACTGTCGCACCTTATACTTATTGTTGGCAGTTGCTCAAGACTGTGAGCGCTCCTATGCCCTTGGAGCCTTAGGTACTAAACTGTCGTACCTTATATTTATATTTATATTTATATTTGGCACTTGCTCAAGATTGTGAGCGCTCCGGTGCCCTTGGAGCCTAAGGTTCTCATCTGGAGCACCTTATATTTATATTTGGCCGTTGCTCAAGACTGTGAGCGCTCCAGTGCCCTTAGAGCCTTAGGTACTAAACTGTCATACCTTATATGTATACTTGGAGTTGTTCAATACTTTGAGTTACTCTTTTTTTATATGAGAACCTCAAGATTGAACTTCCCGCTTCTAACTGTGGGGTATTTGCATATGAGATGAGCAAGTTAAAATTTTGAAGCTCCCCTCTAACTGCGGGGCACTTGCATATAACTGAGCGAGTAAAAATTTGGGCGTTGCCCCTCTAACTGCGGGGTACTTGCATATAGCTGAGCAAGTTTAAAATTTTAAAAGTTTTCCCTTTAACTGCGGGGTACTTGCATATGAGATGAGCAAGTTAAAATTTTGAAGTTGCCTTTCTAACTGCGGGGAACTTGCATATAGCTGAGCAAGTAAAAATTTGGACGTTGCCCCTCTAACTGGGGGTACTTGCATATAGCTAAGCAAGTTTAAAATTTTAAAAGTTTTCCCTTTAACCGCGGGGTACTTGCATATAACTGAGTAAGTTTAAAATTTTAAAAGTTTTCCCTTTAATTGCGGGGTACTTGCATATAACTGAGCAAGTTGAAATTTGGAACCTGCTCCTCTAGCTGTGGGGTACTTGCATACAACTGGGCAAGTTAAAATTTGGAAGCCGCCTCTCTAGCGGCGGGGTACTTGTCCTATGCATATTCTTTTAGGACTTTTTTTTTATATATAATATAACTTAGAGGGAGAGGTAATCTCCCTCGATATTTTTTTCAACATTTGATCCAAAACATAACTTAGAAGGGGTTGAGCCCCTCAACCTTTTCCCAATTTTTTTTAATCCAAACATAACTTAGACGGAGGGGTGAGCCTCCCTCAACATTTCATTTTTCAGTATTTGAATCAAAACGTAACTTAGAGAGGGGGGGGGGGGATGAGCCCCTCAGCATTTTTCATTCTTTTGATTCAAAGAAAAATTTCGAGAGATGTATGACATTTTTTTCAAGAACCTGCCTCGATGGAAGTGGCCTGCACAAAGGACCTGCCAAATGTAGGAGGGTAGTGAGACTGGAGTATGTCATATACCAACGCTCTAAGTGAATCGTTAAGGTAATTAAACACAACCTTATCAAAATTCGTCTTGCGGAGGCTTCTTTGTTGAAGAACTTTTATATTGAGATCCGTCTTGATGCTTGAATGAACTTGAATAATTCTTCGACGGTTGTAGCGGTATATGACATACTCAAATGTATATGAATTATGTAAAATATGTCCTTACAAATCTCCCCCTATGTCTATGCCGGTACAAAATAAAAATAATCCGAATTATCAAATCAAAACACCTACACAAATCTAATACCCTCCCATGAACCCAGTGATGAAAAGGTACTAAATATGCAAGTCTTCAAACTTTCTTCAAAAATCTTCAACACTCGAAAAATCGCCAAATCTTCTTTGTCATCACCAGGGTGTGCAATAAACATAAATCAAATACCGCATCGAGTTTGAAAGGATATAAACATAAATCAAATCTCACCCATACTAAAACTCCCCCATAAAATCATAATTCTTTCTCCCCATTTTTATTTGTTCGAAATAGACATTAAATCAAATAAGCATGGAGTGTCACGACATTCATAGCAAATATGAATCAAACTACGCACATGCAAAGGTGTATCTCAAAAGTATCCACAAACTATTTTTGATTTTTAATTTTTTTTCAAAAAAATAATTTACAAAAATCACACCATGAATTTTTTACTAATACAAGCAAATCAGGGAAACGGAATGAATGGGTGTAAACATTTTCGATAGGTAAATAAATCAATCAATCATATGTGCACGATGAATATGTGTACCCCTAATGAATGAACATCAAAATCGTCCTAAGGTGTAAAATTCTTGAATTTAGATGACATCGTCTCAATCAAATCGACAAATCAAAACCTAAGTTATTTTCACACCAATAACTTCCAAAACTATTTAAGGTCGTTTTGAGAATTTTTCAAAGGACGTGCAAACCCATTGATATATTTCCAACCAAAACAACCTCATAAATAATGATCTTTTTATTTTTCTAATGAGGCAATAAATTCTCAACGTTGAGAAAACCGATCAGTCCAAATTTTGGCATATTTCATCTTTTTATTGCCTTAATTTTTTGTGCGGGTTCTTTTTAAACGGTGGCTTTCACGACATGATTATTATTCACTCACATCCATTTCTTGTGCTCACCCATAATTTTTTCATACAAAATAATTTCCACACGGGCAATGGATCTTACATGCACTACTTCTATTATTATCGTATTATTGTACTTGATTCGTTTCAAAGACATAAATGAGATGAAAAAACTCGACCAACATGTGATTAGACAAGAACAATAATCAAACAAATCCGTTCACGTGTGAAATAAAGGAAATCATGAGTCAAACATGTAGAAAGTAACAACTAATTACATCTCAATGACTCCAAGCATTATAAAGCACATGGATGGCATGACGTATTGTCTCAAAACACTATCAAACAGTCACATAAATAATGGAATGATGTTGTGACTCGGTTATCCTAAGTGTCCATCCATAAACGGGGTAAAACAAAATACAAAAATCTTTTTGGATTTTTTTAATAAAATTATCAAAATAAAATCTTTTTGCCTTTTTCAATTTTCTAAAAAAAATAGAAAATTTGTTAGTATTTTCCCATAAATTTTATCAAAAAAAAAAAATGTAATGCAAAATACACAAGTCATAACACTAGTAAGAATATATCATGAAGCACAACTAGCATATGACAAACATCCAACACGATCAACCGAAAGATCTAACATGAGGTGAGTCACGTGCAAGCAAACGACAATCATGAACAATTAAACCAGAAACCACTAAATCCGAGTTCCTAACCCAAACAAATTTGTAACGACATGTGGGGATTTTGAGAATCGAATTTACATTTTTATTAAACTTCCTATGAGAATTTTTAAGTTTGTAACATAAACGCTTAAGATGACGTTGCCTATCGCAATGAGTGCAAGTGTAAATATGGAGGTGTGTGTTACCTAAAGGTGGCCCAGTCCTAATGTTTCTAGGTGGCGCTCTCCTCAACTTCCTAGGTGGCTCTCTCACAATGTTCCTCAGTGGTTCTCTCCTAATGATCCTAGGTAGCTCTCTCTTAACAACCCTAGGAGGCTCTCTCACACGTGTGGGGTTGGCTTTGGGATGGGTGTAACACGATCATCAAAGACTATACCACACCTATCATCCTTAATTTTGACAGTGCCTAAAATATTATCTATCTTTTCCTACCTAGACTCCAAATCAAACTTCACCTTACTTGACTACACTCTTCTCAAGCTCACCTATCCTCGACTCATGTACATGTCTAGAATCCTCAAACTCTAAGATCTCCTTTTTCACAGCCTCCATTACCCCACGAAGACCATCTCTCTCACACTCAACATATCCTAGTTTCTCTCTATGCATCTTCTCACGTGCCATAAGATCCTCAATCAACCCATCAGTATTATTATTATTATCTAAAGCATGTTCTTTTAATTTAGCTTCTTGTTTTAAGTTTGCCTTCTTTATATATAAATATTCCACATATAAATTATTGTAGGCAACTTGTAACTCACTCAATTCTTCCACTTCCTCCTCACTCATGTCGCCCTGACTTTCATTGGCTTTACTCATAATGGATCCAAACGGGCTATATAAAGGAGAATCTACATAAGAGTATTTTTCGTCATCACTAGTCACAATGGTTAGAAGCTCTCTCCTAGAAGCATAAAAACTTCTTCTTCTGAATCACTATCACCGAGGGTTGACACATGAGATGTTGGTTTTTTAACATTCTTCCTTAGATTAGTGGGACACTCATTTAACTTATGGCCAAATCCCTCACAACTAGGACACTTTTTATAGTCATTTTTAACCGATGATTTAAAACAAGAATTCATGTGTATTTTCCAATTAGTCCCTTGAAAAAGTTGACATCTAAAATCATCAATACCACTAAAAGTCATACTTATGAAAAACCAGGATCAAACACAATAACTCAATGCAACAATCTCTGACCAATTTAATAATTTCAGTAGTCAAAATGTATAAGACAAACAAAAATTAGGATCACGCGATAAACTAGCATAACCCGCTCTAATACCAATTTGAGAGTGCAGTGCAGCGGAATATTTCACGTGTTCTCAAATTAATTGAATGGTATGAGAATCCAACATGTCTTAATTAATCCCAAATTTAGTTAAACCCTAAATTTCAGGAAAAATCCCTGAAGGGAAAAAACCTTTTATTTCACTAATAATTTGAAAATCATAACTTAAAATATTACAAGAAAATTTTGCAATGAATATCCGCAGATACCCACAAGAAACATGCAGCTCTGAATCAGCAATGAATCAAGCTCATAAGATCCACAAAGACACGTAGTCCAATCAGCCCAGGAACACCCACAAGTACTCCCTATTACACGCAGTCAACGTCAGCCCAGTACCTTCCTCAAGTGGCACCTAGATCAGTAGTACGTTATCCTCCCTAAAAGAGAAAACTTCAATAAGATTGTATCTTGGGTTCCAAAACAATTCACTAAAGATTAGGATGTTTTGTGAATTGAAAAAAAGGTTTAAAACCATAAAGGAGAAGACTAAAATCGTTTCTATAGTTTGCAGTTTACTGGTATAAAAAATCGCCAGGTCTTCTCTACGAAAACATAGTGGTTTTATATGCTTCATATAAAAACCTTAAGGCGTTGCGTCGCTCGAACGAGATGGGAGTAGTAGTGGCAATTCGGGTTAGTTGTGTCATTTTCAGATCGCGTTGATTTTTATTCTAGTATAAGTTTTGGGTACTCTTAAATCTATACAAGCTAATCGGGTCATGTTCGGGTCATTTCGAGTTTTTACCATAAACGGGTTATCGGGTCAAAAATTTCCAGCTCTTGATGGGAGTGTCGCTCGAACGATTCCACGTGTCGCTCGAACGAGCTTCGTACGACATGCAGATGTCGCTTGAACGACCCCCTCTATCGCTCAAATGACAGTTAAAAATAATAATTTTTTATTACGTCAAAAACTCCACCTGAGTGCTTAGAAAAATATATTTGACATAAAACTTCGCTCCAACACTTAGAAAATATTTTAGAAAAATAATCCCAACATTCTAATTGAACCATTAAAATATCTTCGTGATGCATCAAGTTTGAACTGATACAAACATAAATCAAATCTCGCATCGAGTTTGAAATGATATAAACATAAATCAAATCTCCCCCATACTACAAACTCCCCTATAAAATCATAATTCTTTCTCCCGCTTTTTATTTGTCCTAAATTGACAAGGAAAAGATTAAATCTAATAAACACGAAGTGTCACGACATTGATAGCAAATATGAATCAAACTACACACATGCAAAGGTGTAACTCAAAAGCATCCACAAACTATTTTTGATTTTTCAATTTTTTTCAACAAAAAAATAATTTGCAAAAATCACACCATGAATTTTTCACTAAAACAATCAAATCATGGAAACAAAATGAATGGGTGTGAACACATTCGATAGGTAAATAAACTCAATCAGCCATATGTGCACGATGAATATGTGTATGTAATACCCCGTATTTCTGCATATTTATAATTTAATTCATGCGGGAATTAATTGAGAAAATATGTTTTATTTAAATTACGTGAGTGATGTAATTTAATGTGATTAAATAATAAATGTGATTATTAAATATTAATCGAGGGATAGATACTGATTAAAATTATGTTATGATATTTGCTAAGTCTGAATAGTAAATAATTGTGGATTATTGTTATACGACATAGCGAGTGATATGTGTGTATTTTATTTTATCTCAACCGGGAGTCACGTGTAGATGAAATTGAGTTCGAGATGGGAATTATATTTTTAGTGAATCGTATGATGATTTAGAGGTCATGGATGAGTCCGAAAGGGTCGAATTAGTCAAATAGTATACCCAGATGTGTTAATTGAGTCACGGGTCAATTTTGGACCAAGCCGGTTTGGAGGGTGATTTGGTTATTTTAAATATAGAGGTTAAAAGACCTACGAAAATTAGATCCTTATATCTAATGATTAGAATTATGGGTTAGGTTTCACAACTCACAAAACTTATAGAGGCCATTCGAGAGAAGAGAGAAACCATTCCCAAAAGCTTAAGGAAGGATTCTTGAAGAATTGGACTTGAATCTTGCATCCATATCATCTAAGGAGGAAGGATTAGGGGAGAAGAACATCAACCCACCATCAACAACACGAAATCAGACCCTACAGTAATCAAGGCAAGTATTTATTTTGAATCAATAGATTGATTTTATTGAAAATTCTTGGAGAAAAAGAATGATCTAATTACATGTTTGGGTAGGTTTGCATGTAGTTTGTATTTGCATATTTAGAGGATTAAAAATCAAAAGAGTTATGATTGTTTATATGAATTTAAATTTGGGTTTATGATGATTAAACATGAAGAACACAAATATCTAGGTTTTTTGAGAAAGTTTAGATTTGTTGTTTCTTGGATGAATTTCATAAGGATTTGATGATATATTTACGATATGGATAGTCTCTCTATATATAATGGATGATTGGTTATGCTGGTAGAAAATTCCAGAATGTTTAAAGAGTGTTTGATGGGGGTAAACATGGTGAAAAATCGAAGAAGACGAAGTTGTACCTGGTCGATCGATCGATCAACCTATGAATGTCGATTGATCGATCAAGGTAGAAATTAGGTTCTTTTGTTGGTTGAGTTTTCTTCGATTGCCAAAAATGGAGGGGAACCTTAGGAGTTATATTATACCTAGTTAGGGACTTAGGTAAGACCAGTATGTATATTTTTTAGGTCCGATGCGGTCATTGAGAGTAAGACTTGGAGTGTGGACCGACGTGAATAAACCAATCGAGTTGTGTATCGAGGAATTTAGCATTTGAGTTACGGAGAGAGTAATCATCAATCCAAGGTATATACTAGTAGGTTAATTATAGATTAACTAATGAGATTTATAAAGGGGTAACTAAGACCCTTAGAGTCGTGTCAGTACTCGAATAAAATACAATAGCGAGATGAATCGTAAAATAAAATGTACGGTAAGTATTAGAGAGAAATATATTTCGTACCAATGTGAATTATTAGGTTGTGTGAATACCTATAGTATATTGATAGTATTGGGGTCGATGGTTATCCGGAATAATACATTTATGTTAGAATTTGGGGTTGTGTTATTCGGACCAAATCGAACGTGGCTAGAATTTGGGGTCGATGGTTATCTGGACCAAATCTAATAAATTATATTGGGGTCGATGAAGAATTCGAACCAATATATATATATATATATATATATATATATATATATATATATATATATATATATATATATATATATATATATATATATATATATATATATATATATATATATAACATTTACAATTGGGGTCGTGGGATATTCGGACCAATGTAAATGATTGGATAATTGGGGTTGGTGATTATCTGGATCAATAATCCTTATAGTATATATTATGAGCGAAATATATACCGTATGAATAATCTGGTAGTGTGGGATAGTAGATAGTTAGATGACGTGCATACATCCAAAAAGTAAGTTAAGTGGAAAAACTAAATTACAAAGATTTAAATGTTAGATAGTAATACATAGGTTGTGTGAATACCTAAAATATACTATATATATTGGTGATTGAGGTAGAATTTCGAGCGAATATAGATGACTAGTATTGGTTATCAGAGTAGAATTCCGAGCCAATATAGATGATTATTATTAGTGATCGATATGTGATTCCAAGCCAATCTAATCAATAACTATTGGTGATATAGGTATGATTCTGAGACAAGAGATATAAATCACTATTGGTGATCGAGGTAGGATTCTGAGCCAAGAATCCCTAATGTGTGATACGGGGATGTGATTATAAAGTATGCATATATAGCATATGTTGTGTGTGAAATATATACTTTATGATTATTCTACTTATGGTTGATAGTAGACTGGCAAATGTTATATATAGATATATAACTGAAAAGTAAATTAAGGTGAGAGACGTAATTAACCGATTGAAGATATATTGTGAATATCTAAGAAATTTAAATTAATTAGTGAGACTTAATTATAAAGTTGATATAACATATGTGAAATGTTACGTGAGAAACAATTAACACATGAGAGATGTTAATAAGTAAATGTACTGTATGGTCAGTACGGGAACTTAGGCATGTAGATAAGTTCGGTTAAATCCTTTAGTCTAGTAAGCTTGCGTAGTATAGCTAGGTGGGCTAAGTATAGAACGTTACGCATTCACTATAGATGAGAGGAGAGGAAACTCAAGGGAGTGTACGTTATCCTAACATGTGTAGTCAATAACTTATCTTTTTTGCGATAAATTACTTGCTAAATATTTTCAAAACGTATTGAGTACTAACTTTTGCTATCAAAATATTTTCAAAATTTTTTAGGTGTCCAGCCAGAGGGACGCCAGACTTAAGGACTTCTTTCCAGGGACTCGGAGATGTAGCACTGTGTATGTTGACAGGAATTGTTTAGACGATTCCTCCATTCAAATAAGTGTAGGACCTCATTGTATATCTCATGTATGGACATGTTGTCCGCTGTTAGTTTTCAATTATTTAGTTCTTTTAGTATTATGGATTATTATGGTTTTTAATTTTAACCAATCGTTTATTCGTAAGACCTTTCATTTATATATTTTGATGGTTGGACTCTAGTGTATTGTGAATGTTTTATTTTAGTATTCCACAATGTTCATTTATCTATTTTAAAGAAAGATAAAATTTGGCACCGGTATAATTTCACGTAAGTGATTAGTAATTAAAAAGTCTTTCGACAGTGTTGCTAAGAATGGACCATATGAGAAACTTGTTTTAATTTAATAAAGGACTGATCACCCAATGTTTAATTAGGCGGGGTGTCACAGTGTACCCCTAACGAATGAATATCAAAATCGTCTTTAGGTGTAAAATTGTTTAATTTAGATGACATAATCTCAATCAAATTGACTAATCAAAACCTAAGTTATTTTCACACCAATAACTTCCAAAACTATCTACGTGCAAACCCATTGATATATTTCCAACCAAAACAACCTCATAAATAATGATCTTTTTATTTTTCTAATGAGGCTATAAATTCTCAACTTAGAGAAAGCCGATCGGTCCAAATTTTGGCATATTTAATCTTTTTATTGCCTTAATTTTTTGTGCGGGCTCTTTTCAAACGGTGGCTTTCACGACATGATTATTATTCACTCACAGCCATTTCTCGTGTTCACTCAGCATTTTTTCATACTAAATAAATTCCACACGGGAAATGGATATTACATGACCTACTTCTATTATTCTCGTATTATTATACTTGGTTCGTTTCAAAGACATAATTGAGATGAAAACACTCCACCAACATGTGATTAGACAAGAACAATAATCAAACAAATCCGTGCACATGTGCAATAAAGGAAATGAGTCAAACATGTAAGAAGTAACAACTAATTACATATCAATGACTCCAAGCATTATAAAGCACATGGATGACATGACATATTGTCTCAAAACACTATCAAACAGTCAAATGAATAATGGAATGATGTTGTGACTCGGTCATCCTAAGTGTCCATCCATAAACGGTGTAAAAAAATACAAAAATCATTTTGAATTTTTAAAAAAAATTATCAAAATAAAATATTTTTGGCTTTTTCAATTTTTCAAAAAAAATAGAAAATCTTTTTGTATTTTTCCAAAAATTTTATCAAAAACAAAAAATGTAATACAAAATACACAAGTCATAAAACTAGTAAGAATAGATCATGAAGCACAACTAGCGTATGACAAACATCCTACACGATCAACCGAAAGATCTAACATGAGGTGAATCACGTGCAAGCACACGAGAATCATGAACAATTAAACCATAAGCCTCTAAATCTGACTTCCTAACCCAAATAGATTTGTGACGACACATGGGGGTATTGGGAATCAAATTTACATTTTTATTAAACTTGCTAGGATCATTTTTAAGTTTGTAATAGAAATGCCTAAGATGACCTTGCCTACCGCAATAAGTGCAAGTGTAAATACCGCGGTGTGTGTTACCTAAAGGTAACCCTCTCCTAAAGTTTTTAGGTGGAGCTCTCCTAAAATTTCTAGGTGGATCTCTCTTAACAACCCTAGGAGGCTCTCTCACACGTGTGGGGTTGGCTTTGGGAATGGGTGCAACACGATCATCGAAGTCTATACCACCCCTATCATCCTTAATTTGGATAGTGCCTAAAAGCTTATCTAGCTTTTCCGACATAGACTCCAAATCAAACTTCACCTTACTTGAATCTCTTAAACTCTTCTCAAGCTCACCTATCCTCAACTCAAGTACACGTCTAGAATCCTTAAACTCTAAAAGATTATTTTTCTTAGCCTCCCTTACCCCACGAAGACTATCTCTCTCACCCTCAACATAACCTAGTTTCTCTCTAAGAATCTTCTCACATGCCTTAAGATCCTGAATCAAAGCATTGGTATTATTATTATTATTATTATTATTATTATTATTATTATTATTATTATTATTATTATTATTATTATTTAAACCCATTGTTTTAATTTAGCTTCTATTTTCAAGTTTGCATTCTTTATCTTTAAATATTCCACATATAAATTGTTGTAGGCAACTTGTAACTCACTCAACTCTTCCTCTTCCTCTTCCTCCTCACTCGTGTCACCCTCACTTTCATTGGCTTTACTCACTATGGCTCCAGACAGGCTATGTAAAGGAGAATCCATATAAGAGGATTTTTCGTCATCTCTCACATCACTAGTCATAAGGGTGGGAAGCTCTCTCCCAGAAGCATAAAAAACTTCTTCTTCTGAATCACTGTGAGTCAGGGTAGACACACGACATGTCGGTTTTTTAGCATTCTTCCTTAGATTAGTGGGACACTCATCTAACTTACGGCCAAATCCCTCACGACCATAACACTTTTTAGAGTCGTTTTTAATCGATGATTTAAAACAAGACTTCATGTGAATTTTTTAATTTGTCCCTTGAAAAAGTTGACATCTAAAACCATCAATTCCACCAAAAGTCATACTTACGAAAAATCAAGATCAAACACAATAACTTAGTGCAACAAGCTATGATACCAATTTGACCACGTGAGTAGTCAAAATGTATCAGACAAACAAAAATCAGGATCACGCAATAAATAAATGTAACCCTCTTTAATACCAATTTGAGAGTGCAGTGCAACGGAATATTTAAAGTGTTCTCAAATTAATTTAGTCATATGACAATCCAACCAGTTTTAATTAAACCCAATTTTAGCTAAACCCTAAATCATGCATCGAACTGATTGAAAGCATAAAATCAAGAATCATGCAAAGGAAACCAATTTCAGGAAAAAATCCCCGAAGGGCAAAAACCTTTTAATTCACTAATAATTTGCAAATCACAACTTACAATATTATAAGAAAAATCTGTAATGAATATCTGCAGATACCCAGAAGAACACGTAACTTTAAATCATCAATGAATCAACCTTATAATATCCACAAAGACACGCAGTCCAATCAACCCAAGAACACCCACAAGTACTCTTTATCACACGTAGTCAACATCAGCCCAGTATCACCCTCAAGTGGCACCTAGATCAACAGTAGGTTATCCTCCCTACAAGAGAAAACTTCAACAAGATTGTATCTTGGGTTACAAAACAATTCACTAAAGATTAGGATGTTTTGTGAGTTGAAAACAAGGTTTAAAACCCTAAAAGAGAAGACTAAAATCGTTTCTGTAGTTTGCAGTTTACTGGTATCGAAAATGTCAGGTCTTCTCTGCAAAAATGGAATGGTTTAATATACTTTATATAAAAAACTTAAGGTGGCGCGTCACTCGAACGAGATGTGAGTGTCGCTCGAATGATTCCATGGGTAGTTCGAACGAGCTTCGCGCGACATGCAGATGTCGCTTGAGCGACCTGCCTCTGGCGCTCGAACGACAGTTAAAAATAATAATTTTTTATTACGTCAAAAACTCTGCCTCAACACTTAGAAAAATTTTCTTTGACGAAAAACTACGCTCCAACACGTAGAAAATATTTTAGATAAAATATCCGAACACTCTAAGTGAACCATTAAGGTACTTAAACACAACCTTACAAAAATTCATCTTGCGGAGGCTTTTTTGTTGAAGAAATTTGATGTTCGGATTAGTCTTCATGCTTGAATGAACTTGAATAATTCTTCGACGGTTGTAGCGGTACAAATGTATTGGACTATTTAAATTATGTCCTTACAATTAAGACTAGCAATTTAAACCTGATTTTCAAGATCAACTTATAGGATTTATCATCAAATTATCTTAGTCTATTAATATGAGATTAAGGTTTAATTTCACAATTAAACAAAATTTGAAAATTAGTTTTAGATGATTAAAATCAGATGAAAATCATATTCGTTTAGTATCCTAACACAATTCCAATTATATTTTTAATCCATGTAAACTTTCCTTGTAGCGATTGACAAATCAAGTCCCCAAACCTTCCAATTCCTCTTCAAACCTTTGTGCTTCTTTTCCCAAGATCCCTAGGGTCTCTCTAATTCCTTAAGTGTGTTTTCGATTTGACTAAGTAAATTGATAAAAGAACTCCCCGTGAAATTAGGCATATGCCTAATATAATGAGTCAGAATAACACTCCAAATTTCCTGTAATTCTACACAAGTCATGTAAAACCTAATATATTTAAATTCCACTATTATAAGTCAATAACAAACTTTCTACATGTTCCAATAGTCAGCACAAAATCCAACTAATTCTAATAAATTAAATACCTCAATAAATCAATATATTACCCGACACGAGTCGGTCAAGTTAAAACTTAATTATTAATTTTTAACGCGCAACGTGGAATTTTAGGAACCTACTTCTCGATCGGTGGAACCCGATATTGAGGGAATAATCCAAACAGAAAAACTCCCGACACCTAGTCCCTGACCTTTTCATAGTCTCCCATAATGCTAGTCACTTGAAATATTTAGTAAATGAATTATAGTGTATTATGCCAATATCCAAAGAATGTTGATTCATGTAACACATATACAATCATATTTTCTAACCACACATCAACATATTATAAATATAATAAGTGACATTCCCCATGTCACATGCAAATAACAACTCATAATAATCTAGTAATCAGTTTAACAATTAATTCATTCCTATAAGTATACGGGGTATTACATCATGTTACATTATCCATGCGTATTTCTCTCCATCTCATGTACATATATATTTTTTCATTACGTGTATGTCTTACTACTTTTATCACATGATCCATGTCACTTGTACATATACCCTTGCTTTATTCCACTTGTATATATCCAATATTTATTCCACTTACATATATACATGTTTCATTCCCCTTGTCTTATATATACATACTAGGGCGTACCCGTGCTAATGGCACGATAATAAATTTGTTCTTGTGATATTTTGTACCCGTACCGGTGGCATGCGATAAATTTGTTTCCTTGATATTTTGTAACCGTGTCGGAGACACGACGGTAAATTTGTTCCAGTTATATTTTGTGTTTTAAACGTGTTGTCAATAGTGCAAATATAAATATTGTTGGTCATTCCAGGGTGTACCCGTGCCGATGGCACGCTTTTAAAATTTTCTTGAAATATATGAAGTATCAAAAATGTGTACGAAATTTCATGCGTGACGTGGTGTTAAAATTTTCTTGAAATGTATGAAGTATCAACAATGTGTCTACGAAATTTCATGCGTGTCAAAATGACATTACACGTAGTGTTAAAATTTTCTTGAAACATATGAAGTATCAACAATGTGTCTACAAAATTTCGTGCGTGTCAAAATGACATTACACTTGGCGTTAATAAAAAAAAATTAATTATAACGAGAACAAATTTACCGCCGTGCCGCTGGAACGGCAACAAAATATCACGAAAATAAATTTATCGCGTGCCGATATTGTCAAAAAAATTTAAGCGCATACAAAATGAAATTTAAGCTCATATAAAATCATATTGGGCCTTAACTATTATTCTTCCTTTTATAATATATGCAAAAAAGTTTTAAAAATGGAGCCGAAATATAACTTCACAACAACTAATCCATAGTTCCATAATTCACAACAATCAATCCATACTTCACAACAATCAATCCATGTCAAAAGATTTTTTTATATTAATAATGATAGTTAATTAACGAAATATTTTTTTTTCTTAAATGACTCATTGATCGTTAATTTTAAGATTGACACAGAGCCAAAGTTGTAATTATTAAATCCAAATTCTATAGTTGGATTATGCAACATCCTATCACATAACCCAAGAAATACTTGTACACTCTTGCTTATGTTCTTGTTTGCAGTTATTGTATGGTCATAATAGATTCGTCTGCTCTTAATAGGGGAACTAATTGACAACTTAGGTACAGCCTGGTCGCCTGACATCCATGCTGTTAGAGGTTGTTTCGAGCAGCATTCTTAATAAAAAAAATCACGCATTTAATTTCTAATAGATAAATATATATATTCCTGAGTTTTTTTATGATAGTGGGTAACAGTTTAAAAATGAAAAACTATTCACTCAAACACTTTATACTTCAAATTTACATATCAATTTCCTAAATTATCAAGTATTTCATACATTAAAAATATTACAGGTAAGAAAAGTAAAAAAAAACTTTTGCAAAATCTTTTGAAATATCGAACAGTTGGCCTAGTTTGCGACTTCCTTTGCAATCCCTGATAAGACAACTCTTCATAAAAGTGTTATATAGTATTTCATACATAAAAAATATTACAAGTAAGAAAAGTAAAAAAAATCTTTTGAAATATCGAACAATTCGCCAAGTTTGCTAATTCCTTTGCAATCCCTGATACGACAACTCTTGATAAAAGTGTTATACACTCTAAAAGAAATAAAAACTGAAAAGACGGAAAAACACAATAGTGGAGAGAGATTCAGCAAGTGAAGGTGACTTGAGTCAAAAATATGCCAAAGTATGTAATGGACACCAAAGCCACTGATGCCGGACAACCATCCATCCCTTCTTTCTCCTATACTGCCTGTATTCCCCAAAAACCCACGGCTCCCTCTTATCCATCTCATTACACACAATAAAAACAGAACAATAAATCTAAATATCAATCTAAATATCAATTCTACCAATGGAATTTTGGCGTTATAAAGGAAACTCTTCTCTGTCAAGGAGTAATAAATCGGTTAGTTTTGAAAAAATAAAAAACAATATGAATCCTAAATGAGTGACAATAACCCCAAAGAATTTAATATCATCACCAAAACAAACAAACAAAAAATCATAAGAATTCTTTTAGGAGGAATATAGGGCAGTACCTGGTGCCCTGAATAGCAACCAATCACAAATGCATTTCCTGCTAAAGCCACTAAAGCTAAGAGAAAGTTTAAGAAAGGGCTTTAGAGATTAAAAAAAACAAAGCAAAAAGAGTAAAAAATATCTTCTCACAACACAGAAGTACCCTCTCAAGAATAAAAAAGACACTAATGCATAAACCAATTCAAGAAAGCTTCATGCCTCCATGGTAGAAACGTCTGAGAGGGTCGGATTTTTAAACCGTGCTTGGATTTAATCACAACACAAATCGTGTAAATACGCATGAAGATACAACACAATGGGTAGTCCTACATTTTAGAGAGACCCATGAACACACAACACAACACAAATCGTTTAAATACTCACCTGGGCAGCCCTAGATTTAAGAGAGATAGGCAGACATCCGAGGTTAGAGAGTTCTTGATCTTCATGTTCAGATCTGATCATTTAGGGTTTGAGACATATATTAAAAACATAAAGTATTAAACAAATAAAAATAAGGATATGAAATAGTTAAAGGGTATTCCGAGGGGTACTTCTGATTTCGGGGGATTCCATTGGTGGGGCACCGGTGAGAGGGAGAGAGTGTCTGTGTTAAACCATTGGGAATTTGGGACTACAATAGGAGGGAGATAGTGGTGTGGTGAGTTTGTGATGTGAGTTTTGGAAAGTGGTCTGAAAGTAAACTAAAATTTTCCTTCCCATGTTTCTCGAGCCAAGAGTAATTAATTCCTTTCATTTGTCAAATCGGAATAATTAGAGACCCACACCATTGTGTCTTCTCTCGAGCCTTGTGCTCTGTCCAGTAGAGAGAGACTACATAATAGTGTATAAATTTTATTAATATTTCACGTAAGATCCTTCTCAACCATTAGATTTCGCCATGTGCACCATCTTGAACCTTTACTTACATAAAATCTTAGCCGTCAGTTGATAAAACCAAACCAATCAACTTTCAATCTCAGCCATCAGTTGGAACGGACAAAAAAAGCCCTCCTCCTTTATTATATATATATATATATAGTACATATTTTCATGCTTCAATACACTTTTCCACATTTCCATCTCACTTGTATATATTTATATATTTCATGTCACTTGTGCATATTCCATATGCTTTACTTCACTTATGTAGTTAGATCTTAATCACATGCCACTTTTATACATTTACCCCTTTTTTACTTCATGCTTAATAGTTGTGTGTAATCTTTTAGCATACATAATACTTTGCATAAAGTTACAAATAAAGACTTATGCATTTCCACATTACATCGCATGAGCATTGAGTATTGACCCTATATTCGTCCCATAATAGGGAGTCACTTTGTGATGGGTTTTTGATAGTTAGGAACATGGTTAACCTAAGAAATAGGCTCCCACCTTCCGTTGGCCAAGTACCCTCGATGTATATCGAATGGTTTCCCCACATCGTACTTCTTAACTAAACTTATAACAAGAGGTATATAACAAGTACTCATTCATATACATTAAGTATATCAAATTCTCTCTCGCATGTACAATCTCCAAGAGGTATATAATAAGACAATTTACGTACTCTCGGGTAAGAAAGATTGCCCTAATAGTCAAGAGGTATATCATAGAAGTCATGCGAAAGGGAGAAACCCTTACATTAACCTCCCATGCATAACCCTCATTTATATGCCTACCCTATGACACTCATACCTAGATTACTAGTTCTAACGTGAAACTTTGCCAATATTTCGGGTCGTCTTACTGCACAATTTTGAGTTCTTTTGCTCGTTTTTAAAATAGGGCCATGTCTATGAGTCTCAAAATAAGTTAAACGGTGTCTTTAATTACATACACTTTTTTCTCCCAGACTTGTGTCATGTCAGACATCTCATTTTCACCCCAGGGGGAACATAATACAAGTGGAACTTAATAATAATAACTAACTAAATACTTTTTACTATTTTAAAAAATACTAAAAATATTTTTCCCATAAAAATAAAAATACCTTTTCCCTTTGAGATACGACCGCAGTACCTCTAGCTTGGCTTATCTCCCAACTAGTTATGATCCACAATCAGACCGCCTTAAAGTCCACCTTCATCTTCACCGACTTCATTAGTGACAGAACAGTCCTACCATAATTACCTCATGAACAACCCAAATTAGGATGAAATTATTCAGCTATATTTTATTGTCGAATTCGCTCATCTCGTCACTAATATAGACAGCCTGCAGCCAGATGTTCATGATTTGCAAAGAAATGACGCTCAGATTCTGGAATTTCTTAAAACAAAAATTATAGTAAATCATAATGTCTCTTTTCCACCTGTTATGGGTCAGGGGGTGCTCAAAACTTAATGGGCCCCTGAAGAATATCAGCATGTTCAACACATAGGAATGCCTTATGTGTCCTGCCTGCCAACGAATGGTCTCCTGATCATCTGTGTAAGTTAAATCTTTCTTAACCAGGGGCTAACTTGCCCATGCCCATTACAATAATCCTAAAGAAAAAGAACTCAATAGGTTTAAATAAGGCCTCAAGATGCACATACAAATCTGTTGTTATAACCTATTTACCCCCCCCCCCCCCTAAAAATTTTGACCAGGTGAAGCACTCAGGAAATTATGTGGATTACACTCACATGTCTCCTTATCTGAAAGATCCTTTCCTAAAAATTCAAGATGTTTGATATTGAGAAATTCGAAGGAAGTGGTCCTACCATTATTCTTTTTTTAAACTACCATCTATAAAGACATATTTTCCACCGTCCCTAGTTTACATTGAATATGTTGTATCCCATTACAGCCGTCAAGGAAGTTCACATTCACACGTTCAAGAATACGGATCCGAATATCAAGCATCTTCAACATCTATGCGATATAAGGTATACTTTGGTATAAATTTTGTTTTGAGTAACGTAGATTTTTTACTAAGTATTGTGATACTTTTCTAAAATGTTTTATTTCAAAATGAGGCGTTTTATGAACATAAAATGTTTTCTAAAAGACCCGTACGCAGACCTTAAAAAATAAAAAATAAAAATTGCTCATGTCGTTAGATCATCGTTTGATGTCCCTGTTCGATTTTGGATCAAACGAGAGCGTACTAGAATGATTTTTGGAAGGTCATTTTTAAGTTGGTTGTAATACCCCATATTTTTATGGCTTTTAAATTGGAGATTTATTAAATTTAATTGAGTTAATTAATTTAATATTAATTTAGAAATTTATTTTAAATATTTACTAGCGTAATGAGAGTTAGTAATTATTGAGAATTTGATGAATATTACTTAATGACTAAAGTAATATGTAGAATTGAATTTATTAAAATTGTCGTGAGTGAATAATATGACTGAGAATGTATGTGCTCGCGTTCAAATGATAAACTTATATATTAAACACCTTTTAACCCAAACAAACCCTAAACATGCAACAGTATGTGATTGAATAAGATAATGAACTAAGCAAGAACATTCAAACACATGCTTGTGAGGAAAAATCCCCCAAAGGGGAAAAACCAATTATTTTCATTATAATATTGTAACAGTACAATTTCGGATTACAATGAAAATATAAGTGACTAAGAATTACCCTCAGGTGTCGAATTCTGTAGTCGGCGGCTGGAAATGTCCCTTTCTAGGAGGGCTGTAATGAAGAAGAAGAACGGTCTTCTCCACAAGGGTATGAACAGTAAAACTGCGTTCCTGGGTTGCAAAGTGATTCACAAGTGTTTGGAAATTTGTGTGAATCAAAAACCTAGAGTCTTGGGCTCAATAGGTGAAGACTTAGGTTTTTTGTGCTCTGAAAATCATGTATGGAAGTCTTGCAAAACAACTCCCCTGAAGTTGGTATTTATAGGAAAATAGATGAAGAGATCCACGTTCTTTAAAACCGAAAATTTTATCCAACGTACAGGTACCCTGAACCGGTTCGGGTACCCTGCGAACCGGTTCGCCCCCCCGAACCGGTTCGGGCTGGGTTCGGGGACAATGGCTGGTAAAAGGGGCTTTCAGCACTTTAAAAAAAATTCCAAGGTTTTCCTTGGAAATAACTCCATTTTCAACGAGCCATAACTTGTTCACCGTAGCTCGGATTGAGGTGCCGTTTCTTCCAGTATCTTTATTGCGGCAAGCTCTTCAACTTTCCAGTTGACCAGTCCTCCAGACGGTGGCTGTAAAATTACCAATTTTCCCTTGAACATCCCTATCAAGCCTTGTTGCACTGTTTTGACTTCTCTTGCATACCACTTGTATTACGAGCCTAAACTCATGGAACGTGAAGTCGTTGAGGAAGATGAGGGACACATGATGGAGATCATAAATGCTTGATTCCTGGAATTCGGATTGAGTCCGTCATATGAGATCGTGTAGGGACGTGCCAAATGTAACGGCGTACGACATACAAAAATGTAAGATAACGGACATGAGAAAAATGTCCTTACAAATATCCCCCTATGTCTATGCCGGTACATACATAAAAAATCCGAATTATCGAATAATAACATTGCCTATACAAATCTACCCTTCCATGAACCCAAAACTGAAAAGGTACAATTGAATAAGACTTCATCATTTGTTCTTCAACTCTTCAGGAATCTTCAACGCTTTTCTCATCAGGGTGTGTAACTGATCCTCAATGTAGTACCTACACACATGAGACAAAGCAAATACCAAGTGACATATCGAGTTTGAAATGAGATAAAATATATAGCAATTTATGAGAAAACTCAAAAGATCAAAAACTCCCCCATAATAAGATAATTCATTCCTCTCCCCCTTTTTATGATGTCCCCAAATAGACAAATGAGAGAAATAATTCAAACAAGCAATGACGGGGTGTCACAAGGAAATACACAACTATTTTTTGAATTTTTCAATATATTTTTTTTTAAAAACAAAATCACATCATGAATAAACACAGGACAACCAAGTCGATGATGACGGAAATGAATGGGTGTGATCTAATTCGATAGGAAAATCAATGCATACAAACATGACATATGTGCACGATGAATAGAGGATACTCCTAACGAATGAACTCAAAGTCTTCCTTTGGTTTAAAAAGGTGTAAATATGAGACATTGACTCAATCAAATCAACAAATCAAAGCTCAAAGTGATTTCCACACCAATAACGTCCAAAACTATTTCATGCTTTTTCAGGACTTTCAAGGAAGTGCAAACCCGTTCATATTCTCCAACCAAACTCCCTCAGATTTTTATTTTTAATAGAGGCTTTCTAAATTCTCAAACTTTGGAGAATTGATGGTGAAACCTAAGTGGCCCATATTTGGCATGAATTGCTTTTTATTGCCTTTAAATTTTTGCGGGCTCTTTTAACCTCTTTGGACCCCGGATAATAAAATTCCTCAATTTTTTAGGTCCTTTTGAATGGTGGATTTAGCGTAAAGAAGTGATAATTATCTTTCGCAGCCCCTCCCCGTTCTTAAACAAACACTCAGTCTCACAAAAATGGTTTTTACATGCATTCCAATCTTGTCAAGTTTTATCGCATATTATAAGTTGTATAGACAGAATTGAGATGGAAACACTCAAGCCAACATGTGATAGACAAGTACAATAATCAAATACAGCCGTGCATGTGTGCAATAAAGGAGATAGGAGTCAAACATGTAGGAAAATATCACTAATTACATCTCAAGGACTCCAATCAATGCAAAGCACATGGATGAAATGATGTAGCGTCTCAAATCTCTATCAAACAGTCACATGAAAATATGGAATGAAGTTGTGACTTGGCTATCTTAAATGTTCATCCATAAAAAAGTGCAAAAATGCAAAAATATTTTTGGATTTTTCTCAAAATATTTATATACAAAATAAAAATCTTTTTGGAGTTTTCAAAAGAATAAATAAATAACTGTACAACAGAAAAATGATACATATAAAACAAACTAGCAATAGGAATCATATAATATGAACATGAAAAAGCATCCTATTCTAGACATGGACCAACCCCTCAATCAACTGTGCAAATCCCCAAATACTTCCAAAGACTCTCAAATCTAAGGGCATCTAAAGGTTTCGTGAAAATATCGGCTAACTGACGGTCGGTAGGAACAAAGCTCAAGGATATGACTTTCTCCTCAACTAGCTGTCGTATAAAGTGCTCACGTATTCTAATGTGCTTTTTGCGCGAATGCTGGACTGGATTGCGGGATATGTGTATCGCGCTCGTGTTATCACAGAAAATGTTCATGGTGTCCTATGAAATCCCATAATACTCTAGCATTTTCTTCATCCACAAGAGTTGCATGCAACAACTCCCGACGGCTATGTACTCAGCCTCCGCAGTGGACAAAGAGATGAAATTTTGCTTCTTGCTCAGCCAGGAGACAAGAGCAGAACCAAAATAGAAACACCCACCAGAAGTGCTCCTACAACCATCTACATCCCCGACCCAATCGACATCGGAATAGGCAGACAAACGGTCATTAGTATCAAAGGAATACCAAATACCGTATGAGAGAGTCCCACTCACGTATTAAATAATACGTTTTAGAGCAAGTAAATGAGACTCTTTCGGGGACGCCTGATATCGCGCACAAACTCCAACACTAAAGGCTATGTTGGGACGACTGGCAGTCAAGTAGAGAAGACTACCTATCATACTCCGATACAAGGTTTGCTCTACGTCCTTGCCTGAAGTGTCCTTACTAAGCTTGGTCGTGGTACTCATAGGTGTACGTGCATGCTTAGCGGAGTCTAAACCAAATTTCTTCACTAGGTCTCTAGCATACTTTGATTAGGAGATGAACATCCCATCCTCTAGCTGACGAACCTGGAGACCAAGGAAGTAAGTAAGCTCACCAACCATGCTCAGCTCAAACTCACTTTACATCTCCTCTTCAAAGTGATGAGCATGTTGAGAGCACGTGGATCCAAAGACTATGTCATCCACATAGACTTGGGCAACCAAAATTTCACCGTCATCTCTCCTGACGAACAACGTCATATCAACTCCCCCTCTCTTGAAGCCACGGGCTAAGAGATAGGAAGTAAGCCTCTCGTACCAAGCACGGGGTGCTTGCTTCAAACCATACAAGGCTTTCCTCAGATAGTAGATGTGCTCTGGGTGCTGAGGGTCTTCAAACCTTTTTGGTTGTTCCATATAAACCTCCTCCTGTAGAATGCCATTTAGAAAGGCACTCTTGACATCCATCTGATATAACTTGAAGCGCAGATGACATGGGATGGCGAGTAGTAGGCGGACAGACTCAAGCCTCGCAACAGGAGCAAATGTCTCCCCAAAGTCTACACCCTCTATCTGTGTGTAGCCTTGAGCGACCAACCTAGCTTTGTTTCGGATTATGGTACCATTTTCATCCATTTTATTCTTAAAAATCCACCGGGTACCTATCACATTAGTCTCACTAGGTCGGGGGACAAGTTCCCAGACATTTTTCTTTTTAAACTGAAGCAACTCATCCTGCATAGCAGATATCCAGTGTTCATCCTTGAGTGCTTCTTTATGGTTCTTGGGCTCGACTTTGGACGTGTAGCAAAGATGGCTAACAACGTTCTCTAGCTGAGCACGAGTCTTGACCCCTAGAGTGGGATCGCCAACAATAGCAGACGGGTCATGACTCTTGCGAACCCAAGTAGGTGTGTCCCCTAACACAGGAGTGGGGACCACAGAGTGTGGGTGGGGGATAAGTGGATCACTGTCAGATGTGTCCTCATCCTCACACTGAAGGTTAGGATCAATAACCATCGGAGGTTCGTCATCTTGCACGGTGACATTTATTGATTCCATAACCTTAGAGCTCTTCAGGTTAAAAACCCGGTATGCTCTGCTATTCGATGAATATCCTAGAAATATTCCCTCGTCGCTCCGGGAGTCGAACTTTCCTAATTGCTCTCTATCCCGTAGGATGTAGCATTTACTCTTAAAAACACGAAAATATTCCAAGTTGGGCTTCTTGCCAGTCCATAACTCATAAGGAGTCTGAAGTGTGTGTGGACGCAAATAAACCCTATTCACCGTGTGGCATGCAGTAGACACTGCCTCTGCCCAAAATCTCCTAGAAATCTTACGACCTAGAAGCATAGATCTAGCCATTTCCTGGATCGTTCTATTCTTTCTCTCAACAATCCCATTTTGCTGAGGAGTCTTCACAGCAGAAAACTCATGTTTGATCCCAAGGCTATCACAATACAAATCCACCTTTGTTTCCTTAAATCCAGTGTCGTGTCACTACGTATTCTGTTAATAGTGACTCCATGTTGATTTTGTAGGACACGGCACTTGGTCATTAAAAACTCTACAGCATCGGATTTCTCTCTCAAAAAACCTACAATGGAGTACCTGGAGAAATCGTCTACCATCACGAGGATATACCTCTTACCACCCAAACTCTCAGTACGAGTAGGACCCATAAGATCATGTGAATCAACTCAAGAACACAAGAAGTGGTAATGGAATGCAACTTTCTATGGGGACTACGAATTTGTTTTCCCAACTGACAGGGTCCACAAACCGTTGAAGTTGACTTTCCAAGCGATGGTAAGCCACGTACTAGGTCCTTTTTAGCTAAGTGATTGAGATCTCTAACGTTCACGTGACCTAGACGTTGGTGCCAAAGATCCATAGGAGTGATCGTGGCGCTGTTGCAGACAAGTGAGGACATGGGCTCAGTCCCATAGCAGTTATCCTTTGTCCTTACCCCTTGCACTAATAGTTTACCGTCTTGATTATAGACTTTACAAGTATCCCGGTCAAACTTTACTGCAAAGTCAGCGTCGCACAGCTGGCTAATGCTGAGAAGGTTTGCTTTCAAACCTTTGACATACAAAACATTTTCTAGCTTAGGAAATCCAGGTAACTCGACAGTACCTCGTCCTACAATGCTATACTTGATCCCATCTCCAAAGGTGACTCTGCCATCCTGATAGTCCTCAAGAGTCTTAAAAAATGAGGCATCACCTGTCATGTGTCTGGAGCACCCACTATCAAAATGCCACTGTGAGGTATTATGTGCTTTGAGAGCAACATGAACAACAAAAGCCTTTTTATCTTTCTTAGGTACCCAAGTCGAGATGACCTTCTATTTGACTTTGTTATTGTTGGTTTTAGCTGGAATGTGAGAAGCATTCACTAACGGCAAAGACATCCGTCGGAATTCTTTCATTAAACTCTGGGTCGTGGCAGCTAAGAACTATACATGCTCTCTCAGACTAAAAAATTCATCAGTATGACATGGTGGAGCAGCAGTACGTCGTGTCCGACCCATGCTATAGCAAGACTCCCTAAGGTGGCCTTTTCTTTTGCAATAAGTACAAAATAACACAGTCAAAGACGGACCTTGGTTTACTTTTATTGGTCGAACTCTCCTTCGAGGTTTTTGACGATGGCCATAAGGGTTCGTAGTAAACTCAGGAACTGGTCCAGGTGCAATTTGGGACGTGGATGCACCATCATAACCAATTCCTTGCCGATCACCAAAACCTAAAGCGAGGCCGAGGAGCATCTTTCCCATCTTCCCAGATCTGTCCTCAATTTGTACCTTGACTTCCCGTGCTTTCTCAAGATCATGAGTCAGCTGGGAAACAAGGGCTTCAAGTTTCTTTCGAGTCTCCACGGAGGAATGGAACTGACTCGTAAGACTAGTCACTTGTTTAGTCAAGTCCCCTCTCTCTTTCTCTAAAACACTCTCTCTCTCTCTAAACGAACTCTCTTTCTCGACACAGACAGATTCTCTCTCTCTTAGGGCGGTGAAGGTGGAGGACTCTCTTTCTCTCCCCTTTCTTAAATCTTCCTCTAAGCCGGTGATCTTAAGAACTAGCGCTTTGTTACGTTTTTTAGTTTTAAAAGACTCAGAATATAACTCAGCGTAGGCACGTTGAATATCACTTTCGCTCTCACTTGAGTCATACTCCCCCTCACTCACATCGATCTCACTATCGAGGTTTCCCTGTGTAGCATCATCTTCATCGTCGTGAAGAGAACTAGGAGTGCTCACTTGACTGGCCATGAATGCGGTGAAGTTACACTCATGCGGTGACTCATCTCCTGAATCCACCATCTCGACCTCACTGTCATCGCTAAGAGTAGCATTAAGGACAGCTTTCCCTTTCTCTCTATTCAGACGAATGGCACACTCAAAGGCTCTATGACCCCTACCATCGCACTCAAAGCATGTCTCACTTTCTTTCTTAGGAGGATTTTTGGAGACTTTTTCATTTTTCTTTTCAAACTTATTTTTCTCAAATTTCTTTTTATCTTTAAAATTGCCATTTTTCTTAAATTTGAGAATCCTCTTGAAATTTTTTGCAAAAAGAGCCAAATCATCTAAGTCAAAATCACACTCAGAATCTGACGTGTCAGTCTCTCTCTTTCTAGATGACTCTACACTCTTTCTAGGAGACCCTTCACTCCTTCTCTCTTGGGCATTAAGTGCAATTCCCTTATCTTTAGATTTAGCAGTTTTAGGGAACATATCAATTTCATAAGTTTGCAAATCTCCTACAAGTTCTTCCAATTTTAGCGTATTTAAATTACCCATAGAATTTAGCACAGGGACTTTAGGGATAAAACGCTTAGGCAAAGAACGAAGAATCTTTTTAACAACTCTAGCATTAGGAATATGTTCACCAAGATTAAAGCTAGTATTCACAATGTCAGAAAGTCTAGCATAAAATTCATCAAAGCATTCAGATTCATGCATGGTGATGGTTTCAAATTGAGTTGTCAAATTTTGCAACTTAGATTCTTTCACAGCATTAGTTCCTTCATGGGTGAATTGTAAAACATCCCATGCCTCTTTTGACGTGGTGCACGTCATTATGAGTTTGAACTCATCAAGTGTGACAGACCCAGAAATAGCACTTAGACCCTTAGAATTAAAAGATGACCATTTAAATTCTTCTTCAGTCCAAGAAGTGACAGGTTTCAAGTTGATCACATTATCAACAGTCACGGAGGGAGGAGTCCACCCTCTTTCAACTAAAATCCAAACCCTTTCATCTATGGCTTTTAAAGCCGACCTCATTCGGACTTTCCAATAAGCATAATGTGTACCTTCAAAAACAGACATTTTATTATATAACTTCTCCATTTGAACACGCACTTTTTCAAAAATTAATTTTTTAGAAAATTGATATCTTAAAAAAAAAAATTGCGAAAAATAGGAATACGCGATAGATTAGCGTAACCTGCTCTGATACCAATTTGAGAACGTATGTGCTCGCGTTCAAACGATAAACTTATATATTAAACACCTTTTAACCCAAACAAACCCTAAACATGCAACAGTATGTGATTGAATAAGATAATGAACTAAGCAAGAACATTCAAACACATGCTTGTGAGGAAAAATCCCCCAAAGGGGAAAAACCATTTATTTTCATTATAATATTGTAACAGTACAATTTCGGATTACAATGAAAATATAAGTGACTAAGAATTACCCTCAGGTGTCGAATTCTGTAGTCGGCGGCTGGAAATGTCCCTTTCTAGAAGGGCCGTAATGAAGAAGAAGAACGGTCTTCTCCACAAGGGTATGAACAGTAAAACGGCGTTCCTGGGTTGCAAAGTGATTCACAAGTGTTTGGAAATTTGTGTGAATCAAAAACCTAGAGTCTTGGGCTCAATAGGTGAAGACTTAGGGTTTTTGTGCTCTGAAAATCATGTATGGAAGTCTTGCAAAACAACTCCCCTGAAGTTGGTATTTATAGGAAAATAGATGAAGAGATCCACGTTCTTTAAAACCTAAAATTCTATCCAGCGTACAGGTACCCCGAACCGGTTCGGGTACCCTGCGAACCGGTTCGCCCCCCCAAACCGGTTCGGGCTGGGTTCGGGGACAATGGCTGGTAAAAGGGGCTTTCAGTACTTTAAGAAAAATTCCAAGGTTTTCCTTGGAAATAACTCTATTTTCAACGAGCCATAACTTGTTCATCGTAGCTCGGATTGAGGTGCCGTTTCTTCCAGAATCTTTATTGCGGCAAGCTCTTCAAATTTCCAATTGACTGGTCCTCTAGACAGTGGCTGTAAAATTACCAATTTTCCCTTGAACATCCCTATCAAGCCTTATTGCACTATTTTGACTTCTCTTGCGTACCACTTGTATTACGAGCCTAAAATCATGGAACATGAAGTCGTTGAGGCAGATGAGGGACACATGATGGAGATCATAAATGCTTGATTCCAGAAATTCGGATTGAGGCCGTCATATGAGATCGTGTAGGGACGTGCCAAATGTAACGGCGTACGACATACAAAACTGTAAGATAACGGACATGAGAAAAATGTCCTTACAATGACAATTATGGATATTAAGTCGGGACACGCCTGTGTCATGTCGGAACTAAATTATTATTATAAAAAGTGAATAAATTATAAGTCACCCATATGGTCATTTTGAGCGCGTCAACGTGTCAGAAAGGTCCGAGATAGTCAGAAAAGTGTACCCGGGGGTTTAGTTTGGGTTCCGGGACTATTTTAGGCCTAACTGGCATATTGTGGTCATTCTGTATTTTTGAGTGATTAAACCCACGAATTTTCCTAAGGTATATCAGCTATTAGAGTTAAGCTTTTTAGGGTTATCAATCACAGAAACATAGAACGACCATTAGAGAAGAAAGGAAGAGAGCTCTTCAAGACTAGATCACAATCCGTAACACCTTTTTCAAGAATAACACCACTAGGCATAGATCATAAGACGAGGAATGCAGCCATACCTTCGTCACCAACAGATCAAACCTTCGATTCCCATGCAAGTATCTATCTTGCTAATTTCTAGTTGATATCCCTTCTTTGTTAGCCTAGGAATGAAAATCGCATGTTTTGTTTAAAGAATTATATATTTGGAAGAGAATTTATATGATGTAGGGAGAATCCATGTAGTCTGAAATCTCGATCATATGTAGAGGATTACCCACGAACTTATAATGGTGTTTGTGAAAGAAATATGGATTAAAATAGATATTCTTGATTCTTCATGCATAATTAGGTTTTATACAGAAATCTGGAATTAAACCCTTTTTTTGAATGATTCGTTGAGGATTTGTTGATGTTGTTACGTTAGAACTTGTTTATATGTATTGCTTATAAGTTTGGATTACTTGGTTGGGAGTTTGGGACGAAATTATAGAGGTTTTGAAGACTTATAATGATTGAACCCGTAGTTGTCGTAAGAAAAATCTGGGTTGAGACCTGAAGGGTCGATTGATCGACCTATGAATGTCGATCGATCGACTCCTGCTGATTTTTGGAAATTTTCACCTTCTTTAATGATGATGTAACACCGCTTCGACGGGACTTTGCATGTGATGAGATTATTATAACAGGACTTATGAGGGACCATTAGGGTTGTGATTTAGGTCCGGATAATATGGCTTAATACGAGACTTACTCGTAGTGTCACGAGGGCTATAGAATAATAAAATATGTTTGTATGTGCGACATGTTAGGTTGAGTGAGCATGATTGATGATTAAGGCCAGTAGGATAGAGAGTGTTCACCTACTAACATTATGCTTATAAAAATGAAACACTTCGGGGGTTGAGAAGTAATTGGGAATATGGATTAAACGAGAAAGAGGATAAGCTAATAATACGTAGGTTTTTTAGAGTGAGCACCACATATGGTTAGTATAAAAATATTATGGGTCGTGGGCGAACATAATTGAAAAATGAGAATATTTATATATATGACCGACTTCATGTGTATATATATATATTATATATTTGTGTATAATCATACCCGCGCTACTTGCTATCACGAAGGTTGCCGCGTCGGGACAGCCTTATCTCGTTGGGACCTTTATGAGGGATATTGACTTGTACCCTAGAACATAGGATTCCTTGGTACAGGCTATCTGAGAATGATAGTCAGACGGTCCTAAGAGACGCGAGGGGTATGTGCTGACCTCTTAATGACTTGGAACTATGTTTCGCCTCCATTTTGTGTGTATTGTGTTAATACAGTTCGAGAGTGATTCTGAACTAGTATTTCCCTTGGTATGAGAGATACGGGGACTTGATAGCAGTATATACCAGCACCATAGATTTTATGTGGGGTGCAGATAGTATATATATTGAAGAGTGCCCAATATGTGTGTTTTAAACAAAACCAATTTTTCTTCGAAAAAGATCCAACTTTTAATTATGCACCAAACCAAGTTGTGAAAAAACTCAATTCTTAATTTAAACCAGATTTATCTTGATTAATCCTAAACATGCATCTAGTGATTAAAGCAAGTAAAGTAAAGTAAAGAATACTCACAACGTCGAATGTACGAGGAAAACCCCAAAATGGGAAAACAACCTCGGACGACCCAAGCTAGACAATCACTATGAACAATGGTTTTACAAAGACAGGTTAGCCTTACACTAAGACTCGATCCCCACGGGTCTCGACGCTCCTTATGATCTTCAACCATTCTTCAATAGTGCCCACGCAGAAATTCCGTCTTCCACGATACCTGTCCATAACACACGCGTCCATGTATGTCTCGGTGTCCACCGAATGGCTTTGATTCGTCTACGATGTTGAACAATAAGTCCCTCTCTTTTCTTCACCGCAAAACCCTTTGATGTTCAATGTGTAGAACAAACAACTTTGGTGAAGCAAGATCACTTAAACATATAAGAATGATAACTCGGATCTTTGCAAACTCTAAGGATGTGTTTAAGCTTTGTAAACCTTAGAAAACATGTGCAAACAATGTTCTGGTTTGTAAAACTCTTTTCTAGAAAGCACACTTACAAAATTATGATGAAAACACTGTTTAAATAGGATTTAAACGCCGCCTCGAAAAACGTGTCGTTCGAATGACTTAAGCATGTCGTTCGCGTGACATTGTATCTCGTTCGAACGACATCCAATGTCGTTCGAGCGACAGCGCGAAAGTTTGACTTTCTGATTAAAACGTCTCTTAACAAAGAGATTCAAATTAGTCAAACTCTATTTCGAGCTTATCATCATAAAACGAAGTTTAAACCTTTTAAAGCACTTAAAACCATTTTAAAACATTTTTCTTTATAAAAATTACATCCTTATCTTTTATAAAATAATTTCGAGCACCATTAATTATACGCATTCATACCTGAGTGATCTCGGAATGAAATTAGCTTTGAAGAGGATTAAACTTTCACCAATTAAACATCGGCATGGTTTAATTCTTTGAAGCTTTGCCGCAACGTCTTCTATTTTTTCAGTACGTCATAGACCGAGTGGGATCGTGACAAAATAAAAACCTCCCTATGACATATTACAAACACAGTTTTATTCACGGAATTAAGTCAAAACAATACAGTGACTCAATTGGAATTTTATGTCCTTACATATATTATATGAATGATTAATATATATATATATATATGGAATTCTTCTACTGTGCGTATAAGTAGATAAATATTGAATAAATGCTCCAAAATTGTAGTAAGTGTTCGAAAACTTTACAACAGTATTGAGAAATACATAATTGACCTAAGTAATTATTAAGAGACTGATCACTAAACTAAAATCATAGGCTCGTGGATTCTTCAAATAGAATTTATGGGAGACGAATTAGATAGACTTATTAGGCATTTTAGTAGTATGGTAGGCATGCACACTATATGAGAGGTGAGAATTCTCAAGAAAGTGTCGCGTACTAACATGGGTGTTATATTAGCTAGTAAGCATTTTAAATACTTGCTAAACTATTTTTTAAAAACTATTTTACACTCGAACTCTGACCCATTTCCTGTCACTTTTCTCTCTCTTGTATATATATGTATATATTTCAGGTGCCCGTCCCCATGGGGGTCAGACATAGGTTCTTTGGATTGGATGTGTTGCAGCTTATGTGGGAGTTGCAGGCCCTTGCAGTAGACGACCTCTTCCTTGATTCATCTCTTGATTTAGTTCTTCATAGCTAGGGCATGTGTCGCTCGATTTTCGATTCCTCTTTAGTCTTATTAGAGATTCTATATTTATTTATGTCTTTAGTATTCAGTCTCATTTGTGAGTTCTTTCTTGTCTTATTGATTTTACTTATGGATATTGGCGTGGTTTGAATAATCTAATTGGCATGTTTCTGTCGAATGATTGATATCCTTAGCATTTATGTTATTCTTAAACTGGCGTATATGTAAAAAGGTTTTTATAATGGAATTTAATAATTGAAGTAATATTTTAAAATGTTTTGACACTTACCTTGATTAATTATAGGGTGAGTAAAATGGAAAAATTATTTTCGACAGTGATGCTAAGAATGAACCACACCGTTCACCTTGATTTTAATTTAATAAAGGACTGATCACCCGGTATTTAATTAGGCGGGGTGCTATAGGTGGTATCAGAGCATCAGGTTCTAGTGTCCTTTATGATCTGTACGACTTATTTTGCTTTCTGCTTAGCGTCTTTGATATAGAGCCCTATTTTTAGGACTGTTATATTTTTATATTTACGCTTATGTCTTCGGCTATTTGAGAATTAACAATGATTGTAAAATAATAAATTTCCTTCTCATTTTAGATGCCTCTGAGACGAGTGTAACACCCCGCCCGCCCGGGGAGAGCGAACGGAGCGCTAATGCGATAAAATTAAACTAAATCCACAAATAACAAGGTATAGAGCATCTAAATAAACCCACAATAATATAAATCCACTAATCCCAATCTCTTCAATTACAACAAGTCTCTCGAATTAAAATTACAACTAACTCGAAAATAAAATACAAATCTCCAAAGCTCTATACATCAAAATAATACAAATCTTTCCCAAACAATCCTCGCTAAAATCAATCTCCATAGCGCCCCAAAATCCGCGCTAACCTGCCACTAAAAGAAAATATGGGGAAGTACACAATACGACAGGAAAGATGCTCAACAAATATATATTAGCGATGAATAAAACGTAACAACACGAGTACGAATATTCAAATCAAATGCAAATCTCAATAGCATTTTATCAATAAATTTCTCAACAACACTTTAACCGGGTCGCCAGGCCTCACCACATCCGCATATTCTTTATCAAGACATAGCCCAGGAAACAAGAATTTTGGCGGGTGCCCAACATCCGTGTCATATTAAAATCTCATGACAACGTGCTCATAACAATATAATGATACCACATGAATCAAAATAATTTCAACAATTATTTTCCAGATTTCAATGAATTTATCAATTCAAATCTGAGTTCAATTAATAAGAAATCAAAGAGAATGACACTCGCGAGATTTAAGGAGCATATTGTGTAAAATCCCATACCTCAAACCATGATGAGAAAATAACGATTGCATCCTCAAGATCAACTCAAAAGATCTACAAAATATCCTCCAAAAAAATAGCCCCAAGAACACCTCTAATCTAAGGTTGGAACTCACAAATCTCAAGGGCTAATGTGTATATAAAAAGGAGAGGAATATAAAAAATATTTGCTGCCAAAATTTGTGCCAAAAGTATGTTAAAAAGGTTTACCCATGAATTCCTTTTATAATGCAAACAAATGAAGAGTTGGAATCCAAAAGACTCCTTTAAATAAGGCAAAGAAATGAAGAGTTGGAAGCCAAAACAACTCCAAGAGTTAAAAACATTTAAAAATCATTTTAAAATTCGTTTTAACTCCGATTTCGAAACCGTTTGAAATTCTCGCCTTTAAAAATAATAACCAACATATTTGAGAAATAAAAATAATTTTATCAAAAACTTTATTTTTCCTCTTTATTTTGAAAATATTCCAAAAATTATGCGAGTTATTACAACGAGCACCCCGAGACATGAATGCCCAGCCCGAGCAGCCAGCAGCTCCAGCTCAGGGAATGATGAATGCAACTGAAGTAGCCGCCATTGTTGCTCAGGTGATGAATGCCACATTAGCGGTGGTGCAGCAGGGTCCACCCCAGGTTCAGGCAGTAGCTATAGTGACGGCATAGCTTCCCACTGCATGCTAGCGGGTCAGGGATGCCTTTCATAAGGTGCATCACCAGAGTTCTCGGGTAGCTCGGACATCGTGATCGCCAGCTAATGGAATAAGGACATCGAGAGGCATCTGTGTATGTATGAGTGCACAAACGTGCAGAGATAGTTATTGGCTTCCTTCAAGATAGTGGGGGCCGCTTTGCAGTGGTGGGAGTCCACCACCACCATGGAGGAAAGGGACAACATGTCGATTCAGTCATTCTGGGTGCAGTTTGAAGGAAAATATTTCCTATCCGTCGTGTAGACTGAGATGAGGTGGAGGTTACGGAATCTTAAGTAGGAGATTATGACCGTTGCTGAGTATGAGGAAGAGTTCACAAGACTTCTCACTATAGTGTCGGATGAGGCACCCACTGAGGAGAAGATATTGATATTTTTAGATGGATTGGCCTGTAGGATTTTTCAGCACCTCATAGGTAATCTATCGTTGGGTACTTACACTGACATACTCAACACCGCTCTGTTGCACTGCTAAGGGGATTCTAGCCAGCAGGGCTGGACTGGAGGTAGTGGTGCCAGTGGAGCACCATCAGCTTAGGGGCAGACCCATCACAGTGAGCAAAGTTCCCATCAGGGGGACCCTTCCAAGTAATTTCAATTTGGAGATTCCAGGTAGGGATTTGGGGGATTTAGACATGGCCAGCAGAGCCAGTCCAGTCAGCATGTCCAGCAGGTCCCACACCGTCAGCATTAGGGTCAGCAGTAGGGCCATGGGGGCTAACAACATTTTTTATAGGGCCAGTAGTGGGGTGGTAACGGCCAACAGGGCCGTGGTCAGCAGGGACAGAGGGGAGGAAACTTCAGGGGCAGCTATTTTGGATGTGGAAAGAATGGCCATAGGCATCAGGATTGCCTAGAGGGAGATAGGGCCCCATAGCAGCAGGTTGCCCGTAATGAGCCGCATAGGCCACTCTTTCCATCTGCCCTCCCAATGCCAGCTCAGATGCCAGCCCTACCATCCATCCTAGCAGCCCCAGTCTAGTAGGGGCAATTGCAGTATGGATGTGTCTATAACATCCACCAGTCAGCAGCACCACAGGCGCCGCCCGCGATAGAGATTATATTTCCTATTCATGGCACTATGGAGCGTGTTTTATTTGATACTGGGGTGTCACACTATTTTATAACTACTATCTTCACATGGGCCACGGGGTTATTAGACACGGTAGCGAGTACTGTGACATGCGTAGATTCACCACTGGGAAATGGGTCCTTAATTTTCTTTATATGCCGGGGAGTAGGTATTGAGATTGGTAGCTTGATTTTACTTGCGGACATGCTAGTTTTAGATATGCATGAGCACGACGCCATTATTGGCATGAATTAGCTTACTGCGTACAGAGCCTTGATAGATTGTTTCGGTATGAGCAGTATCTTTACCATTCTTAGTCAGACGATGTTTTTGGTGGATATTCCTCACCTAGTGGGAGGATTGCCCACCGATCTATATTACATAGAGGAGGAGACCATTAAGGAGATTGTAATTCCCTTAGATTCGTTTCTAATTTTTCATGAGTTTTTAAATGTATTTCAGGAGATACGGGGCCTACATCCCAGTCGAGAGATAGATTTTTTCATAGCCTTGATGTCGGGCACTCGGCCAATAGCACGTGCACCATACCATATGACTTCAGTGGAGATGAGGGAGTTACGGGATCAGATAGAGCAACTGTTGGGCTAGGGCTTCATTTGTAGGAGCACCTCGCCATGGGGCGCTCCGGTGTTGTTTGTGAAGAATAGAGATGGTTCATAGAGGTTGTGTATGGACTACAGAGAGTTGAATAAGGTCACGATACGGAATAAGTATCCATTACCTCGAATCGATGACCTGTTCGACCAGCTAAGAGGAGCAACTTTTTTCGAATATAGATTTGAGATCGGGATAGCATCAGCTATGGATCAGGGAGTAGGATGTGTCGAACACTGCTTTCTTGACGAGATATGGGTCCTATGAGTTCAGAGTCATGCCATTTGGGCTGACAAATGCTCCAGCCGTATTCATGGACTTGTTGAACCGAGTGTTCAGAGAGTTCTTGGATTAGTTTGTCATCGTCTTCATAGATGACATCCTAATTTATTCACAGACTGAGGAGGAGCATGCCGAGCACTTGAGGCAGGTTCTTTAGACTCTACAAGAGCATCAGTTATATGCCAAATATGAGAAGTTCAAATTTTAGTTATGGGAGGAATAGTTTTTAGGGCACGTTGTGTCGGAATTGGGGATATCAGTTGATCCGAGCAAAGTGTCTGTAGTGAGGGAGTGGGGATAGCCCATGACACCGATAGAGGTGCGTAGTTTCTTGGGGTTAGACGGATACTACAGGTGGTTCATTCGAGGCTTTTCAAAGATAGCGGGTCAATTGATGAATTTGACTCGCAAGGGAGTACTGTACGTATGGGATGATGCTTGTCAATTGGCTTTTGACGAGATGAAGGATAAGTTGACTTCAGTACCAGTTCTTGCTTTATCCAGGCCGGGAGTGGAGTACCTGGTGTATACTGACGCCTCTTTATAGGGACTCGGTGGATTACTTCGACAGGAGGACAAAGCTATAGCTTTTGCCTCCCGCAAGCTTAAACCTCACGAAAAGAATTACCCCACCCATGAGTTGGAGCTAGCGGCAGTCGTGTTTGCATTGCGGATTTGGAGACATTACTTGTTGGGGGAGAAGTTTTGCCTATTCACAGACCACAAGTCATTGCAATACTTGTGCACTCAGCGGGAGTTGAACATGCGTCAGCGCAAGTGGTTGGAGTTTGTGAAAGACTACCAGTTCGAGATATAATACCATCCGGGGAAGGCTAACGTGGTTGCTGATGCGTTAAGCCTTAGACCTGTAGGTGAGGTAACAGAAGTATAGAAAGAGAAGTGGAAAGAGTTGGGACACCAGGACGCAGTATCCCATTCCTTTATATCCGTTATGACAGTCACACCCGAGATTACTACGATGGTGATACAGGCCCAAGCAACGAATACATTTTTTCAGGATCAGATTGTATGGCTCTTAGCTGAGGGTGCTGAATCCTATTCAGTGGGTTCTAATGGGGGTTTGAGTATTAATGGGATATTGGTGGTCTTGGAGGGAGATGATTTATGTCATGCAGTGATGACACAGTCACACGGATTTAAATTTGCAATACATCTCGGAGGGGATAAGATGTACTAGGATATGAGGTGGCAGTACTGGTGGAGTGGGATGAAGAAGGACATTGCGGATTTCGTGTCCAAATGTACTACCTGTTAGATGGTAAAGGTGGACCACCAAAGACTGCTAGGGTTACTTCAGCTGTTGGAGATACCTATGTGTAAATGGGAGAGCATTTCCATAGACTTTGTTACTGGTCTGCTACATTAAAGCGGGGTTATGATTCCATATGGGTTATAGTGGATCGGTTTACCAAGGTAGCTTATTTTCTGCCAGTACAGATAGACTACACCACGGGCCAATATGCACAGTTATTTATTGTCGAGATAGTTAGGATACATGGGGTGCCCCCGGATATTGTGTCTGATAGAGACAAGATTTTTGTGTCGCGCTTCTGGCAGAGCTTTCAGGAGGCCATGGGGACAGAGTTTAGATTGAGTTCAGCTTATCAACCACAGACGAATAGATAGACAAAGCGTACCAATCAGATGTTATAGGATATGCTACGCATGTGTGTCCTTGATTTTGGAGGAGGTTGGGAGCCGTACCTTCCAATGCTGGAGTTTGCTTATAATAACTCCTATCAGTTCACGATCGGCATGGACCCATTTGAGGATTTGTATGGCAGACCTTATCATTCTCCCGTTTGTTGACTAGAGGTGGGGGACCACAAGTTGTTCGAACCAGAGGTGATTCGGGAGACATCATCTAGGATTGAGCTTATCAGGAGTTATAATCAGGTAGCCCAGGACCGGCAGAAAATCTACGCCGATGCAAAGCGGTCCTTCCGATAGTTTAATGTGGGGACCAAGTATTACTGCGTGTGTCTCCTATGAAAGGAGTAATGAGATTTTTGGGAAGAAGGGGAAGTTGGATCCGAGGTACGTAGAACCGTTTCCCATTATCGAGAGGATAGGGCCTGTCAGTGGCATACAGATTGGGGTTGCCAGAGCACTTATACTATATTCATCATGTATTCCACATCTTGTAATTGAGACGATATCTTCCGGATGATATAGCCCACACTCACATCGTGATAGAGGAGATTGGCTTGCAGCCCGATAATTCTTATAAGGAGAGACTAGTGGCTATCCTAGACCATAGCGAGAGGAGATTGAGGTCGAAGGTAGTTCCACTTGTACGGGTTCAGTGGGAGCATCATAACGTGGAGTCCACTTGGGAGCGCGAGGCAGATATGCGCGAAAAATACCCAGATTTATTTTTACCAGGTATGCCATATTTTCCAAATTTCGGGACAACCTTTCGTTATTAAGGGGGAAGTATGTGATACCCCGTATTTTTATGGCTTTTAAATTAGAGATTTATTAAATTTAATTGAGTTAATTAATTTAATATTAATCCAAAAATTTATTTTAAATATTTACTAGCGTGACGAAAGTTAGTAATTATTGGGAATTTGATGAATATTACTTAATGAGTAAAGTAATATGTAGAATTGAATTTATTAAAATTATCGCGAGTGAATAATATGAGAATTGTGGAAATTAAGTCCAGACGCGCTTGTGTCGTGTCGGGACTAAATTATTATTATAAAAATTGAATAAATTATAAGTCGCCCATATGGTCATTTCGAGTAGGCCAACGTGTCCGAAAGGGTTGAGATAGTCAGAAAAGTGTACCCGGGGGTTTAGTTTGGGTCCCGGGACTATTTTAGGCCTAACTGGCATATTGTGGTCATTTTGTATTTTTGAGTGATTAAACCCACGAATTTCCCTAAGTTATATCAGCTATTAGAGTTAAGCTTTTAGGGTTATCAATCACGGAAACATAGAACGGCCATTAGAGAAGAAAGGAAGAGAGCTCTTCAAGACTAGATCACAATCCGTAACACCTTTTTCCAGAATAACACCACTGGGGCATAGATCGTAAGACGAGGAACGCAGCCATACCTTCGTCACCAACACATTAGTCCTTTGATTCCCAGGAAAGTATCTATCTTGCTGATTTCTAGTTGATATCCCTTCTATGTTAGCCTAGGAATGAAAATCGCATGTTTTGTTTAAAGAATTATATGTTTGGAAGAGAATTTATATGCTGTAGGGAGAATCCATGTAGTCTAAAATCTTGATCATATGTAGAGGATTACCCACGAACTTATAATGATATTTGGAAAAGAAATCTGGATTAAAATAAAGATTCTTGATTATTCATGCATAATTAGGTTTTATAAAGAAATCTGGAATAAAACCCTTTTTTGATTGATTCGTTGAGGATTTATTGACGTTGTTACGTTAGAACTTGTTTATATGTATTGCTTATACGTTTGGATTACTTGGTTGAGAGTTTGGGATGAAATTATCTAGGTTTTGAGGAGTTATAATGATTGAACCCGTAGTTGTCGTAAGAAAAATCTGGGTTGAGACCTGAAGGGTCGATTGATCGACCTATGAATGTCGATCAATCGACTCATGAGGATTTTTGGAAATGTTAACCTTCTTTAATGATGATGTAACACCGCTTTGAGGGGACTTTACATGTGATGAGATTATTATAACATAACTTATGAGGGACCAGTAGGGTTGTGATTTAGGTCCGGATAATATGAATTAATACGAGACTTACCTGTAGTGTCACGAGGGCTATAGAATAATAAAATATGTTTGTATGTGCGACACGTTAGGTTGAGTGAGCATGATTGATGACTAAGTCCATTAGGATAAAGGGTGTTCACCTACTAACATTATGGTTATAAAAATGATACACATTGGGGGTTGAGAGGTAATTGGGAACGTTCGTTAAACGAGAAAGAGGATAAGCTAATAACACGTAGGTTTTGAGAGTGAGCACCACGTATGGTTAGTATAAAAATATTATGGGTCGTGGGCGAACCTAATTGAAAAATAAGAATATTTATATATATGACCGAGTGCATGTGTGTATATATATTATATATTTGTGTATAATCATACTCGCGCTACTTCCTATCATGGAGGTTGCCACGTCGGGACAGTCTTATCTCGATGGGACCTTTATGGGGGATATTAACTTGTACCCTAGAGCATAGGATTCGTTGTGCTGACCTTTTAGTGGCTTGGAACTATGCTTCGCCTCCATTTTGTGTGTATTGTATTAATACAGTTCGAGAGTAATTCCGAACTAGTATTTCCCTTGGTATGAGAGATACGGCGACTTGATAGCAGAGTATGCCATCACCATAGATTTTATGTGGGGTGCCGTTAGTATATATATTATATGATTGATTAATATATATATATATATATATATATATATATATATATATATATATATATATATATATATATATATATATATGTAATTCTTCTATTGTGCGTATAAGTAGATGAATATTGAATAAATGCTCCAAAATTGTAGTAAGTGTTCGGAAACTTTACAACAGTATTGAGAAATACATAATGAACGTAAGTAATTATTAAGAGACTGATTACTAAACTAAAATCATAGGCTTGTGGCTTCTCGAAATAAAATTTATGGGAGATGAATTAGATAGATTTATGAGGCATTTTAGTAGTACGGTAAGCGTTCACACTAGATGAGAGGTGAGAATTCTCAAGAGAGTGTCGCGTATTAACATGGTTGTTATATTAGCTAGAAAGCATTTTAAATACTTGCTAAACTATTGTTTTTAAACTGTTTTACACTCGGGCTCTGACCCGTGTCCTATCATTTTTCTCTCTCTTGTATATATATGTATATATTTCAGGTGCCCATCTACAGGGGCGTCAGGCGTAGTTTCTTTGTATTGGACGCGCTGCAGCTTATGTGGGAGTTGAAGGCCCTTGCAGTAGACGACCTCTTCCTTGATTCAAATCTTGATTTAGTTCTTCATAACTAGGGCATGTGTCGCCCGATTTCCGATTCCCGTTTAGCCTTATTATAGATTCTGTATTTATTTATATTTTCAGTATTTAGTACTGATTTGGGAGTTATTTCTTGTCTTGTTGATTTTACTTAGGGATATTGGCGTGGCTTGAATAATCTAGTTGGCATGTTTATGTCGGATGATTGATATCCTTATCATTTGTGTTATTCTTAAACTAGCGTATATGTAAAAAGGTTTTTATAATGGAATTTAATAATTGAAATAATATTTTAAAACGTTTTGACACTTAGCTTGATTAATTATAGGGTGATTAAAATGGAAAAATTATTTTCGATGGTGATGCTAAGAATGAACCACACCGTTCACCTTGATTTTAATTTAATAAAGGATTGATCACCTGGTATTTAATTATGCGGGGTGTTACAGTGGTTCAAACGACATCTCCATGTTATTCGAAAGACATTGAGAAGTCATTCTAACAACCTTTGGTTCCTCAAAAATTTTGTTAGCCTATAAATTCCTATTTCGTGAAGCTTTTCGTTTAAGACTTTGTAACTAAACAAACTACAGTCCGGTTGCATTTACGTCTTCACTTTTTAAGGGCTAACACTTGTTTTTAATTCACCAAATCATTCCCAATTCTTTTGTGAATCATCTTTGGAACCCAAACACTTCTGTAAAAAAGTTATTCTTGTGGAGTTCTGTCTCCATTGCTGATCTTGGGGATACTCGAGGGTATTCACTACTGAAGGAGGAACTGTGGTTCTTATGGATCTTGTGGGATTCATTGTTGGAGACTACGGTCATTGTGGGTTCTCGAGGGAAGCCATTGTTGGTTTGAAGGTTGCGGTCTTTATGAGTTCTTGTGAGAATTTATTGTATTATTTTCCCATTGTATTGTAAGTTGCGATTTGCAAAGCTTTGGTGAAATAAAAGGTTTTTACCCGAAAGGTTTTTTTCCTGAATCTTAGCCTTATTTGTGATTTCATGCTTTAATTGATTAATATCTTGAATCATCTAGTTGCATGTTTTAGGGAAAATTAAAATTTGGTGTAAATTTTCATACAATTAAATAAATTTGAGAAATTGAACCGCTGTGCACTCTCAAATTGGTATCATAGCGGGTTACGCTAATTTATCGCGTGATCTTGATTTTTCACGGACTTTTTGCTGATACCATTTTCTCAAATTGGTATCAGAGCAAGAACACTCAATTACTTTGTTTGTGATCCCTATGTCTTTAGGCATAAATTTTGGTGGACTTGATGATTTTTTAACACAATTGTTTAAAGGGACTAATTGGAAATCGCGTATGAAGTCTGCACTTAAGACGTTTGATAAAAAGAATAATTCTAAGAGGTGTCTTTGTTGTGAGGGGTTTGGTCATTGGATAGATGAGTGCTCCAATAATCTTAGGATGGAAGTTAACAAACCAATAACTCATGTTTGCACCTATAGTGATAGTGAGCTGGAAGACAAAAACTTTTATGCATGTAAGCGAGACCTTATGACATTCGTGGCTAGTCATGTGAGTGATGACAACAAGTCTTCACATGTATATACTTGTTTACATAACTCTTCCATGGCCATAGTGAGTGAAGACTAAGAGAGTGAGGGTGATGTTAGTGAAGATGAAGAGGTGGATGAGTTTGACTTACAAGTTTCCTTTAATGAATTGTACGGAGAAAATGTAAAGGTGAAGAAGGCTAACTTGAATTTAGAAGATAAGTTGAAAGAACGTTCCATAGAGAATAGTTTTGATGCTTTAGTTGAGGATCTTAAGGCATGTGAGAAAACTCTTTGAGAGAAGCTAGAATATGTCTAGGGAGAGAGAGATAGTCTTCGAGGGTTAATGGAGGCTATGAAAAGGATCTTATAGATTTTGAGGAGTCTAGATGTTTACTTAATTCTAGGATTGGTGATCTTGAGGATACATTGAGAGATTCCATTAAGGTTAAGTTTGATTTGGAGTGTAGGTCGAAAAAACTAGATAAGATGTTAGACACCGTCTAAATCAAGGATGATAGGTGTGGTACTCTCTTCGATGATCTCCCATTCCCAAAGCCAATACCACGTGTGTGAGAGACACCTAGGAACATTAGGAGAGTACCACATTTAATTAACATTCACTGCCATATCTACACTTGTACTCATTGCGGTAGAAAATGTCACCTTCGGCGTTTGTGTTACGAACTTCAAAATGCTCCTAGGAAGTTTAATAATAGAGTCACTTAGGTTTTATAAAACCCTCATACATCGTTACACACCTGTTTGGGTTAGGATATCGGATTTAGAGGCTTTAGGAATTATGGTTCATGACTCTCGTCTACTTGCACGTGATTTGCCCCATGTTAGATCTTTCGGTTGATCGTGTTAGATGTTTGCCATATGCTAGCTATGCTCTGTGATATATCTTTTCTAGTGTTATGACTTGTGTATCTTTTCATTCTATTTTTCGTTTATTGAAAATTTTTGGAAAATACAAAAAGATTTTCTACTTTGTTTGAGAAAAAATTGAAAACCAAAAAGATTTTATTTTTGATAAAAAAATTGAAAATCCAAAAAAGATTTTTGTAATTTATTTTACACCATATATGGATGTACATTTAGGATGGACAAGCCACAATATCATTCCATTATCCATTTGACTTTTTTATAGTGTTTTGAGATGCATCATCATTTCATTTTGTGCTTTACAATATTTGGAGTCATTGAGATGTGATTGGTCATTACTTTATACGTGTTTGACGCATAGTCCACTTTAATTCACGTGAGCACGAATTTTTTTCATTATTACACTTGTGTATCACATGTTAGTCGAAGTGTTTTCATCTCAATCCTGTCTTTGAAATGAAGCAAATGCGATAAAACTAGACAATGAAAGTAGTGCATGTAAAAACCGTTGCCCATGAGAGTTTGTTTATTATTGAAAAAATATGAGAGAACGCGGGTAAATGCTGCGAGAGGCAAGTGACTCATCGTGAAGCCACCATCTGAAAAGGGTCCAAGAAAAAAATTAAGGCAGCAAAAAGAAAAATATGCCAAAAGGGGCCAAAATCTCTTTAAAAGATATTATAACCTCAATTAAAAAATAAATAGAATTATTATTTATGAGGAAGTTTGGTTGGAAATCAACAGGTTTGCACATCCTGACAAAGTCTTGAAAAGCGGTACATAGTTTTAGACGTTATTGGTGTGAAAATCATTTTAAACTTTTATTTGTTAATTAAATTGAGTCGATATCATTTAAATTCAACATTTTAACACCTAAGGACGATTTTGAGTTCATTCATTAGGAGTATCCATATTCATCGTGCACATACGCTATGATTGTTAGAGTTGATTTTCCTATTGAATTTTTTCACACCCGCTCATTCCGTTTCCACGATTTGGTTATCTTAGTGTTATTCATGGTATGTGTTGTTTTTGTAAATTATTTTTGGTTGGAAAATTTGAAAAATCAAAAATAGTTTGTGGAACCTTTTGAGTATATCCTTCCATCAACTTAATTGATATATATTTTCTTTACTTGTCGTGACGCTCCGATTTATTTTATTTTATTCTTTTCCTTGTCTATTTCGGATAAATAAAAAGGGGAAGAACAAATTATGAATTATGGGGGACTGAAAGTGTGAATTATGGGGGAGAGAATTTCTTTAATTTGATAGGTGACTTTTGTTTATCTCATTTCAAACTCGATACGTCACCAGGGTATTTGCTTTGTTTATTGTGTGTAGTACTTTATTGATCACTTGGAAAGAACATAAAAAGAAGATCAGGAAAGCAAAGAGAAGTTGAAGATTTCAAAGTTGAAGATTCTAAATAGAATTTGAAGACTTGCATATTTAGTATCCTTCCACTTTTGGGTTAATGGGAGGTTATTAGATTTGTATAGGACATTTGTTGATAGTTTGGGTTGTTTTTATTTTGTACCGGAATAGACATAAGGGGAGATTTGAACAAACATATTTTCCATCATCCCTAGTTTACATTGAGTATGTCGTATTCCGTTACAATCGTCAAGGAAGTTCACGTTGACACGTTCAAGAAGACAGATCCAAATATCAAGCATCTTCAACATTTATGAGACATAAGGTATACTCTGGTATAGATTGTGTTTTGAGTTCCTTACATTTTTTACTAACTATTGGGATACTTTTCTAAAATGTTTTATTTCAAAATGAGGCATTTTTTGAACTCAAATTTTTTTTGAAAGACCTATAGGCGGACTTTAAAAAATAATTTTTTTGCCCCAGTCGTTCAAATGACATTAGCATGTCGTTAGATCATCGTTTGATGTCCCTGTTCGATTTTGGATCAAACGAGAGCGTACTGGAATATTTTAGGAAGATCATTTTTAAGGTCGTTCAAATGACATCTCCCTGTCGTTTGAACGACATTGATAAGTCATTCTAACGACCTTCTTCATCTTAAATTTTTTGTTAGACTATAAATTCGTATTTCGCGAAGCTTTTCGTTTAAGACTTTTTAACAACACAAACTATAGTCCGGATGCATTTAAGTATTCACTTTTGAAGGGCTAAAACTTATTTTTGATTCCCCAATTCTTTTGTGAATCATCTTTGGAACAAAAACACTTCCATAACGAAGTTGTTTTTGTGGAGTGTTGTCTCCATTATTGATTTTGGGTTACTGAAGGAGGAACTGCGGTTCTTGTGGATCTTGCAAGATTCATTGCTAGAGACTGCGGTCATTGTGGGTTCTCGCTAGAAGCCATTGTCGATTTGAAGGCTGAGGTCTTTGTGAGTTCTTGCGGGAATTCATTGTAGTATTTCCCTATTATATTGTAAGTTGCTATTTGCAAAACTTTAGTGAAATAAAAGGTTTTTACTCAAAGGTTTTTTCCCCTGAATCTTAGCCTTATTTGTGATTGCATGATTTAATTGATTAATATCTTGAATCATCTAGTTGCATGTTTTAGGGATAATTAAAATTTGGTGTGAATTATCATACAATTAAATAAATTTGAGAAATTAAACTGTTGCGCACTCTCACCATCGAACAATGAGTTATGGCTCGAATGTTTTAACAAACCCTTTGTTAGTTTTTGTTGATAGAAGAGTCTCCAATTAGAAGTTCAGAACATGTTGCAAGAGAATTCATGGCCCAGTACAAGTACAATGAAGGACTAGAAGTAACTTGTTAAGACCTTGAGTTGCTCAAATAAGGACCCGGGGAATCCATCAACAACTTAATAACCATGTGGAGAGAGAAAGATTCCTCTATGACCAACCACCCGTTAAAGGAATATTAAGTCAGTATGGTGAATACAAACTTTTTTTTGTATATTCTAAGCACCAAGGGTAGTCAGTATTATCCTAATTTTAGAGCTCTCCAAGAGGCTGGGGTGGATATTGAAGACAATGTCGTTAGTCAAAATATAAAAACATAATTAGAATCAGAAAAAAAAAAAGTCAGTCAACGAGTTCACTCCTCAGAAGTATGAGAATCTTAGTACTACTGTCATAAATAACATCTCCTCAACTAACCACTTCATGGACCTCAGAATCTGGTCTTTCTGCTACTAAAAAAGAATACACCAAGCTCTATTCTCCCGTCTCTAAACTGTGTCAAGCCCTTCTATCCTGCAACCTTATCAAACCTCTGAAACCATCCATTTCCTGACCTTCTTCCAAGATATTTCATATAAAATGTCCAATGTGAGTTTTACCAAATCTCTGGTCATACTAATGATTAGTTCCATCACCTTTAAAATGTAGTACAAGGGATCATTGATAAAGGAAATACCCCCCCCCCAAAAAAAAAATGGCCCAATACCAAACACTAACTGAAATCCTTTACCATTACATCAAGACGGTGTAAACACCATACTCACCAATGAAGATTATGATTTTGACCCCTCAACCAACATTAAGCCAATAAACAGTCCCACTTTATCAGTTAACCCAAGACAATCCATATCTACTCTCCAAATGTGTCGAGGAAACTTGTTACATCCTGAAATTATTCATGATAGAGCCCTATCACTGATGGCAAGAGCTTGTAAAGTTACCCACACTAAGTCAGAACTACAAAGCATGGACCTACCCGTTATCCTTGAAAATTTGAAACAGTTTAGGATGAAATTTTTTACCAGAGTGGACTCTGTAAGCGAAAGAGTGTACAATAATTATTTATCTTTACATGAAAGCTCGGAAGTAGGCCCACCAATCACATGATTGCTTCTTAACTCCCAAAGATTTTAACCAGGATACCATTGCCCAGATCCTAATAAAGGAAAGCCTCAATAAGGGAAGAATATTTAAGATCCCTTTCTATTTGTTTTGATGAAATTAAAGGGATACTTGGTCCCTTCTTAGAAAAATTTCTATGGCATGGGAAGATTCATACTTTGAATCACACGAAGTTGTTGAATACATAAACTTCTCTGGGAATAACTAGATAACCTCCATAGGATGGGATAATGGCTCTAACCACTCGAATGATTTGGGCAATAAAGCTAATAATGAATCTCCCAGTGTGCTTGTCTCCCTTTATGGAGTGATTTCCTTCGAATAACTTCTATCATAAATCAACTAAGTTTCTACCGCTCTGAAGATAAATGAAGAAATCGTGTTCCTACTTTACACATTATTGGTAAACCACATGACTAGGCCAGTCCAATACTACAAAGATACAGTTCCTCCCATAGAAAGTACGCCCAAAACTAATGGGAAAAAAATGATTGAAGAAACACCGATGCATAAGATGAACATTGAGGAAAGGAATATTCTAAAAAAATTAAAAATAACCCAATCCAACATCATCCTATGGGTATTTTTCATTTCCTGTCAACTTCACAGGAATTCCCTTATCAAATTTTCCACACAAGCTACAATTCCTCCTTTGACCTCCATTGGCGAGGCTATTCATATAGTCAAAACTTTAACCACCAAAAGGCTCATATCTTTTGTTAATGAGGAAATCCTTAAGCTCGACCCTGGTCATAATTATTCTCGCAATTTTGCAGTCAAGGTTTTGGAGAAAATGGTCACATTAGTACTTGTCGATAATGGTTTTGTGTGACCGCTCTAACGTTCCGATGTCTAGGGATATAAGCCAGTGATGTCATACTTACATGAGCTATTGTTCATGCTATGACAATAGCTATCGAGAAGGTATGGAGTTAATTCTCATCACACTAGGGGGTGGTCCAATTTTCCCTCAAGTTGAGTTCTAAATGATCAATATCCTTTCATGTGTCAATCATTTTCTTGTCCACTTATGGCTATATAATAACAGAGGAGTTGCTTATTATCTTCATTAAAAACTCAAGTTCTTCACAGATAATCAAATTATCACTATCATCGGGGATGATGATAATTTTTATGGCGTCAACACAAGCAAACTGATCCTGGAAATCCAGCTTAGTGCTAATAACATGTTCTTCTCTAACTTCAAGGTTGATCCACTCCCTTTCTCGGTTAGAGACAATTTCAAAGAAATGGTAATCCCCTAACATGACATGTACGGAATGCCAACTTAATTCAAATGTTTAACAAAAGCACTTTATGCATGGAACAGGGCTCGACTACAGACAACAAGGTATCCTCGATCAATTATCCTGAAAATAGATATTCACAACATGATCTGGGGTATCAACTATCCCCAGTAAAACTTATGTCTCTCCATCAACCGTATAGAAAAAAAGGTTCTAAAGAGAAAGGAAAGCCATTTCTATAGACTCCCTAAATGGTTGTTTCATAAAAGAGGGTAAAGATGTCCCTTATTGAGGCTTTTCGTAACCACGGTATGACATGGTTGAAAAGAAGATGAAACCAAGTTTTGAAATATTCTTCAAGGATAAAATCACTTGGATCGAGGGATCCAAGAACTAGGTAAAGACAATTGACATCAAATCATCTTTTTCAAGCTCATTTGACAACGAAAGCACTCATAGCAATGAATCTTTTGACCTCACCAAACTAGGAATAGTCATATGCATGCTCCACGTCAAAATTGAGTCGTCTGATCTAACCAAGAATATATCTCCTGCTGAAAAATCTCTCCTCAATAGGTGGAGTATTCCGGCTAATTCAACCCCGCCAATGAGGAAACCTGTTGTCTATCACCTTGAGAGTGAACCTATAACTAATTTTTCTATTTCTGATATCAATGTAAATTAGGCCTCCTTTGAGGAAGACCTTGCCATTATTTTTTCTAAAAATGATATCAATGAAATAAATGAAGATTTTTAGTATCTTGATGTGCCTTGAAATAATTACATTGATTTTAATAATAAAAAAACTAACGAAGATGATTTTATAAATGAATAATTCTTAACGGATCTCAATATGGAAAGAATCAAACAACATAACAACATTCAAACTAATGATGAGGAAACTATTGCCATTAATCTTGATTTGAGAAGCACTAAGCGCGAGATTAGGATAGGATCGACCCTTAAATATCAAGAGCGGTCATAATTCAAAGACCTTCTGAAGGAATCAGCGGACATATTTCCATGGTCCTACAGCGACATGCCCAACATTGACCCAAAAATCATGTAACAAGAGATCCCTATACACCCTGAATGCATGCCCATTAAGCAAAAGATGGGGAAGCTTCAACCTGAGTGATCCTTCAAAGTGAAAAACGAAGTGTTCAATCAACTAAATTTGGGTTTCATCGGTGTTTTCAAATACCCAACTGGGTTTGCCAACATATTCTTTTTGCTAAAATTAGGAGGAAATGTCCGCATGTGCGTTGACTATCGAGATCTGAGTAAAGATTTTCCAAAACATGACCATCCTTTGCTCAATATCAATATTTTCATCGATAACACTATAAATCATATTTTCATTTCATTCGACGATGGATTCGTTAGGTATAATAAGATCAAGATGCATCTCGATTACCAAGAGAAGATAACTTTCACAACTTCATGGGGAACCTTTTGCTACAATTTCATGCATATTGATATAAAAATGTCAAGTTTACATACCAAAGAGTATCTGTACTTTCCTACATGACCTCATCCATAAGGAAGTCAAAATCTATATTGACGACATGATCATCAAATCCAAAACTGGGGAAGGTCACATCCACACTTTTAGGAGATTCTTTGAACGACTACGACAATACCTGATGTGCCTTAATTTACAAAAGTGCATCTTCGATGTTATAAAAAGGTAAACTCATAGGCTTCATGGTCATTGAGATATGGATTGAATTAGATCCCGCCAAGCTCAAGGAAATCCTCAAAATTTCACCGCCTCGAATCGAGAAAGTGGTATATGGTTTTTTTGGGAAAGTTCCAGTATATTAGCAAATTCATTAGACATCGTACTTCTTTTCTTAACCCATATTCAAACTCCTCCGAAAGGATTCAACCAAAGTATGGAATGATTCATGTGAGTAAGACTTTGACTGTTAAACTCCTTCGAAAGGATTCAACCAAAATCAAACAATATATTATCCAATTATCAGTGCTTATGCCACCACAACCTGGCCTACCCATACTCATGTACTTAATTGTCATTGACACTACAGTTAGGACTATGATATCCCAATACATTGAGGATTTTAATAAATAGAGATCCATTTAAAACATTAGTCAAAAAATGGAAAAAATATGAAGTGAAATACATAACAATGGAAAATGCATGCATCACCTTGGTTTGGGTCACCCGAAAACTCCAAAACTATATGCTTAACTTCATTATCAAGTTAGTGTCCGAGATGGATCCCATAAAGAATCTACTAGAGAAACCTGCCTTATCAAGTCATACGGAGCTAGGGTTGCTTTTACTATCTGAATTCGACATCAATTACATCACACAAAAAGCCATCAATGGGAGGTTTATCTCTTATTACTTGGCAGATGACCCCATGGAAGAAGTCAATGTATGGATACCTAAGTTCCCAAATGAGGATATTCTCTAAACTACATTTGAGGAACCCCGATGGTATATGCTATTTTATGAAGATGCCAATAAGAATGATATGGAATTGGAATACTTCTGATCGTGCCTAATGACTCTCATACTCCCATTGTAGTCTTCAAAATTTCTCTTGAGAAGGGAATTCAATACCTCGATGTTTATGGATATTTATCCCTCATTATTGGACAAGTCCTATGGAAATGGAAAGTCGATGATGAGAAACTTTAACCCTTTCACGGCCATCTTGAAGAGATCTCTTCATAATTTAAACACGTAACCTTTTATTTCCTCTCTCGTTCAAGAAACAGCTTCATCGATGCATTAGAAACCTTAGCCTCTATAATAGACATGCCTGGAGAAATGATGATTATCCTCTTACAAGTTCAAAAGAAGTATAGGCCAACTCACTAATACCACATCGAGCTCGTACCGAAGGATACTTAAATAAGGTTAAATTATGGTAGTACGATATTTGGTGTCTCCTTAAATATGGTCGATACCGTCACAGGGATAACAAGAAAGATTGCATGACCCTCCAAAAACTTACAGCCCAATATATCATTTGTGACAAGGCTCTATTCAAAAGAAACTTCAATGGTACCCATTTTCAATGCATAGCAAGGGATAACACTAAAGAGGTCTTGCGAAAAATCCACGACGGGGGATGCGAACCCTGTATGAATGGTCATATCCTTACTAAGAAGATCGTCTGACATGAGTATTGTTAGACCACCATGGTCCAAGACTATGCAGCGTACGTCAAGAGGTGACTCAAATGCCAGTAATTTTCCAATCTCCAGTATTTATCTCCCCAAGAATTGTACAACATTAACTCTCCATGACCCATCTCAACTTGGGGCATCAATATCATTAAGAAAGTTACTCCGAAGGCATCTAATGGGAATGAATTCATCTTGGTCTCCATCAATTATTTCAATATGTGGGTTAAAGATGAGACATACGCAATGTTGAATGCAAATAGTTAGCCAAATTCATTCAAAATAGTATCATATGCCAATACAGGGTCCCTCATGAACTCGTATTAAATAATGGTCTACATTTTGAAGCTAAGGTCACAAACTTGGTCAAGGAGTATGGGATTCGGAGACTCAAGTCTTCACCTTAGAGTCCACAAACCAATGGGGTCAATAAAGGAGCGAATAAGAGCCTTAAATCCATAATCAGTAAGATGACAAAAAGTTGCATAAATTGGTCTTACATAATCACTTACGCTCTTTGGGGCTACCATACATCTATCAAAACACCCGTTAGGGCTACTCCCTAGTGTATGGTATAGGCAATTTTTCCTGTCGAACTTGAAATACCATCGCTGCACGTCATGATTTACAAACAAGTATGATAAATTAATTGGAACAAAAGTTTTTGCGATGAGTTATCACTCTTAGATGAAAAGAGTTTGAATGAGTTACATCACATACAATGGTATTATTGCCTCATTGCGTAATCATTCAATAAGAAAGTTAAAAACTGCAGTGTCTGAGAAGGTGGCCCTCCTCTGAAAGAAATCATAGAACCTATATGGGATCCTAGAGGCGAGTTCAAGCCCAATTGGAGTGGGCCATTCCTTATGAATAAAATCTTATCAAGAGGTAACGCTATGCTCATTGATCTCGATAGACAAGATATGTCACACCCATTCAACCTAGATCGTCTCAATAAGTATTATCCTTGATTCGATTCTCATCGCAATACACAATCTTCACATCTACATCTCCTCCCTCTATGATATATACTTGGGACCTAATCCTCTCAAAATATATTCCAAACATTACAAAACTTTTCATACCCGAAGAGGAATATAGGGATCCCATAAAGTAACTTTAGGCGTGGTCCTTTCTCTTTAGAAAAATTCTTTTCTTTTCTCCCATCAAGAGATATAAGTATCTCTCATTGTCTTAATTGAACGGGAGGATTCTGTATGCCTTAGCGATCGGCATATACAATTTAAAAATATATGATTCTTCCATGAAGTCGCCACAAAATAAGATAAAATTTGAATTTATTCCAAAAAATAATTATTTAAAATGTAGTTTTTTACATGACACGTCAGTAGTGGTCTTTCCCAAACACCTACAATACCCGTACCAATAAGAAAACGAACCTTCACCCCTGACCATACCAAGAAAACAATACCCACGGACATTCACTCAAACCAACACTGAAAGATACACCAATAAACCTACCAGAAACCAACACGTAATAACCAAACCAACCATTTTTCCTAGAGAGCTTCACAAAAAAAATTCTTAACTAACAGAGGGGCCCTTTTTTATCATCATCACAACAAACATCATCACCTTCTGGGCATTCACCTGCAATCCTCATTCTAAGTATGCACGAGTACATGATCCATATGATGATACATCTTGGAAAGCTTAGTCGGGATCACTGCACCATCTTCCACAACCTCAACTTCCATAATCCATCTTTCACCAAACTCCTCAGCAAAACCTAAAAAAAATAAATCCTTCCACGTCCATTTCAAGTACTCACCCTAAACCACTTATGTTTCCCCAACAGACACGGTCGAACGCCGATCAAGTTTGAGACACTACCATAAACTACCTGTAATACCCCGTAATTAAAGACTTTTAAAATGAGTTAAATTAAAAGTTAGTGGGATTAATTGGAATTAATTTTAAATTAATTAATTGGAATTAATCCGAATTTTATATTACTTGTGGATATTGAAATATATGATTCTGAATATTACTTAGTGATACTTAAGTAATATATGAATATGATGTTATTGATATTGCCCTGAGTCACTAATATGGTAATTATGAAACTTAAGTCGGGACGCGGTATGGGACGTATCGGCACTAATTTAAATAAATAAAAAGGAAACATTGTTTTATATCAACCTTATGGTCGTTTTGAGTGCGTCGTTGCATCCAGAAGGGTCGAAATAGTCATAAAAGTCTATTCGGGTGTTGGATTTAGGTCTCGGGTCACTTTGGAGATGAAAGGACACCCCGAAGGGGAATTTTAGTCAATTTATTTAGAAGGTGAATAGTAATTTCGGGATTTGTCTTATTATAAAGGTGATGGATTAGAGGAACGTAGGTTCATTTCATTTTATCACAAAATATTTGAATTAGTGTGAGAGAAAGTGAAGAGTTTCTTAGGAGGAGAAGAGGTTGCTTAGGAAGGAGGAGAGACTTTTGGGGAAAGCCAATGGGGATTAACCACCTTCTACCACCAGCACCACCACCGAAAAGTCATCGAAAAATGAGGAACAGATTCTACACCATCATCACCAAAGGTTCAGACCTACATAATTAAGGCAAGTGTAATTATTGCTTTATTTTATTGCTTACAATATTCATGCTAGATAGGTTAAGTAAGAAATATGAACTTACATGATTTAAGGATGAACTATAGAGTTTTTGGAATTTGTTCTTGATATGAAAATTAGATAGAATAAATCTCTTTCTACTTAAATGATTTAATCCATGCATTTTGGGTTTCAAATGATAGAAGAAGTATGAGTTAATGTGATTTTTGGAGAAATAAGAACCTATGAGAATTCTGGGAATAATAGGATTTAAACCAAACTATTTGATGATTTTAGTTTGTTTGATTATTAGAAACTGATCATATATCTTGCTGTATCAATTGAGATTAATTAGGAGAAGTTTTGATTTGATTTGTGTTGGTTTTGATGAGAAAGAAAATGGATAAAACGCATGAAAAAAAATGTTAAAAAGGTCGAATATTGTATGATAATTTTAGGACTGTTTTAAGAGGAAATCGGCAGTGTGCTCGCGAGTTTATGTATAAAATCACGTTATGCACAACTTTTCAGTTTTAAGTTTTTTGAAAATCGGAGCAGAAAAGCCTCAAAATTGTAATTTTATATTTCTGGCAGAATGTACCTTTATCGAAAAAAATAATTGGAAAATGATAATTTGTCCCATGGTGAGATTTTATTAATTGTGGTACATTAACAAGGAGAGAGGGACTTGGGTTAATGTTGGAAAATTATTTGGATTTAAGGATTAAATTTTTGTGAGAGATATCTACATAATTATATTACGAGTTAGAGGAGAATAATCGTTATATCAAGTAAGGGTAATATTGATGATATATTTACGGGTACTTGGGTCGGATAAAATATTATGTGAGTGATAACTACATAAAAAAATATGATGATAATCATGATTACAAGTGTGGGTAGTATTCAATAAATACGACGGGTACTTGTGATAGGATGAATTCCTAATATGATATAGGTAGTGTAAGTGCCTAATTTTATATAGGTAGATGATACTGCCTATTTGATTGATTGATAATTTATGTGTATGACATACCTAGTTTACTTTCTATCGACGGGAGGTATACACTTGAGGGAAGTCTTATCCTGATAAATATATGGGACCTTCGAATTGTCGCTCGAGAACATAGGACTTAGGTCGATTACCATTAGTGAGAAAAATGGTATAAAACGGTCATTTGGGTGCGTAGCCCAAAGGCTTAGGACTATGTTCACCTCCATTATTTATGATTTGATATTTGTGGTTCGAGGGATCTTTACCGAACCTATGGTCCCTTATACAGTGACGAGATGTATTGGGACAAGTTAACAGAGTAATGCAGCACCGCAGTTGTGTCTCGGGGTGCAGTATAGTATATATATAATATAGTGAATGTATATATATACATGTGATGATATCTACTATGTGGCTAAAGTAGAAATGCAAGATAGTTACGTATGAGAACACTTAATTGAATTGAATTAACAAGGGACTTATCTATGTTGAATCTAAATGGATACATATGTTTATAGCATCATTATATGTATTATAGGGTTAATACGTGGGAATAATTCAAGCTATAAAGAATGGAAACATGTGGTTAATCTAGTTAGCGTGGGAACTATAACTAGGATGATTTAGAGGTACGTTAGGTGTGCACTCTAGAAGGGAGGTGAGAATCTCAAGAGAGTCCGATAATAAAACATGTATATTATAAGTGATAAATATTGCAATTATTCACTTGCTATTTTTAAAACTATTTTTACCATCGGGCTCTGACCCGTTTCCTTGCATATTTTATTTTCTCTCTTGTATCTTCTATATCAGGTGTCTAGCCATAGGGACACTAGCCAGAGAGGATTATAATGGTTGACGAGCTATGGAGCTATGGAGTATTGTTTAGACGCCTTCATTTATTTGATTCATACTCTGTAGTGATCTTTCATTTAGGGCATGTCATCGCCCTAGAGGATTTCAGCTATTTCTTTTCTATTTGAGTTAGGATTTTATACTCATGTCGTTGTTTTACATTTACTATTGTTGGGATTTATGTATTGAGATATTTTCTGGAAAGATTATTCCAGTTGCATTTAAATTATATTGTGATATTTATTCAGTTTATTGTGGTTGTCGAATGGAATGTGTAGAATTGTTCGAAATGGTAAAATGAAATTTTTATTGGAAAGTTTTTAACACCAGCTTAATTGAGTATTAGGTGATAGGAAAATGTTTTCCATAATGATGCTAAGAATGAACCAACTGTATATTCTGATTTAATTGGGTATGGGACTGATCACCCGGTATTTAATTAGGCGGTGTGTTACACTACCCAGTTACATCCTCAGAGATTCGGTCAGATCCTCTATGGGGAAAAACTACTTATGCACGGAGGAACAATATGAACTCAACTTGCCCGATGTAAAAGTATCCATGAGAGAAAAAAGGGGGTCCAAAGGAGGCTTACAAGGACGCATTGATAATCATCTAGCTGTCCGACAGGTGTTAACTTACCCCACCATGCAGAGACCAACAAAGAGAACTGGCCCCATTTGCTATTAACTAGACAGATAAATCATACATAGAAGCTCCAAAGTATATACAAGACAGAAGAAATAAATTATGGACACTAGTTGAAGGAAATGGAGGAGGCACAACCAACATTACCTCACTTCCTCTTAGAAACATAGAATGGTCCTCTTTCTTGTCACCAAGGATTTTCAAAGTCCCTCCACCAGAATAGTGGCAGCCAGATTACAGTAATAACACATCCACATAACTATAGCAAAAACTTAGGTGTTCGCATTCATGACACCCAACACTATGACCATTTTTTCCATCAAGACTAAGGCCACAACTCCATAAAATCCCGCATCTTTAAAATCCTGGTGCCATATAGACTCAAGCACCACAGGGAGACAAATTTCTCCCCCACACACCAATGTTCGGGTTACAGACAAAGAAATGTTCCATATCTCACCCAACATTTACCTTGGAGAACAAGAAAATTCAAGCATGGTGTCAAGAACTTGAGGGTGAATACCCAACATAACAGAAAATTCATTTTAGGTTGAATGCACTTCGTCCAAATCGAAACGGAACATGTGATCCTCAGGGGATCGAAACTGAAGAGTCACATCTAATAAACTCCAGTTAATCAAACGGTTGTGCCACAAAGTGATTAGGTGCAAGTTGAACACATCATAATCAACATTATATAGACTCATATACTCCAAACCATCAATGTAGACAAAATATGTTTTAGACATGAGAATATCCATCAAAAGATAGGAAGCTAATTACAAAGAGATGAGAAAATGAGGATTTGTGATTCAAAAGGCCATCCTTAAGCCCCTCTTATAGTCAAAGCCTTCCACAAAATGTTGAAGCAATTAAACTATTTACATTTAAATATGAATAATTATACCATAGATGAAGCAAGAGGGTATTAAACGCTGAGAAGCCAAGTACCTACACTGACATGCCGGTAGGCAAGCCAGTGGCTATGTCGGTCCCTGTTTGGGAGATTTCACCTTTTCCCTTTTTTGTCCTTCTTTTTTTCAAATAAGCCCCTTCAATGACTAAATTTTCATAATAAAATATCTCAGACATTTCTTTACATAAAAATTCAAATTGCACATTCAAAATATTTAAAAACACAGGTCATAATTTTTATCAATAAAATCCCCCGTGGAAAATTAAAGTGCACCTAGAATATGTTGGCATCAACCAACTCATCATAAAGTCATAGTAGTCATCCATCTTCACCGTATCTATATAGGTGGAGTAATGTTCCCCTATCATGGCAATTGCCATCGTTCTCGCCTCCTCCAACATGTTCCATGGATCCCACATGAAGAAGTGGGGATTTGTAAAATTAATCGCCTCATCTCCCTCCATGACTTGTCACACCACATGCTTCCCTAGGTACCAGATGTACCCAAACTCGTGCAACAACAGTCGTCATATTGAAGCATGGAAGTCAGTTATCCTCATGGCATCCGTCTACCGGTTCCAAAGATAGAATGTCACCTGCCTAAATCAATTATGTCATCGACATGAAATCCAAAGGTAAATAATAATAAAAAAAGATAATTCAAAAAATATTAATAATAAATGCTAACATAGTTTCTCGTTAGCTCGTTCAGAACAACCCTTACATCAATGAAACCCAGTAAATTTTTGGAGACCTTGTTCTCCTTCTTCCACCTCCTCATCCTAAGTCATGCATTATGATCCTCCTGATTTAAACGCATAAGTTAGGTGTTATACCCAATTACCTCATAAAACCATACCTAAAATTCAAAAATATTCAGAAAGACCTATAAAAAAATGAGTGCAAGAATAAAACTAAAATATCATAAACATAAGGTTACTTCTAAAAGGTAATATTACCTCATTAAAGTCGGCCAAAAATTGCGGATGAAAGCATGCAATGTCTCCAATCTTAGTCTCCCTAGTCATAAGTGAGAATTCATGAGAAATCCCTTAGAAAAGGAAGGAACCAAAGGTGGAAGTGATCACTGATCTTCGTTAATAGTGTGCTCCCTAGCAACTAGATGAATAGATTCATCACACATCTCACTTGTTGGTCATCGACCACATTCACCACCCTCCACAGTAGGGTTTCCTTTAGTAGGTCCACCTTCACCGACTATCGTGAGCCTACCATCTCTATCAGCTCAACGTCTTCTGAATTTCCGTATTCATTAAGTGAAATTGACCGATCCACCACTATCTATGTCCTCTCACATAGTAACCCAATAATCTGGTGGACGTTCATCGGCATCACCATCATCTCCCCCCACACCAAACTGGGAGGTGTGGGTTGTGTTCCACGATCTGTCCTCGAGGGTAAACAACGTCACCGAAGATCGCGACATGTCAAACAATACCTGATAAAATCACTAATGACAACACCCTACATCAGTCCCTTCACCTCACTGGGGAGGTGATCCTAGATGGCCTTTATCTCGATCGATCCCCGAGTGTGCATAGTCATAGAAGACACTCCACCTACAAAGTGTACATACCAAATAAGACTAAAACTCAAAGAAATAAACTAATAAATAAATTCTAATACAAAAAAAAAATGATAATAAAAAATTAAAAATAGTAACACTCACGTAACTATCGGGGCTCTTGACAATAGTTGAACGATGCGCCTGAGCTCCCTCATAAGAACCCTCTAATTTATCACTTGTTTGGCATCATGATATACATTCTCCTGTCCCACAATCATTCCCTCGTGATGTGCCCAATCAATATTAGCCCAATCATCAACATGCACAACATTCTCCATTTCTTCAGAAAAAACCTCACAAAAATACATTCACATCAATCTTTTCCTAGAGAGGGGGAGAAAAGGAATTTGAATTTGCAGTGATGAATAAAGTTACCTCACTTTTATATTGGGATATTGGGCTTGTTAGTCGGCACCCCATGTGCCTGCCTGTCATCATGTACCCCTTGGGAACCCATAAAACCCTTACAATTTGTGCCCCTAGCATTAGGAACAGGTTATCCCATGGAGACAGGCATCCCCCTCAAATATCGTTACAAAAATTCTAAAACAATGCTCCGAAAAATCTCAAAAATCATAGAAGTTCAAAATTTGTAAACAAATGTACATTTTTCATGAGAAACATCAAAATTACAAATACAAAACATTCAAAAGTCCTCAAATAAAACAAAATATCTAGGAAAAATTTAGAACTTTTAAAAAATTACTCACGTCATCACACATTACATTCAAAATCATCATAGACACCTTAGGTCATCAGAATCATATGTAGGCCCTCATAATTAGGCCACTATCCTTGTATTGGTCATATACATCTTTAGATCCTCAGAGTCAAACCTAAGCTATCATGACCCCGACCCAAAAATAGTAGGGAACAAGTGTCTTGACATTCCACCAAGGCATTCAATATTCTTTCCTTGAATTTTTTCTTAAAATAAATGCAACGAAAATCATAAACTACTAAAAATACAGGAATTATGTTATCATAGCTTTTTAAAAGGACACTTCATATATATTAAAAGTATCAACGAGTACAACCTAATACAAAATTTACAAACCTATTACTAGAGAGCCAAAACATGTTATATCTAATAAAATAAACATTCTACTTAAAATTTTCGCAAAAAGATCTCCATAAGCTAAATCTTACATATAGTCCTTCTACGTTCCATCAGCGAGCCCAATTATTTCCTAAAAAAGTATTTCTCATACAACATCAACTAAAATACGAATGAGATTTAAATCTCCCACCATTTTAAGGTTTTCAAAAAATGGATACCTATTCAAGTCAAAAGAGAAGGCATATACATATATGGATAGGAACTTGCAATAATAGGTGTACAAATTAAAATGACAGTATATATATCACAAGTGAATATCTCATAATTAAACAAATACGACAATATCACATGCGATATATGTTTCTTTAAATCATATTATTGGAATGGCCAAGTACACTCTAATATCGTATTATTCCCCATAGTTGATGGTCAATCGAACTAGTTCGTGACAATGCCATATTTTGTGCACACTAGCGATAACCCAGCTGGGAAGGTGAGCCAATAAAAGAGGTCCTTTAAGCCAAATCTTATTTCCAATATTCAATCTCATTTTCAATCCTCATTTTAATCGGTATGTCAATATGGACAAATATAAACATATCACAAATGAATCAATCATTAGTATCAGATGCATTTTGAGAATAAAAGCAGTTAAAAAATATATATACATATATTTATTTATATATATATATATATATATATATATATATATATATATATATATATATATAGAGAGAGAGAGAGAGAGAGAGAGGGAGAGAGAGAGAGAGTTATATATACATATATATAGTTTTCAAAATATCATAAAATCAAAATGCGCAAGGAATGTCATAGAATACTCACTTAAAACAGAGGTTCAAAATTATAGATATTGAGTCTTGGATCACACGTTAATCTAACAAAAACAATACAGGTTTAATTACGTATTCTAAACAAAGTCTCATTTATACACTGTATTTTATTCTTACAATAACTTGTTTTAACGGATTACTAAAAATTATTTTCTCAACTTGTAAAATTCATTGATCGTAATTAAAGAATTCAATTCGTAGTTTTTCCTATCAATCGGTTCTAAGTAGAGATTATGGGTCACAAGAGCACCACTTAAATACCATTTCATCAGACAAAACATTTTATAATTAATTCCTAGTATAGATGGAGGGTCACAGGGGCACCACTTAAATACCATTAGCGAAAATCCTTTTTTAAAACTCAATAATTCATTATAAAAAGAGTTATATATTTCAATTTCATAAAATAATTCAATTTAGAAAACCCTAAAATTTTATGTTCACTAAAATGGATCTTTAGTGTTTTTACCAACATTTATACTTAGTATAGCTATATAACATTAAATTTAAACTATAAACATGCATTATAACATTAGCAGAAGACTACCTTAAGATGAATATTACTAAGAACTTTAAGAACTTCTTCTTAAACTTTTCCACATTTTCTCTCACTATTTCTTTTTTAAATTTCCAAGTAATTGGTGGGAGTTTCGAATGATCTCAAAGACACTATTTAGAGGTTTCCAAAGACATTATGATGTTGATACATGTCTGGGCGACAAGGCTTTTACATTGGTGAGTCAACGTTGAGGTGTCGCACAGCGGAGAGATCTTGGAGTCTTATTTCACCAAATGGTGACATGTGTTTTACCTTTCTCTATATGGATGACATGTAAGGTGGAGGTGACAAAATAAAGCATTAGGTTTCAAGCATGAGGTGGAAAGGTATTAAGCACGATATGGAAAGGTGATAAGGGTATAACACACATAAAGGGTATTTTAGTAATTTACTTTGTATATTTTCAATATTTTTATAGGTCCTCAAAAATATTTTATTTATAAAAAGGTCCTATTATATTTTTTATTTTGTTTCATGAAACTTTGTTTATTACAAGAAACTCCCTAAAGTTTCATAAAATTACATTTCTAACCCTTAAACTCATTATTTGCCTTAGGATATGTCATAAAGTTCAATTTGACCCAATTTACGGTTTATTCTCCATATTTAAAAATAATGTTGTCATATTAAAAATCCAGAATATCACATTTGTAATAATATAGCATTTATAATATAATAAGTAACACGCAATGGTAAAAACAAACTATATATGAGAATATAAACGTGAGGTCATTACATCGGCCCTTACAATTAGGTCGCAATTTGCGTATTGATTGCATACCCTCTTTAAGTACTCAGAATCAAACTTAGGCCATCAGAATTAGGCCGCGATCCCCACATTGGTCATACTCACACTCTTAGGTCCTCATAATTACTGTCGCATCCCCGAATTTGTGGGTTTGCGGTAAATAAGAATGAAATGTACTACAACAATAATTTTAGTGCATAAAAAATTTAAAGACTTTTATTAGGGAGATGACTAGCATGTTATTATATATCGGAGTCTGAAAATAAAATAAGGTACAATATTATTCATTTATGCCATACATAATATAAAACTTCGTAGAAACACTTGGGATTCATAAGAGATGATAAGTTGAGGTGCATATATTTCAGCGGGGGCTACCATCCTTGTCTGTCACTGCCCAAATGTACGTAACTGTGAATATTTTCGAGGGTAGAAGAGAATAAAAGTTCAAAGGCACGGGCGGTAATCGGTTTTCTTCATGTTCGTCATCCATCTGGAATAAAAACGATTAAGCACGCATGCTAAGTGGATAATTTTTATTTTTATACAAGATATGGAAGATGATAAGGTATTAGAAAATGACGAAAAGGAAATTATTAAAATTATACACATCGAAATAAAATGTAATATCATATGACTATCAGGGGTATAATAAATCCTACTAATATATAAATGAATAATTTGATGAAGATAACAGGATAAACTGAGAATCCAGTTACTGTAATCATGGTTCAAATTATAAAATGATAACCCATAAATTATTGGTTATAGGGCTTCAATGCGTAGACATATCGTTACAACATCGCTCAAGGCATAAAATACACTTGAACAGGAAATCCTAATAATTGGGGAATAGTAAAATATAGCTTCTCACACTTAGATAGAGTGACACATGCGTATGCACCAAATAACACTAGGCACTCAACATCTGAGTCCTACAGGCCAATTAGATTTGTCGGGGGTATACCGGGGTCTAATTCCTGAATCGTAAGGTATGATACTTGGGGTTTTTCTGATAAGGATAATAAATTGCAGGGTTATGTGCAATGTTCATAATAGGTTTCAAGTTTGTACCATACATAAGGGTAAAGAGGTTTAGCGGTTCGGGTATAAGGGTTTATCGATTTCGGAAACAATAAAAAATACCGAGAGAATCAATTATACAGTATAAATTTGAACTACTCAAAGGAGTTCGTATTATAATTATGAGTTCAAAATTATCACAGGATGAAATAGCAATCAGTAATAAAAATACATAAGCTCAAACTGTCTAATATTGAAATTTAAATTTCCTACTTTGAGTTTTATGAATTTCAGTTGATTGTGCGGCTAATTTGTTAGGTAGACTAAGTAGTCTGAAACCACAAGAAGTGTAAGTAGGTATATAATTTCAAAACAATGTTTATGTGATGTAGCAGGGGTTAATTTCAAAAGAGATTTCAGCGTAGAATTAATTAAGTGGGTATAAAGTATAAAATTTAAACTCGTTAAATAATTTTTTTTACCTTATTCTATTGGTAATTAAAGTTAGCGATAGAAGACAAAGTAAGTCTATTTATACTCAAGAAATTATAAAAAAGTTTGGGGAAGTTTTGAAATACTTAAAAAATTGATAGCGGGTTATGTGTAATTTGAATTTTAAGGGTTTTAAACCTCAGACTGATTTTTATGAGAAAATGATTTCCTGGTATCCAAACATGATGATATAATATACCATTTTATTCAGAATAAAAAAATAAAATTTTGGAAAAAATTTTAGAAAAATTTTGATTGGAGACGCGCCCTCACGCGCAAATCTTCTATGCGTCTGTGTTGACTTCCACTCGTACGCGTGTTAACCAATCACCTTCAACCACTCGACATTTTGACTTTAGGGTTTCATAGATTTTATCTCATATTTGAAACGATTTATATTTCCATTTAAGTTTGATTCCTGAATGAAAGTTGTCTAATTTTTGAAGAGGAACCCAGTCATATTATTTTTTGAGAATTTTGGTGGTTTAAATCGAGCTATTGGATTTCTATAAAAATGGTAAAACTTTGACCAAAGATAAGTGCTTGAAAACTATGATTCCTGTTTCGGCATTATAAGGGTGTTGTTCTACATCAAAATGTGGAAGAACAGGCTTGGTTTGAAGGATTTTGGTGGAGTAAAAGTTTCAAATTTTGTTTCTAAAATTTTCTGGGTTGGAAACTTCAATCTTTGATTTAAGGTATCAAAATCCATTCTTGGATAAATTAAGCATTGACACTGAGTTCCTAAGAACTTAATCTCACTTACCTCACTTTGAAACTGGTTCATAGTCAATGAAACAGAATTCACCATTAGAGCTCAAGCTTTAATGGAGTTTTCTAGGTTTTGGAGCTATATCAGTGCATTCACACATCAACTTTCACATGAAATCACAAATTTATACTCTATATATATGAAAAAACATAAACACATTAAAGAAATAAGAATTCATTCATAAAATCACATAAATGTAAAAACTCTCAAAATTTTACTTTGAATAAACTCTCGGCTAGGATGGTTTTTCACTGAGGTAAGGGAGGGTATTTATAGGGTTCGAAGAGAGGAATTGATTGGTGGTTTTGGAGATGGAGATGGAGCTAAAATGCATAAGGTCTCATGATTGTCCTAATGGAGGTTAAAAGGTACCATAGGTTACCCACATGGTATAACATATGATGGTTGTTCAGTTGGTGCCATGTCACCATGGGTTGAAGGGTAAATAAGTTTAGGCTTGGTTGTAGGTCCTTGGATAGTTTTCATATAAGTTTTAAGGGTTTTAGGTTATTTTATTAAAGTTTAGGGGCTTTTGTGTAATTATACAAACTTAGTGGATATGATCATGGTATTTATATAAAATATTTGTCCTTAGGTCAAACTTTTGGTGAAACTTGGGATCAATTTGTTGAAGGGAAGTATAAATTATTTTAGTTTTACTCTTAGGGGAATTTTGGTAATTTAGTGAAAGTCTCGGGTTTTGCTTGGAATTTTATTTTATTCAAGGGCCCTAGAACTAATTGAGTGTGTGTTATTACACTATTCCTACTAAAAAATTATCCTCAAAATTATCTTTGAAAAGAGCAGGATATTATTGTCTCATATGGTGTTTTGTTTCCCATGTTGCTTCTTCAGTTCCATGATATCATCAAAGAACCATAACTAGCGGAATGGTCTTTCGTCGGAGAACCCTTTCTTATCGATCGATAATTTTAATAGGAATTTATTCAATTTCGTAACTAGTTTCAATTGTGATACCTTCCCAAGTAATGATATGACTTAGGTCGGGGATGTATTTTCGCAACTGTGAAACATGAAATACGTTATGAAGATTGGATATGCGAGAGGTAATTCTACATGATAAGCTACTAGTTCAATACATTACATGATTCTGAAGGGACCAATGTAATGAGGTGATAACTTTCCTTTCTTTCCAAATCGTATTATTCCTTTTCTTGGAGATACTCGTAAGAATACTTGGTTATTGAATTGGAATTCTAAGGGCTTTCGCCGAATGTTGGCGTAACTCTTTTGTCGACTTTGGGCTGAATGTAATCTCTTTCGACTAAGGCATATCATTTATGTGGTTTTGGTAATGATCTCGGGTCCAATTGAACCATTCTCTCTAGATTCATTCCAGCATAAAGGGTGAATGACAGGGTCGTCATAAAAGAGCTTCGTAAGGGATGGTTTGAATGTTGGTTTGATAACTATTATTATAGGAGAATTCGATCAAGGAAAGATGATTATTCCCTGAGCCATAAAAATCTAATGTACGGGCTCGTAAAATATCTTCTAGAGTATGAATTACTCGCTTTGATTATCCATCAGTTTGAGGATAAAAGGTTGCGCTTAGGTAGAGATTGATTCCTAAGGCAGTTTGTAAGGCTTGCCAAAATTTTCCTATAAATCGGGGATCTCGATCGAATATGATAGAAATAGGTACACTGTGGAATATCATAATTTCTTTGATGTAAATTTCACTCAATCGTTGAAAAGAATCGGTGGATTTGACTAGTAGAAAATGGGAAGATTTTGTAATACAATCTATACGATAACCCATATCGTATTAAAACCTTGAATTGTTCGAGGTAATCCACTGGCAAAGTCCATGGTTATATGATGCCATTTCCATTCTGGAATATGAAGTGGTTGGATTAAACCACTGGGATGTTGGTGTTCAATCTTTACTCACTGACACGTTAGACACTTAGCTACGAAGCGTACAATATCATTCTTTATGTCGGGCCACCAATAATCTTGTTTGAGATTTTGGTACATTTTAGTGCTACCGAGGTGAACCATGAATTTAGAATGATGAACTTCATATAGGATTACTTCTCGGAGTGAAGATATAAGGGGAACACATACTCAGTTTTTGAATTTTAATCCATGCTTGGGATCCAAAGTCCAATCTGTTTTCTAGAGTTTGTTCTGGCATTTTTTCTTTTGGGAAAGCAAAAATTTGTCTTGATCTTGAAGGTCCATAGTGTAGAATGGGATGAGATACAATGTTTCGTAACATAATCCGGGTTGTAGAGGAGTCTCGTTCTAAATTGAAATCTCCAATAGTTTCCAAAAATATAAACATAATATGGAATCTTCCTTAGGATTTGCAACTTAAGGCATTGGTGGCTACGTTACCTTTTTCGGGAAGGTAAAGTAAATTAAATTTATAATGTTTTAAAAAATTTATCCATTGTCTTTGTTGAATATTAATATCTTTCTACGTGAATATGTACTTCAGAAATTTATGACCAAAGAAGACTTGAAATTATTCTCTATACAAATAACATCTCCAAATCTTTAGAGCAATACTACTGCGACTAATTCCAAATCGTGCACTGGACAGTTACGTTCACCAGTTTACAATTGTCGAGATCCATACTCTATTACTTTACCTTATTGCATTAACACATAATCGAGTCCTTGTAGATAAGCATCGGCATAGACATCATAATTGATATTACTGGAGGGAATGGATAAGGCTGGGGCACTGGTTAACTTTTCTTTCAAAATGAAAAAAGCTTGTTCACACAGAGGGTTCCATACAAATCGGACATCTTTTCTGGTCATCTTTATTAATGGTTAGGCTATTCGAGAAAATCCTTCCACAAAACGTTGAAAGTATTCGGCAAGACAAAAAAAAGCTTCGTAGTTCTGTGATGGTGGTAGGTTGAGGCCATTAAAGTACTGTCGTGGTTTTGGTTGAATCTACGTATATACCTATTTTCGTAACTATATGTCCAAGAAACTTTACTTTTTTAATGAGGAAATTACATTTACTTTGCTTTGCGCAGAACTGATGTTTACGAAGAGTTTCCAGTACTATACACAGATGTTCTTTGTGTTCTACTCGAGTCTTGGAATAAATTAGAATATCATTTATAAACATGATTACAAACTGATCCAAGAATGGTCGAAATATCCTATGCATCAAGTCCATGAAAGCGGTCGGGGCATTGATTAAACCAAAAGACATGACTAAAAATTCGAAATGGCCATAGCGGGTTCGAAAAGTGGTTTTGGATGTACCTTCTTCCTTCACGCATAGTTGGTGATAACTATATCATAAATCAATTTTGGAAAATATATTTGCCCCTCGCAATTGGTCAAACAAATCGCCTAGCCTAGTTAATGGGTATTTATTCCTGATAGTGACTTAATTAAATTTTTAGTAGTCAATACATAACCGAAAAGATCTGTCCTTCTTTCGTACAAACAATATGGGTGCTCCCCTCCCCAAGGGGATGTATTGGGGCGTATAAATTCTTTACTGAGTGGGTCATCCAATTGGGTTTGAAGTTCTCTTAATTCTAAAGGAGACATACGGTATGGGGGTATTGAGATAGGGGAAGCATTTGGCAACAGGTTGTTAAAAAATTATATTTCTCAAGCTAGAGGTAATTCGAGTAAATCTTCAGGAAATACATCTTTATATTGGGTCAAGATGTTTGAAAAGGGAGATGTCTCTTTTGTACTTATCCAAAAAATTAAAGGTTGGTGGTGATTTCTTCCTTCAAAGCAAAACGAAGTTTGATTGGGTGGCTTGAATGTTATTGTCTTTACATGGCAGTCAATGTGGGCAAAGTTTGGTGATAAAACCTCCATTCCTATTATTAAATAAAATTCCATCAAGCCAAGGATAATTAAATATATGGTTAAGGTCTTGGCTCCAAAGTATAAGATATAACGTTTACAAACTCTATTGGTAACAGCTATTTTTCTTGTCGGCATTCCTATAGTGAAAGGATGAACTAACGAACTACTAGATAAACATGACTGACTAATGAAAGAATGACTAGAACCCAAATCAAATAATACATGTGATGAGATATTGTAAAAACCAAGATTACCTTCAATCACACCGTAGTAATTTGAATTTTTCGCTGGGAGAAGGGAGAAATTCTGACTTTGGGCCTGGTCTTGTTAACTGATTCTTGCTTACCTTCACAAGGATTTGGTTATGGTGAACGGTTAGAGTTACTGGTGGTATTTTTGAAAGGAGGTTCAATAAATTTAAGAGAGGTAGAAGGGGAAGGATTTTATAGAAGTGGACATTTGGGCTTCAGTTGTCCTACTTGGTTACATTCATGACGACGTAAAAATGGTCTATTGTTGTTGTGAAGAATTTGGCCAAATGTTTCGGCATCTTTGGGTTTGTTGTAAAGATGATCTCATTGATTTGGTATATTTCGAATGACTTATGAATTACGGGAAGGGGTATAAATTCGATTTGGGTAAGTTATTGGGGGGGGGGGGGTCTCTATAAGGGAGGCTATTTCGATCATTTATATAAACTCTCAGATATGCAAAAGGATGATAAAGGATTTTATATTCTGACGTAAACCTCATTGAAAATTATTACACTTCTTAGGTTCGGTGTTGACTAGACATATCGAGATAATTCGGTAAACTTATCCTCATACTGAGCCACAGTCATTTGTTGTTATTGGAGGCTTAAAAAGTCTACGGTCATTTGATCTCTTGCGAATTTTGAAAAGTATTTGTTAAATAAAATTTCTTCAAATTTTCCCTAGGTTAGTTCATTCATATTGCGGGAACGTAAGATGCACTGTCACCAAAAATTTGATTCTCCTTCGAATAGATATGAAGCCAGTTTGACCCAAAGTTTAGGGATAATTCTAACTCCATCCAATACCTTAAGTGTTTTGCGCATCCTTTTTTCTGCTTCAACTGCACCGAGCTTTCCAAGAAATTCTGGAGGCTTTTGTCTCGAAAATTCCTTAAAGGTGTTCATTCTTTGAATCTCTTCTGGCATTGCATTATTCACATGGGGTAGAGGTATATTTTATTGTCATTGGGTTAAAGTTAGTAACTCTTGGAGACAACATAGAATTCCTTCATTGGTGGTAGTTGGATTTGGCATTTGTGGAATAAAATGTTCTTCTTGAGTTCCACTGGTAGTTGCTTGAGTAGTAACAACCCTATATAAACAATATTGCAGTAGATAAATTACAAGCAAAGATACTGCAAAGAATCATCATTTTATATCATCTTTGACTTCCAGTACATAGTTAGCGTAGAAAAAAAAGAAAGAAAAAGAAAATTATATAGACGTCAGTTCTATATTTATAACAAAAAAAGAACAAAATAACTATTAGGCTATGCTACGGTGGAGATCTACATGCAAACTTGTAGATCTTATTTAATTACAACCAAATTATAGTGATTGTCTTAAGCCATTCGAGGAACTACTTGATCATATTAAGGATCAGCGTCATCTTCGAAACGATCGGAGTCCTCATCTGAGGAGTCTGGTGAAGTATTAGTATTGGCATAGGTGAAGATAGTAGTAACGAGGGAAAGAGTTCCATAGTCTATCGGGGAATAGGGCGGAGTCACGGTAACTTCATTGGGTGGTACCACATTGCATGCGAGATGGATTGCTTATTTAAAAAACTCGGGATCTTCAAAAAACCTTTTAGCTTGTTGGGTGGGCTTAGATTCTCCCATTAGACAACCAATGAGTAAACTGTGTTTAATTTCTGGCAAAGCAATGGCCCAATCATGGTTTATGCTTTTGATATGTTGGCACAGTTTGTCATATCCCACTTCTTTGATAGCTCGCTGAAAACGTTCGTGCATAGAGTTACTATTGTCAATATAGATGTCGTCCAAAATATTCATTACTGCAAAACAGTACGAGTAATAAAATATCATAAGGTAAGTATAAATAATAATAATAATCATATAAGACGTAGACGAAGGTCCTCGTAATTATCCCATACAGGCATAAAACCTGAATATGCTCTGACACCATGTTATCGCATCCATGAATTTATGATTTTACGGTAAATAATAATGAAATGTACTAAAACAATACTTTTATTGCGGTGGAAATTTAAAGACTTTTCATAGGGAGATGACTAGCATGTTATTACATATCGGAGTCTGAAAATAAAAGAAGGTACAATATTATTCGTTCATGCCATACATAATATAAAATTTTGTAGAAACACTAGAGATTCATAAGAGCTGATAAGTTGAGGTGTAGATATTCCAACGAGGGCTACCATCCGTGTAAGTAGCTGCCCACACGTACATAACTGTGAATATTTTTTACCGTAGAAGAGAATAAAAGTTCAAAGGCGCAAGGGGTAACCAGTCTTCTTCATGTTCGTCGCCCATATGGAATAAAAAATAATTAAGCACACATTCCAAGTGGATAATTTTTATTTTTATACAAGATATGGAAGATGATAAGGTATTAGAAAATGACAAAAAGGAAATTATTGAATTTATACGTGTTGAAACAAAATGTAATATCATACGACTATCAGGGGTATACTGAAGCCTACTGATATGTAAATGAATAATATGGTGAAGATAATTGGATAAATTGAGAATCAAGTTACTGTAATCATGGTTCAAATTATAAAATGATAACCCATAAATTATCGGTTATAGGGCTTAAATAGTGTAGACATATCGTTAAAACATCGCTCAAGGCATAAAATACACTTGAACAGGCAATCCTAATAATCGATGAATAGTAAAATATAGCTTAAACGATCTAATATTGAAATTTAAATCACCTACTTTGAGTTTTATGAGTTTCAGTTGATTGTGCGGCTAATTTGTTAGGTAGAAGTAATCTGAAACCATAATAAGTGTAAGTAGGTCATACAATTTCAAAGCAATGTTTATGCGATGTAGTGGGGGTTAATTTCAAAAGAGATTTTAGCGTATAATTAATTAAGTGCGTATAAAGTATAAAATTTAAACTCTTTAAATAAAAATTTTTACCTTTTTTTATTTGGAATTAAAGTGAGCGATAGGAGAAAAAGTAAGTCTATTTATACTCAAGAAATTATAGAAAAAGTTTGGGAAAGTTTTGAAATACTTGAAAATTTGATAAGGGGTTATGTGTAATTTGAATTTTAAGGTTTTTAAACCTTAAACTGATTTTCTAGAGAAAATACTTTCCTAGTATCCAAACATGATGATGTAATATACAATTTTATTCAAATAAAAAAAAATAAAACTTTGGAAAAAATTTCAAAAATTTTTTATTGGAGACGCGCCTCACGCGCTGGATCAAATCTCCTACGCGCCTATGTTGACTTCCACTCGTGCGCGTGTTAACCATTCACCTTCAACCTCTCGAAATTTTGACTTTATGTTTTCAGAGCTTCGACCTCATATTTGAAACGTTTTAGACTTCCATTTAAGTTCATTCCTGAATGAAAGTTGTCTAATTTTTTAAGAGGAATCCAGTCATATTGGTTTTGAAGAATTTTTGTGGGTTAAATAGAGCTATTGGATTTTTGTAAAAATGGTGAAACTTTCACTAAAGATAAGTGCTTGAAAACTTTGAATCATGTTCTGGTGTTATAAGGGTGTTGTTCTACATAAAAAATGTGGATGAAGAAACTTGGTTAGAAGGATTTTGGTGGATTTATACAAACTTAGTGGATATGATCATTGTATTTTTATAAAATATGTGTCCTTAGGTCAAACTTTGAGTGAAAGTTGGGATCAATTTGGTGTAGGGAAGTATAAACTATCCTAGTTTTACTCCTAGGGGCATTTTAGTAATTTAGTGAAAGTCAAGGGTTTTTCTTGGAATTTTATTTTATTGAAGGGACCTAGAACTAATTTAGGGTGTGTTGTTACAATTAGACCTAAGCCCTCACAATTAAGTCGTGATCTCTTTATTAGTCGCATATACTCTTTAAATCCTCAGAATTAGACCTAGGCTCTCATAATTCGGTTGTGATTCCCGAATTGGTAACAAACATTCTTTAGGTCCTCAAAATCAAACCTAGGCCTCAGAGTTTAAAAATGCAAATTTATGAAAATGAAAATTTACGTCCTGGTTATATGGGTTAGGTGATCCGTGAAACACACTCCAGGAGACACACACACAAAAGTACCGATTACAACTACGTCAACAAATTAGTGCTTTCCAATTTGAGTCTTGACTACTAAATCCTAAGTGAGCTAGCAGGATTTTTTGTAACCAAATTACATACATTAATTAAGCACCGAATAAAGCAAATTTGTGGTCAAGACAATTTTATCTTTTTAACCTAAGCATTGATTTAGGTGTGAATAACAAGATAAAATACACAACCACAACACCGCGATGTACGAGGAAACTCCAAATGGGAAAAACCCCAGACATCCAGGTCTAGACAAAATCCACTATGAATACAGTTTTACAAGAAAACTCAAAAGACTTACAGAGTTGACTCAAACAAGTGTCGTTGATGCCGTCTTTAATACCTCCATTCGTATTACGTGTAGCTCTAACACGTTGCACAACACCTCCTGTGTCTCGGTATCCACCGAAAGCCAAACATCATCTCCACCTGTGCGGAGGTCCACCGCACATAATGGTGATGATAATATGGAACAGGTGTTTCTGGGTTTATGCTCTTGAAAAATGATCTAAAGGGATCATAAAAATGTTGGAGAGATTTTGCTAAAAAGTTTAAGGCTTTCCCTTGAAGCAAAATTGCTGATCTCTACAGTTTTTCACGACCTCCGCAATTATATATAAAGTGGAAGTAGTGGGGAGAGGAAGTTAAGAAAGAAAAATTGCTAAAATAACTATTATTTTCCATAATTGTTCCAGTCGTTCGAACGACATGGATTAATATCGTTCGAATAAGATAAGAACGAGGTATCAAACAACATCTCAGCATAGACCCTCGAGTGATCTCGTTGGAAGTCATTTGAACCACCTCATTCGAACAAGATAGCAGTCTCGTTAGAATGACCTTAACAATTTTATGAAAAACAAATTAATGTTTAAATATGTTTTGTAAAAATTGGAAATCTATAAAAATAATTCTCCAACAAACTTTAAAAGAGGATCATATACCTTTGGGAAATATGAGCGATCGGATTGATATGTAATCTTCAACGTGGCATGAAATCCCGATAGCTCAATATCTTCAATGCAAACTATGATATGACAATTAAACAATCTAAATGTTTTGTCCAACATAATTAGCTAATACTGCAAATTGACTCAATGTGGAAATTTGTCCTTAGAAATCTCCCCCTTTGGCTATTCAGTGACAAAACGTATAAAAAAATAAAAAGACTCAAAAATTACTAAGTTAGGTCATCAATCCGATCCTAATTTCCATGCCCAAAACCCAAAAGAAAATGGACAAACTCAACTCCCTAACAACCTAGATGCTCAAAAATTCTTTGTAGACATGAATCTAGCAATATAAATGGCCTACACACATGAAACAACAAAAACCTATGATGCATGGGGGAAAATAATATAAATACTAAATCAAGTGCAAATTAAGCTCAAAATCAAGTTCAATCGAGCTCCCCCTAAATAGTACAGGGTTACTCCCCCTAAACATATTCCTCATTTTTTTCCTGAAAAAGATAAAGGGGTAGAACAATACATGCAATGTTAGTGATTAAATTATGAAGCATAGTGTATATAGAAATAAACACTAACATGAGTAACACAATATAGAATAGAAATCATCCACAACATAAACAAATGAGAGAATTAATCTAAGTGGATTAACATTAAGCATCCAAATGAACCAAATATGCCATAAACAAGTATCCGGAACAAACTAGGGACAAAATAAATGATATTCAATATCTGGTACAAATGAGGGTAATAAATAAAATGCTGGAAATCTCCCTCACATGTACATAAAAGAAATGAATATAAAAGGCTGTCACTGGGGAAGATCATCTGGTGCATCATAAAAAGTATTATCTGCTCAACCTGTAATCGCACCAACCTAATCTCCTCCAAATTGAAAGAGGGATGGTGACGAGATGTATTTAGCGCGAGTTCCCTAACGGAGTCAAAGGTTGGGGACCATTACGTCGTCTTTCATGGAGTGTACCTCGAACCATAGCAAACAAAAATTATATTAAGGTGAGGATAGATGCTAGAGACTATCTAAGCACTACAACCTACCCAAGTATGATTAACCAAATCACCAACACACCAAAACCATTAACATCACCAACAACGCCCAAACTCCATTAGAATCAACAAAAATATGTACTAAGGGTAAAAAATATAAATAAAAATTAAATGATATTTCATGAATCTTTTGACACACACAAAAAAATTGAGTTAAAGGTAATGCCAGAAAAATTATGAAGTGTCATTTAACTCGGGCAATTAAAACAAAAAAAATCTTTTATTTTTTCCAAAAAATATGTATTATATACACATATAGACCCCCAAAACATTTGTGTTTTCATATGAGTTGGGTTGTGTTTGAACAAAAATTACAACAAAAAAATATGTTGGATGTTAAAAATAGTAACCCAATACACAAGAAATCTCAAAAAATGAAGGAAGTGCATAATGTAGGATATGAAATGAGATAATACCTCAAAATAACTTTCGAAAACCTCAAAAAGTTCTCTAGGTGAAATGGAGGATGAGATAGTAGAAATGGAGGATGAGATAGTAGAAATGGAGCAAAAACTTTGGGGTGTAAGGTTGATATAGTAGAATAGGGACGATGGAGGGTTAGAATTTAAAGAGTAGGGATTATAATTTTAAAAAGGTGAGAGAAAATAGGAGAGAAAAATGAATTTCTTAACTAGGGGAAATGAAATGTATGAAACGTCTAAAAGAAAGAAACTAAATCGACCGATTAAAAACCCGATCGTTCAAATGGCAGGAGTCCTTGTTCGAACGACGTCGTTGGAACGAAATTCAAATGACAATTCAAACGAGAAGTCAGGGTTGGTAGGAAAGAGTATCGTTCAAATCTCCTTTGAACGACAGTTCTAACGAGATCTCAGATTGGCCAAAAACTCTGAAAAACTATAAAATAAAGGAAACAATAAAGAAACAAAATTATGGGAAAAAATAAACAATTTGTTCTAAACTTGTCCTAGGAAATTATGAAAATATTCGAATCATGGAAATGGAATGTAGGGGTGTGAACAAGCTGAATAAAAGCATCGCCCAAGATATCGTACAAGTGTAAGATGCTAAACAACATTCCTACAAGTTATGCACTCACATCAACTTTGAGACAAGAAGGGGAATTCAATTAGAGCCAAGTAACTTGAATAAAAATGGCAAGAAGTTCGATGATTCTTCGTCCAGTAGAGTCACCTAAAATGCAATATTTTGGCTTATTGTGCAAACCCAATGATCTTTGACTTATATCTCCCTCATATGTAATTAATTTTCTATCTCACATAATATAATAAAGGTCATATATATACTTTTCTATCGAAGCATCAATGAAGGGTAAATATTAGCCTTCGCAATTCTGTTTTTATGTGGCATATAATCTTTTGAGGCTCTTTTCCAGTGGTGAATTTTAATGCAAAGGAGTTTGCTCTTTTCATAGTCCTTTCCCATTGATCCCACATTTTGATACCATCCATAAAATGGGCAATGGTTCTTACATGCACAATATAAATATATCTATCGTTTATAACATTAGGTGACAAAATTGATAAGACAACATCCTACTTCACATAGCATACGTAAAGCGAGATTAACATCCGAAAGAACCCATGAAAAGTTTGTGCATGAAAAGGTAACGATGTGAGGCCAACCTAAAACAAATATCATAAATGAGCATCATAACATCATAATAACGCATGAAATGCACAAGTTAAACGAAATCAAGACTAGCTACTTATCGCAAGTCACATGGAAATGGAATGATATTGTGACCTGAAAATCTCACAAACATATCCTAAATGGACAAAGATAGAAAATTTTGATTTTTAAAAACTTTTATACGAATAAAAGAGAAATAAGAATATTTTTGGGTTTTTGAAAAATATATATACAGTTCTAATCTAGTTTATGGGGACAACGATAAACATTAAGCATGCCCTAAAATAGATTTTGACTCCGAACTTAATCAATGGAGCAAACCCCTATGGCTTTCCTAAGATCCTTAAACCTAAGGGCATCTAGAGGTTTGGTAAGATATCGGCCAATTGACATTCGGTGCCTACAAGGCTTAAAGAAATGGCTTTTTTTCAACTAATTCGTGGATAAAGTGCTCACAAATCCTAATGTGGTTTGTTCTATAATGTTAGACGGGATTCTGAGAAATGTGGATTGCACTCATATTATCACAATAAATAGTTATTGTGCCTTTAAAAATTTCGTAATCCTCCAACATTGGCTTCATCGATATGAGTTTCGTGCAATAGCAATCGACGGTAATATATTCGACCTCCGTCGTGGACAAAGAAATGGAGTTTTGCTTTTTTCTCATCCATGAGATAAGAGAACTCCCAAAATAGAAACACTCACCAGAAGTGCTCTTATATCCATCGATATCTCCAGCTCAATCAGCATCCGAATAGGCTTGAAGACAATTATTGGTGTCGAAGGAGTACCAAAGCCTGAAAGACAGGGTCCCACTCACACATTTGATTATACGCTTAAATGCAAGCACGTGTGATCACGGTGCGACTTGATAATGGGCGCAAAATCCTACACTAAAGGACATGTCAGGATGACTAGCGCATAGGTAATGTAAGATACATATCATTCTCCTAAAAGAGTGTGATCTACGTCCTTTCCTTTGGTGTCTTTGCTAAGCTTAACGGATGAACGCATTATTGTACATGCATGCTTAGAGGATTCTAAATTAAATTTCATCACAAGATCTTTCGCATAATTAGATTGAGATAAAAATATCCCATTATCGATTTGACGCACTTCAAGACCTAGGAAGTAAGTAAGCTCGCCGACCATACTTATCTCAAACTCACTTCACATATCTCCTGCAAGGAGATGAGTATGTTGATCATATGTGGATACAAACACTATGTATTTGAAATAGACTTGGGCAACAAAAATTTCACTTTCATCCCAACGAATAAATAACGTCATGTCTACCGCCCCTCTGGTGAAGTCGCGAGAAAGGAAATAGGAAGTAAGCCTCTCATACCAATTACAAAGTGCTTGCTTCAAAACATACAGGGCTTTCTTTAAGTAAATGTGATTCATGTGCTTAGGGTCTTCAAACCCTTTTAGTTGTTCTAGATATGCCTCCTCCCGAAGAATGCCATTAAGGAAGGTACTCTTGACATCTATTTGATAAATCTTGAATTTTGGATGACACACGGTGGCTAGTAAAAGACAAACAGACTCTAGCAAATGTTTCAGCAAAATCAAAACCCTTTATTTGGGTGTACCCTTGAGTAACTAACCTAGATTTGTTTCGAATTATGGTACCATTTTTATCCACTTTGTTTTAGTATATCCATTGGAACCAATGACATTAGTATCATTAGGCCGTGGAACTAATTCCCACACATCATTCTTTTGAAATTGAAGAAGCTCTTCTTGCATTATATTTATCCAATGTTCGTCTTGAAGTGTTTCTTTCACATTTTTTAATCTGTCTTAGAGGTATAACCCAAGTATGTAAACTCATTTTTAAGTTGCGCTCTATTCTTGACACCTAAGTGGGCATTTTAAATAATATTGGAGGGGTCATGACTTTTATGAACCCACAGAGGTGGATCCCCTTTCTCAAGTGTGGGGTCCACCAAATCACTGTATGGAGTAAGGTTATCAACCCCGAGGGGGCATCGCTCTCACAAGATGGATCATCATCAATATCACTAAATATAGCTATAGCATCATCTTTTATAATGACATTTATTTATTCCATGACTTTAGAGCTAGTAAAGTTGTAAACCCTATAAGATCTATTATTTGGTAAATAACCTAGAAATATATCTTCATCACTACTCGAGTTGAATTTTCCTAAAAGCTCCCTATCCCTAAGGATGTATCAAGTACTCCTAAAGACTCAGAAATAATCTACATTGGGTTTCTTACCTGTCCATAATTCAAATGGTGTATGAGGATATAAGTATACCTTATTCACCGTGTGACAAGAGGTGCTTACCACTTCTGCCCAAAAATGACGGGGAACTTTCCTACCAAGAAGCATGGACCTTGTCATTTCTTGAATCATTCGATTCTTCCTCTCAACTATCCCATTTTTTTAAGGAGTGCGAACGATCGAAAACTCGTGCTTAATTCTAACTTCATCATAAAAGGCATTTACATTGAATTCCTTAAATTTAGTGCCATTATCACTTAGAAAATGATTAATGGTGACACCATGTTGATTTTGAAGGACTCGACATTTTACCATAAAAAATACAACAACATCGGACTTTGCCCTAAGAAATCCAATAATAGAATATCTTGAAAAGTCATCAACAATCACTAGGATGTACCTCTTTCCTCCTATACTCTTGGTACGAGTGCAACTAATAAGGTTCATATGAATTAATTCTAAGACGTGAAAGGTGGAAATAGAGTTTGACTTCTTATGAGGACTCTTGATTTTCTTTCCAAGTTGATAAGGACCGCAAACTGATGAGATTAGTTTTTCTAATTACGGTAAGCCACGAACTAAAGTCTTTCCTAAATAGACGCTCGAGATCTCTAAAATTAGCGTGACCCAGTCTCTGATGCCAAAGGTCGTCATTATAAACCTTGACACTATTGAAAATGATGACTTTGGAATGATAACATAACAATTATCGCTAGTCCTCACACCTCGTAATACAGTCTTACCAGATTTATCATATATACTACACTCGATCTGGCTAAACTTAACCGCTAGGTGTTCCTCATAAAGTTGTCTAATTGTTATCAAATTAGCTTTAAGTACATCAACATACAAAATATCTTCTAGTTTTGGAAAATCAAAAACTTCAATGGTGCCTCTTCCCATAATTCTAGACTGACTCCCATCATCAAAGGCGACCTTACCATCCTTGTGATCCTTAAGAGTGGTAAAGAGAAATCTATCACATGTCATATGTTTGGAGAACCCACTATCAAAATACCATTGAGAGGTATCTTGAGCCTTAAGAACAACATGAGCAAGTAATGCCTTTTCGACCTTTTCTTTTGCAACCCAAGAATGAATTGTGTTTTTAATGTTCTTGTTTTTAATGTTTCTAGTCCTTTGGTTGGAATAATTTCCTAGGGGCATAAAAACATTAGAAACTCTTTCATTAAACCTTGGGAATTTTTGACTAGATAATCAACTTGCTTTTTCAAGCTATCAAGATGGATATAGTGTGGCGTAAGAGCATGGGGATAAGAATTATTCCTAATCTCATAACAAAATTACCGGTAACCCCTACTTTTGCAAAAGGTATAAATATAGGGTTGATTGGGAGTCACTTTAAAAAGTTTCTCAGGAGGATTTCTCTTAGGTGGGTTAGGTTTGGGAGTGTTTGTCTTAGTTACAAACTTAGCTAAAGGTTCGAATTTAGTGTTTGTCGATTCACCCTCTTCATATCATATACATTTTCTCTTTTGATAACCCTTTTCTTTATAAACTAAAACCGGTTCGAGAAATAACTTCCCCATTCATCCGGAGTTGTCCTCAAGAGTGACTTTGACTTCTCGAGAGGCCTCGAGATCTTTCTCAAGTTTGAAATTTTCATTTTCAACTGTTTTGTGAACCTCCAAGGATTCATGAAGATTTTTAAAAACACGAGCTAGAGAGTTAGTCAAGTCAATCTTTTCTTTATCCACCAAAATGAGCTTCTAAGCAAGAGTAATCTTAATTGCCTCGAGTTGACTAACTATGGCCTTCTTCTCTTTCAGGACTTTCAACTCTTTTTCTAATTTCAAGATCCTAAACATCAACGTTTTATTATTCTTTTGAATAAGCAAAGACTCGGTGTATAACTCAGAATAGGCGAATCGAAAATCACTTTCTTCAACTTCACTCTCACTACCAACAAAATCTATTCCTTGTGAGTGGTTAGATACGACTTCAAGGTTTTCATGTCAAAAAATGTCAATGTTAGGATGTAACACACTAGAAGGGTGAGCATGACTAGACATGAAAGAAGTGAAGTTATATCTGGACGGACTGGAGTCATTAGAATCTTCAGACTCGTTATCACCATTGCTAAGAGTGACATTATAAACGGCTTTCTCCTTGCCATGTATCTTTATCTTAGTGGGACACTCATACACTCTATGACATCGTCCCTCACACTTAAAACACCTCTCTGAATCCTCATTTTAAAAATTATCTCTTTTAGAGTTTCCACCTTTAATTTTTTTTAGATCACGATCATTACGACATCTATTTTCCTTCTTTTTATTTTTATCCAATTTTATTTTATCAAATTTTGAATTTTGGTTCTTAAACTTAAGAATTTTTTTTAATTTCTTTGTAAATAAGGCCATATCATCAAGATCTAAATCGGACTCTTCGTCCTTTTTAGCTTTTATCGCAACTCCCTTATCTTTCTTTCTTTTATCTTTAGGAAACAAGTCTAACTCATATGTTTGGAGAGAACCTACAAGCTCTTTGAGTTTTAAGGACTCTAGCATACCTAAAGAATTAAAATCAACGACTTAAGCATTAAACATACTAGGGAGCGACCTAAGAATCTTTTTGACTACACGGTTTTCAGGGATCTTATCACCTAAATTTAAACATGAGTTAACTATATCGAAAATTTGGGCATAAAACAAATCAAAAGTTTCATTAGAAAGAAGCTTACTGTTTTGACTTTATTTAGGTCATTAGAAGCGAGATGAAATCTCGTTCGAATGACATGCTTATGTCATTAGAACGACCAGTTCAACTCGTTCGAACGACACGTCGCCTTAAGTTTTGTATAAATACATGTTTCATATTCAGAACATTTAACACTTTTGCCAACTCTGTTTCTTCATAACTTTTGCAAAAGTTCTACAAGTTTTGTGTTCTAAAACACTTTTTTAATTCACAACAAAATATCCTTTAATATTGTTCTTGTAAACTGTTTAAACCCTAGAAAGTTTTGTATCATTGTATACACCTTTGTAGAGAGGATCTCCATTACTGACTTGTGATACTTGTGGGGATTCACTGTTCAAGACAAAGGCTGAGGTTGAAGGAGGAAGACTCAGGATTTTTTAGTTCTCGAGGGAATTATTGTTGTCGACTGCAGTTATTGTGGTTCTTGCGAGAATCATTGTTGTATTTCTCTTGTAAGTTTGTAAGTTGCGATTTGCAAATTATTAGTGGAATAAAAGGTTTTGCCCTGCGGGGATTTTTTCTTAAACTATGCCTTAGTTGATTATTTTGTTTGATTTATCTGTTTTATCACAATAGATGTATGCTTGGGAAAAAATATGTTTTAAAATTGGCTTTCTCATTTACAACTTGGTGTTGCAATTTTTGTTTAGAACCACTCTTGTAATTATTTTGCATCCTTTTTAAATTGGTATCAGAACATGTTGCACTTAATTATTGTGTAAATCCATGTTTGCAACGTTTTGGGTGGTTGTTTATTCATCTCTCTTGTGTTTGTTTTGTTTTTCTCTCTTAATGGATTCTCATTTGAATTTAAAATTTGTCTAAAGAATTGAAATTCTTGAAAATCATTTTAAAAGGGTTTTGGAACTTTTACAAATTGTTCAAAATCAAAGAGATATCGTTCGTGAGAAGTTTGCTGCCTTGCGCCATAACTATATGGTTTTAAAAGTGTCCAAAAAGGAGAGTGATGATAGAGTCCATGTTTTAAAAAAATAATTAGAGTACTTGAAAAATTCTAGGGGTTTGTGCTTGTGCTAATGAGGATAAAAATAATTTGATTGATGATTATAAGGCACGTGAGAAGACTCTTAGGAATAAGTTTTCTTTCATTGATAGGGAGCAAGATAACCTTCTAGGAATGATTAAAAATATGAATAAGGAGTTACTAAAATTGGAAGAGCCTAATTCTTTGCTTGAATAAAAAAGTTTGAAATTAAAAGATGAATTAAAAGACTCGAGTAGTTTGAATAGTGATGGTAATGGCTTGTCTTGTTCTTATGCTTCGTGCGTTAAAGTCAAAACCATTGTTTGTTTTAGAGGGTCAACCAAAACCAAGGACGTTAGAAAATGTCAACCCATAGGTAACATTCCTCCAGTTTACACATGTTCACATTGTGGTAGGAAAGATCACCTTAGGCATTTTTGTTTTCATCTTGGAAGAGGTCCTAGGAGTTTAAGGATAGTGTCCTATCAGTTCCCATAACCCCTTCAGTTAGGTATACACCTGTTTGGATTAGGAAATCCATTTTGGAGATGCAAAATATAAGATTGGTCGATTCTCACATGCTTGCACATGATGCTTCAAATGTTATTTCTTATGGTTGATTGCTTGCATGATTTTGTTTGTCATACGCTAGTTGTGCTTCATGATACATGTTTTCTAGTGTTATGACATGTGTTTTTGTATTATATTTTTCTTTTATTGAGTCATATTGAAAATTACAGAAAGATTTTTTATTTATATATTTTTGAAAAAAAAATTGTTTTTTGAAAATATTTTATTAAATTCAAAAAGATTTTTTATTTTTGTTTTACACATTTGGTGTGGCATATTGGTGTGTTTGAATCCAATTCACTCCGCGATTCCATGTGGCTAGGATATTTGGTTATGACTTTAGATGCTTAGATTGATCTTAACCATGTTTATGAAGTTTTTTCGAACTTTACTTGCCATATGGATTCGACTTTGTATATGACCACTCACACATGCACGAGCTTATTGTATTTTGACTTTACGATATACATTTGAGCTTGGTGAGAAGTTCTCCTATCAATTTTATCATCTACATGTTTATTTGACTATGGAGGATTTGTGCATGTAAGAATCGTGGCCCGTGAGAGTTTGTTTACTATTGAAAAATATGAGTGTACACTTGAAAGGGCTGCGAGAGGCATGTGAACTTGTCGTGAAAGTCATCGTTTAAAAAGAGCCCAAGAAAAAATAAAGGTAATAAAAATAAATATTTGCCAAAAAGGAGCCAAAATAGTTTAGTTTTATTGATCATTCAAAAGGAATAACTTCAAAAGAAAAGAAAAGAATAGAATAGAATATATGATTGTGTTTATATTTTAAGGAATTTTAGTTGAAGATCAACGGGTTTACACAATGATACCTAGTTATGATTATTTTGTCATGACGCTATGAATTTGTAGAATCATCAATATTCTACTCTTATGTGCATTGTGCTTATTTTGTTCATTAAGTTCAACTTTATTTGTCACTTGAGGCTAAATCTTAGTTTGATAAAGTTTTGCGATCAATTAAAACTTCTTGAACGTATTTGAGTGTTTGGGTTATAATTCTTTTATTACTAGTTCACACCCATTCATTCCATTTCACATGTTTGGACACATCGATACTATGCTAGTGTGTAAAGCTTATGTGTTTCGTATCATATTATGTGATCGTTTATACCTACATATGGGTGCCTAATTTGCTTAGATGTATTTTGCATATATTATATATGGAATTGTATGTTACTTTTGTAAGTTTCATTTTTTTTTTAAATTTGAAAATTTTCAAAAATAGTTGGTTGTGTTTTCCTTTGAGATAATCATTACACATGCATGATTTATATATTTTTGTGATGATAGCTTATCTTCATATTCGTGATACTTTTCTTTACAGTTTTGTTTCTACTTGTTTGTCTATTTTGATAAAAACAAAGGGGGACGGCAAATTAAAATGAGTTTTGATGAGTTTGATTTATGGGGGAGTATTATTTATGAGTTCTATTTTGTTTCAAACTCGATGCGTTACAAGGTATATATTTTTGTCTTATGTGTGTAGGTACTGAAAGCGGAATTTAAGACACACGGATGAAGACAAAGTTTTAAAAGGAATAAGAAAAAGTTTGAAGACAAAGAGACGTATGTCGTTCCGTTCTAGGTTTGGCAATGCTGTTAGTATTTTTGTCATAGGAGATTTTTTTTATTTTAATTTGGTGTTCGATCATGTTTATTTATTTTGTACCGAAATAGCCGAAGAGGGAAATTTGTAAGAACAATTTTTCTAGGATTTTTCATAGCATAGCTTTAGGCTAGTTTAGCGTATCCCATTACAAATCATCACGGGCCGTCAAGACGAACCAAACTCAAGCATCTCCAAGTTTGAAGACTTCCCAACATCCCGATGAGGTATTAAACAATTTAGAGTTTGAATTAATTTACGGAATTAATGTTTGGGATGTTTATTTTCTCAAACGATAGACAAGAAACTTTTATTTTTGAAAAATATTTTCTGAGTTTACTTTAGGCGGAGTCTTAAATTTTCATTTGGCTCGTTCAAGTGACATCACCATGTCATTCGAATGACATATCAAGAACGGTTGATGTATGATTTCAAACGAGCATCAAACGAAGCTTATTGTTTTTATTTTATTTAGGTCGTTAAAAGCAAGATGAAATCTCGTTAGAACAACATGCTTATGTCGTTAGAACGACACGTCCAACTCGTTCGAACGATGTGCCGCCTTAAGTTTTATATAAATACATGTTTCGTGTTCAAAACGTTTAAGACTTTTGCCAACTCTGTTTCTGCATAGCTTTTGCCAAAGTTTTTCAAATTTTGCGTTGAAAACACTTGTTTAATTCACAACAAAACATCCTTGAATATTGTTCATGTGAATTGTTTAAACCCTAGAAAGTTTTGTATCTTTGCATACACCTTTATGGAGAGGATCTCCATTAATGACTGGTGATACCTGTGGGGATTCACTGCTGAAGACTGAGGGTGAGGCTGAAGGAGGAAGGCTGAGGTCTTTGTGGTTCTCGAGGGAATCATTGTTGTCGATTGCGGTCATTGTGGTTCTTGCGAAAATCATTATTGTACTTCGCTTGTAAGTTTATAAGTTGCGGTTTTCAAATTATTAGTGGAATAAAAGGTTTTGCCCTGCGGGGATTTTTCCTTAAACTTGGCCCTAGTTGATTGCTTTGTTTGATTTATTTGTTTTATCACAATAGATGCAAGCTTGGGATAAAAAGATAAAAACATGTTTTAAAATTGGCTTCCAAATTTTCAAATTGGTGTTGCAATTTTTGTTTAGAACCACTCTTGTAATTATTTTACATCCTTTTCATTGCTAAAAAGTTTAAGGCTTTTCGTTAAAGCAAAAGTGGTAGCTCAATATACCTTTGGGAAATATGAGCGATCGGATTGATATGTAATCTTTAATGCAGCATAAAATCCTAGTAGATCAATATCTTGAATGCGGACTATGATAGGACACATAAACAATCTAAATGTTTTGTCCAAAGAAAATAGCCAATACTACAAATTGACTAAATGTGGAAATTTGTCCTTACAGAATTAGGTCGCGATCCATATAGTGGTTGCACACTCTCTATATGTTGTCATAATTAGACCATGATCCCCGTATTAATTGCACGCACTCTTTAGGTTCTCAGAATTATATTTGGGCCCTCAGAATTATTCCGTGATCCACGTATCGGTCGCACACATCCCTTAGGTCTTTAGAAATAGACCTTAGCCCTCAGAATCTGACCATAATCATCCCGATGCACTAGAAGGCCCTCGGAGTTAAGTCATGATCGTCTCACACACTCCTAGGCCATTAAAAATAAGGCCTCAACCCCATAATACATTCTTGAAGCCCTGAGAATGAGTCTTTAGTCCTCCTACACTTAAAATCAGGCTTCAACACTCAGAATTCGACTCCATTCCCCCTATGCCTTCAGCCCTCAGAATGAGCACCCTCGCATACAATACATAGAGTTATGACATGTAGGGACTCAACACTAATAACTTCTATAAGGGAGTTTATCTTTCGACAGTACTTCACTTTTCCTAAGATCACCCGTTGAGGGTCTTAGTAGACACCTAATTCCACCACCCCCGCACTCTTTCATAGGGTCCAAATAAAGTCCTTTCAAATCCTTAGCCCCAAGTCCTCCTTCAAACCCTAACCGAAGAACAACTGTACACTCTGAAACTCATTTGACTTTGGTTAACTCTCGAACCAAGGAGTATCTCAATAAACTTTCATATAGATCTTAATACTCTTACTAACGGTCCTGATCTTGTGATAATCGGGCTTACGGTTCGTATTTTATGACCAAATAACCATTTATGCTTGTTTATCGGCAGGGTTGTAGGAGGGTGGAGGTTTCCTCTCGCAGCAAGTCTAACCACCATGTCGGTAAGAAAAGTAGGGAGTATTCCATCCATCACGTCCCTGAGGACATCTTGGTCCTTTTGTTCCATTAGGGTTCTCTTATTTAAGGAAACCTTGACCTCATTTGAGAAGAACCTAGACCTCAAAATCAGTGCAACAACTTTCCTTAAATTTATAGACTATCACTTTCACCACATTGCCTTACATCACCCTTGGCTCGCCTTTATCCACCGTTCCACCATCGCTACCTATACAAAAAAAATCAGCCTGCAAAATTCCCAAAAAACAAAATTCAAAGAGTTTGAAGGTCTAAACATCTTTATATTCCACTTTGCCTAATAATTCTCATTTCATATACTTTAGGGTGTTTTTAGCATATTCTTAGTTGATTTTTCTTTACTTTATCACTATTCTTACGCTTTTATTACATATATATCTTCAAACTTATTTTTTATAAATAAAAAAACCCAAAAAAGGGGCTCATACCTTAGTTCCCAATTTAGGGTTATCTCACTTTTTAACACACTTTCATCACATTTTGCACACTTTTTCATAAAATAAGAGACATACTCTAGATTCGACTCTGGTCTAGACCCCACCCTTATTTCCATATACGAACTACATGGACTTTGATGTCATTTTCAGCTACGTAGGCATCCCAAAGTTATTTTAGGATTCGATTCCTCCTTTATTCATGTTGATATATTGGTACCTTAGACTGACTCTGTGACACCCCGCCTATTTTAATCCCAGGTGATCAGCCCATTATTAAATTAAACATGAATCATTAATGGTTTCATTATTAGCATCACTGTCGAACACAATTAGATTACTAATACCCTAATGGCTTAGTGTTAAAATTTTGATTTTTTTATTAACATGAAATAATTTAAATTACTAAATCACATTCAGCATTCCAGTAAACAACAAAATAAATGACAAAGCAGCTAACTGAATAAATGTGTTTGGAATAAACACTCCAGAAAGAAATCCACATACAATAATCCATAAGTAAAACCAATCCAGCAACTAAAAATAAAATGGAAATAGAATGTCTCTGAAATAACCACTAACTAAGGATGGGCGACATGCCTAGCTGGGATAAATAAAATAATGAACATGAATTGAAAGAAGTGAAAGCGTCTACTACCGAGGTTCTGCAACGTTCACAGTAGTCGTAGCACAGCAAATGTGAATGGACTCCTAGGCTTGGCCTCCCTATGGCCGGGCACCTAAAACGTTTTTACAAAAATATATTTGAAACGAGTCAGAGCACAAGAAAAAAGTTTGGAAATATTTTGCAATTATTTAAAATGCAGAAAGAGCAGATATTATATACATGTTAATTTCATGTACCCTCACTTGAGATCCTCACCTCTCAACTATTGTGCATGCCTAACGTATTCTCCTAAACCAGCCTAGTTACACTACCCCGCCTAACTAGTCCTATTAAGTCTCTACCTGCATCCTAATTCATTGAGCCCACCTGTATTGCCCATACAATATGTTATCAAATTTCTAAACTCTTTAGCTAATTTAAGATCTCCAATTAAGTATTTATTTTCGCATACTTAGGTTACTTTAGATATCATCGTCTTTGTTTTCTACTAATATACACATAGTAGAATAAGTCACATGCATATATAAATACCACTCTTGTTACATATATGAATACGGCATACCTAGGCTAAGACTTGTGATGCTTGTATACTCTTCTATCAAGTCCTGGTACATTACGTACTAAATAAAGGACTTCCGGTTCCGAATCACTCTTGAACCATAAATTTACGATTCACATAATTTGGAGGCGAACATAGTTCTAAGCCTTTGGGAAATGAACATACCTAACGCACCCAAATGATCGGTTACACTATCATAAACACATGCTCAACCTTAAGTTCTATGTTCTGAGGCACGAGTCTAAAATCCCCCCAATGGGCTCATCGGGATAAGGTTGTCCACGATGCGGAACCTCCCGTGATAGAAGGTAGCGTTAGTATGTTCACACACATAAAAATCACACAATAGGTATCCACAAAAACTATATATATAAATCATCAGTATAGGTTACACGCAACCTTTAATATACCCCGTACGTAGTACGTAACTCTCGCGTGTCCTACGTATCATCAATTAATCATTATACTTCTTGGTGTATATTTTCGAGTATTTCCCACTACTCGAAGGGCCCCGGTCACTCCTTAAGATTATTTCAGCAGTTATTTCACTCATACCCTACTGGTAAGGTATAGGTTCTATCACCTTCACCATGACTCGTTCTAATTCTCCCGAATTCATTACATTACAAATTATGTCAATTAATCTTAGCCTTAATTCTCTCATTTATGACTAAGTACCAACCCTACCAAGGTCTACTATATCTCATAATATCCCTCATTATGCCTTAATGATGTCCCATAATTGTCCCCGACAATTATTCACAAGTTCTGGGCTTAAATAAGAGAAAATGCCAAAATTCTGGGAAACCAAATCGATTTACCCAAGGACTGAATCGATTCGCCTTACCGAATCGATTCTCCCTTGGGCCGGATCGATTCGAAATGTACCAGTTCGTCTCCTTCGTTCAATTTTTTGCATTTTTCACCATTTTTTACCCTTCCATCCTCCATCACACAGTCCCAAACTCCCAACCAAGTATACCAAACCATATAAAACATATATAAATGATTTCTAATGTATCCAAATCATTAAATCATCAAGGGGAATAATTTAAATCGAATTACTTCTACATTTTAATTCCAAAACGCTAAATTATCATTTCTTGGTTCAAGAACATCAACAAACCCAGATTTCTCCACATTCTCATGTTACTAATTTATCATATTCGCGTTACATACATTGGTGGATTTTATCTATCATGATTTCTACCCAATTAACATGAATTAAATCTCCAATTTAAAGCCAAAATCATTTATTCGTGAACATTATTCTATCCTACACTAACATGGATAGTATATAAACTCAAATTTTGAAAGATAAACACTTCTATCGAATTTTAAGTCTGATTCTCTACAAAAAAAAGTGATAGGGTTGTCTTCCTCCTCTCCTCCCGATCTACACTCCGATGGTGGTGGTGGTGGTGGTGGTGCAAAAATGGTGTGGGAAGCCTTGGAACTCCTCCCCTTCCTCCTCCAGTGGCCTCTTTCTGATATTCTAACTTCTAACCCTAGCACCTTCAACCTACCAGGTGATATTACCTTTGCAAACTCGTAGGTCCCTCTACTTCAAAAATCCAAAAGACCAAAATACTCACCCAGGGTGTTAGTTTGGCCTAAAAATGCTCCGGGACCCAATTCAAACCCCCGAGTACACTTTTCTGACTATTTAGACCCTTTTAGACACATTGACGCACTCAAAATGACCATTTGGATTACCCATAATTAATTCACATCTTACCTCATAAATTTAAGTTCTGACACGATTGACACTCGCGTCCCAACTAAATTACCATAACTGTCGTATTTCTCACTCACGGCAATCATAGTGAATTCTTAATTTATTACTCGTTCAAGAAGTAATACTCAATGTAATTCATACAAATAAATATTAACCCTTATCTCACTACTTAATATTTATTTTAACTCGGATTAATTTCCAATTAATTTTCCATTTTAATTTAATTGATTCCAATTTAAAAATCACTAAAAATATGGGGTGTTATAGACTCGTTCCCATATTCTCCATACACATACCCACACACTTGCACATACACATATTCTCAGTTTGTACACTTGGCATATATGGCATATTTAATGTATTATACACATTCTCACACACTTTAGTCTGAGAACATTTTTGTTGCCCATGGGAGACCGAAAGGGTGGAATGGGTGCCTAACATTTTCTCATTCCATAAAAAAGTCTCCAAGTCCACATCTTATTTGGTTCACATGCACTAGTTGTTTTCTCTGAGATGGATAATAATTTTGTCTATTCTGAGTAAAATAAACTGACGACTCTGATCTTTACATATTCACGCACCACCTCATATCACCAATGATGGTCATTTTCAAGATCTTTAAGATCCCACAACGTAAGTTTTTCACGTAAGGGGAGCGGCGAGAGGGGACAGAACGGCCACAGTTTTGCATATCACACAAATCCACAACACACAAATATGTCTAAACGTATTAATGCAACACCAACCTATGAGTGGATAGGTATTCAATCTAAATCATTACAAAAAATACCCAATTCATAAGTACAATTAACATAAAAGAGAATTTGTTGAAATGGAAAGAGAGAGAGAGAGAGAGAGAGAGAGAGAGAGAGAGAGAGAGAGAGAGAGAGAGAGAGAGAGAGAGAGAGAGAAGACTATTAAGAAAGAAAAGAAGCGATTATGTTATTCCATACGCCCCCAATCGATTACAAGTTGTCTTTTATCGGCTATAACTACCTAATATGGACAATGCCTATTAACTAGTTGCAATAACTATCTAACTGTTGCTAATATCTAACTACTAGATGGTGTATAGTTATGATACTTCTCAATACATGTGATAAAGTAGTATGTAGTCCAGTTAGCATGACATTCCCCACCTCTTAGGAAGATCCTTGTCCCCAATGATCAAAATCAGAAAATTGCTTTTGTAGTGTGTGGTAGTCTTCCCAAGTAATTATGACACCCTGATCAGTCCTTTATTAACTTAAATCAAAATGTCTGGTTGGTTTTTCTTAGCATCACTGTCGAAAACAATTTTCTTTATTAATCACCTAATAAATAATTAAGCAAAGTGTCAAAAACATTTAATTTTATAAATTAAGCCCTATTGTTATAATTTAATATACGAAACCATTTTCATGAACATGGATAATAATATTAAAAAACCAAACCATCCAAATAAAATAAACATGCTAGATTAATCATCCAAATAAAATATCTCAAATCGCAGGAAAATAAAATAATTAAAACAATCCCAACTAAGCTAAATACGGAAATAATAAGGAGTACAAGTCTCTCTGAACAAAGTAAAATTGAAAATGGTCGACACATGCCCTATCTAATAATGACTAAATAGAAAACTGAGGAGACAAGGATGAAATCGTCTACTGCAAGGACCTGCAACTCCACACTAGCTGCAGCACGTCAACAGTCCAAGGATCTAAGCCTGAACTTGTATATATATATATATATATACAAGAGAAAGAAAAGACAACAGGAAACAGGTCAGAGACTGAGTGTAAAACAGCTTTTAAAATTATTTAGCAAGTATATAAAATGCTTACCAGTTGATATTACATACATGTTAGTACCTCGACACTCACTTGAGAATTCTCACCTCTCAACTAGTGTGCACGCCTAACGTACTACCGAATTAATCTTGATAAAGCTAACCCAGTTAACTATTCTAACCAAATATTCCCTTAACAATCTTAATTCGTGTGATCGCATCACTAACATTAATATATGATAACTTTTCTTACGAATTTATCAGTTCGGCTATATATATCACAATATAGCTTTAGATACTAATTTTTTTAATATCAATTATCCAATGTTATCTACTTACAAGCACAGTAGAGGAATCACAGGTATATGTATATATATTTATCACTCATATAATATATACTAATAGGCACCCCACATAAAATCTATGGTATTAGCATACTCTGCTATCAAGTCCCCGTATCTCTCGTACAAAGGGGAATACTAGTTCGGAATCACTCTCGAACTGTATTAACACAAAACACACATAATGGAGGCGAAGCATAGTCCAAGTCTCTAAGAGGTCAGCACATAGCCTCACGCCTCTTAGGACCATCTGACTACCATTCTCGGATAGCCTATACTAAGGATGTTATGTTCTAGGGTACAAGTCAATATCCCCCATAAAGGTCCAATCGAGATAAGACTGTCCCGACATGAAAACCTCCGTGATAGCAAGTAGCGTGGGTATGATTACACACAGATATACAATATTATATATATATATATATATATATACATTCACCCATATATATTCACATTATTCAGCTAGGTACGCCCACGACTCATAATATATTTGAACCATGCGTGGCGCATAACGCCCGAGTTCTACGTATAATTAAGTCATTCTTTTATTCTCTCAATTACCACAAGTCCTTAAGTCCTTCTTGACTCTCGAAGTGTATCCTCTTGATAAATATAAAATCAGTAGGTGTACACTCATTACCCTACTAGTCTAAGTCCTTCTTAATTCTCACGAGACATAATTTAACGTACGCACGATTTTCCACTCAATTTATACCCCCGAAATCCTATGGTTAAATATCATATAAAGTCGTATTACCCAGACCCTACTTATACCCTACTGGTCCTTCCCAAGTTCCATTATGATATTTAAATTATGTCCAAGGGTCCTTACACAGTGGGATCGAATTAACATTAAAAAGGGAAAGAAGTTTCAATTTCCAGGACGAGTCGATCGATCGATGAAAAGGGTCGATCGATCGATCCAGTCGATCGATCGATATTCTTGAGTCGATTGATCGATCGAGCAGTTCTTGGCTCGGGTTCTACAATTCTTTACCTACGGGTTTCATCTACTTAAATCCTCAAAACCTCTATTAATTCATCCCAAACTCCCAAACAATCACACCAATAGTTGTATTATCCTACATACATGATTTCTAACATAAAACAGATACAAATTCATCAAGGGCCATCAATTAAAGGGGTTAATTCAAGCTAATTAATCAAGAACCCTATTTTATCATCATCATTAATATCTTCCCAATTCTTCCAGAATTTAACTTCTATTAGACATCAATTTCGTAGTTAATCATCTACATATAACAATAGGGTTGTCCTAGCATGGTTTCTACTCAGAAATTCGATATAAATCTCCCAAACATCATTTAACTTTCATGAAAACATAAATAATTATCTCCTACACTAGCATGGATGTTTTATCAACTAAAGAACAACAAGTTAGATACTTGCTTCAAGAATGAAAGTCCGAATTGTAGAAGATGATGGTATGATCCCGCTCCTCGTTCTCCGATCTATGCTTTGGTGGTGGAATCGGTGAGAATGGTGTAGGGTTGGTGGTTTTCCTCCTTGGAAGCCTTCTCTCTTTCCTCTTCCTTAGCCTTTCTTCAACTCCAATGTTTCTAACCCTCGAGGACTCCTATTTCCATCAGATATAACCTCTCAATTTTCGTCATTAATTCAGGCCTAAAATGGGCAATTACCAAAATGCCCTCCCAGGTTGCTGGTTAGGCCTAAAAACTCCCGAGACCCGAACTAAACCCCCGGGTACACTTTTTAGACTATCTCGATCCTTATGGACACATTAGCACACTCAAAATGACCATACGGGAAACTTAGAATTTATTTACTTTGTATTCCATTAATTTAGTCCAGACACGACACACGCGTGTCCCGACTTAATTTTCATAATTGTCGTATTATTCACTCGCGATAATTTTAATAAATTCAATCTCATATATTACTTTACTCATATAGTAATATTCAACATAATTCTCACCAATAATTACTAACTCTCGTCATGCTAGTAAGTATATATTTTAAAATCCGGATTAATATTAAATTAATTTGTCCCAATTTAATTTAATTAATCCTACAATTAAATACCATAAAAATACAGGATATTACAATAGTATCATTCGGATGTGCATGATACCACCTTACCAAAACTTGAACCACTGCTTTGTTGTTTCTGTTAACCATCCTTTTCCCAATTACTTCCACCGATGCCACCAAAAATTGGCCTTCGGCTCCTACTTTAGGTAAATCTGCATTGGTAGGTACAAGAGATCCCACTTTTTTCTTCAAAAGTGAAACTTGAAAAATTGGATGAATAAGGGATTCAACTGGTAATGCCAATCTATAAGCCACTAGTCCTAATTGGTCTGTGATCTGGTAAGGGCCAAAGAACCTTGGTTCAAGCTTCAAATTGTGTTTGAGGGAAACTGAGGTTTGCCTATGAGGTTGTAACCTTAAGTAAACCCAATCTCCCACATTGAATGTCCACTATGTTCTCTTATTATCAGCATAGTGTTTAAGTTCTCCTTTAAGATCTGTTGTAACAAATGTCTCTCATTCACCCAATGATGTAACTTAGAAGTTGGGTGTTGAGGTTGAATCGCAAAAAATGGAGGTTTGTAACTATAGAGGGCTTCAAATGGGGTCATTTTAAAGGTTGTATGGTAATTAGAGTTGTACCACCACTCTGTCATAGACAGCCATTTAACCCACTATTTAGGTCTAGCCCTTGTCATACATTCGAGGTAGTTTTCTAAGCATTGATTGAGCCTCTCTGTTTGGCTATCAGTTTGAGGATGATATGATGAGTTGTGTAGTAAAGTGGTTCCAAGCAATTTGAATAGTGTCTTCCAAAATTGGCTCAAAAAAATAACATCTCTATCTGAAACAATAGTGGTGTGTAGGCCTCATAATTTATGCACATTGTCAAAGAAGATGGTGGCTACCATTTCAACATTGTAGGGATGAGAGAGGGCAAAGAATTGATCATATTTGGTGTACCTATCCATAATAACTAGTATGAAGTCTTGTCCACTATATTTGGGCAGCCCGATGATGAAGTCCATTACAATGTCAGTCCAAGGAGTGGGGGGATGGGTAAGGGTTGCAGGAGACCACGGTACGCTACATTTTCATGCTTGTCTTTTTGGCAGGTATCACATGATCTCACCCATTGAGTGATGTCTTTATTCATCTCTGGCCATTAAAAGCATCTCATCAACCTCTTGATGGTGCCCTTGATGCCTGAATGGTCACTGTACTGGATTCGTGTCCTTCCTTCCTGATGTTATGTCTCAAAGGCCCTTTGGGTCCTATGACAATCCTGTTATGAGACCTTAACACTCTATTGGTGAATGTATAAGGTGGTTTACTAGAGGCATCAATCAATAAAGTTGTAATGATTTCTTATAGATATTGGTCAACTTCTAAACCGGTATCAACTTCTTGTATCCAATTTGGTTATATTATGGTGATTATGTTACATTCTCCTTTATGTCCTTTCTTTCTTGATAGGGCATCTACCATGATATTATCTACTCCTTTTTTATACACAATAGTGTAGTTATAGCCTAAGAGTTTAGTCAACCATTTTTTTTGCAACATGGTAGACACTCTTTGTTCCAAAAAATATTTAAGCATATGGTGATCAGTCTTAATCATAAAGTTATGGCCATTCAAATATGATTTCCATTTATCAATAGCATACACAATAGCCCAGAGTTATTTTTCATAAGTGGATAGTCCCTTATTGGTTTGTGGTAGTGCTTTAGTGATATAAGCAATAGGTCTTCCTTGTTGCATCAGGATAGCCCCTACACCATAATCGCTTGCATATGTCTCCACTACAAAACTTTGGTGAAAATTGGGTAATGAAAGAACTAGAGTTTTAGTCGTGGATTCTTTTAATTGCTTAAAATCCTTTATAGCATCTTCACCCCAATGGAATCCATCTTTCTTAAATAAATTTGTCAATGGTTTTCTAATGTGACAATATCCTTTAACAAATTTTCTATAATAACCCATGAGTCCCAAGAATCCTCCCATTGCTTTGACATTCTTTGGTTTAGGCCAATTTTTCATGCATTCAATCTTGGTGGGATCTGTGAAAACTCCTTCAGCATTCACATTGTGTCCTAGATACTCCACTTGAGTTTGAGAAAATGAACAGTTAGATTTTCCTAGCATATAATTTGTTGACTCTGAGTAATTCTAAAGTGGTCCCAAAATGTTGTAAGTGTTCTGTCAATGATTTACTGTACACTAGTATGTCATCAAAAAATACCAAAATGAATTTCCTCAAATGTGGTCTGAAGACATTATTCATTAAACCTTGGAAGGTAGTTGGTGCATTAGTAATCCCAAAAGGCTTAATTACAAACTCATAATGCCCTTGATGGGTTCGAAAATCAATTTTCTCTATGTCTGTTGCGTGCATACAAATTTGGTGATAACTCGACCTTAAGTCCGAAAAAAACACTACTCCATTAAGATCATCCAATAACTCATTTATTACTAGTATTGGGTACTTGTCCTTCATAGTGAGAGAATTTAATTCTTTGTAGTCAATATAAAACCTCAAAGTATCATCCTTCTTCTTTACTAGAAGTACTGATGAGGCAAAAGGGATGGAACTAGGTCTGATCACTCCATTATTTAACATCTCTTGTACTAGTTTTTAAATTTATCATTTTGGAAAATGTGGATACCTATAGGATCTATTTCTTGTAGGATTGTTTCCTTCTTTCAACACTATCTTATGATCATGATATATATGAAGGGGAAGACTTGTTAGCTCTTAAAACACATTAGTATACTCATATGGCTTTGTTTTTATATGTTCCAGAGGTTTTTAGTTGTACTCGAAAATGGAATACAATTGAACCATGACTACTGGTGCCTCTTTTCTGCACAAGTTCACCAATGATTCTACAGTAATACGTTCCAACTGGGCCTCCTCTTTAAACTCACACTTATGTTCTCCTATAATCTCAATTTCTTAGCCACGTCTATTGAAATGCATGCTGTAATTTTTCCAATCAATGTACGTAGGAATCATTTCTTATTACCATAACATGACCAGTACCATATGACAGCCCCCCAATGCTAGGAGCCTGATGTTGGTTTGAAATTGATGTCCTTCCATTACCCACATAAAGTTTGGTCACTTCGCTTGAGTCTCCATATGTTCTCCATTAGCCAAAGTTACTCTGATGGTGTTTGTGGGTAAATTTCACACCCTATCTGTTTAGCTATGTTAAGGTGTAAGAAATTGTGAGTGCAACCTGAATCAATGAGTATAGACAGTGCTACCTTCTTTGACATGCCTCTCATATTTAAGGTGTGTGGCCCAGCACATCGGATAGTGCATTCATAGAAATGGCCATTTCTGATTCTATTTCTTCATCATTCTTGTCAATTTCCAACCATTGCACTGCTACTTCTTCATTTTTCTTCTCTTCCTTCCTCTTCTTCTCCCAAAATCATGTACAGTTGTTTCTTCTTTCACTTATGGCCCACATGGTACACCTCATCACAATGGTAACACAAACGTTTGGCTCTTTTTGCTTGTATTTCTTCTTCACTGATTATTTTCACATGTATAGAGTTTATGGGGGTAACACCTTTGAAATTGGTGTTGGGAAAAGGATTTCTCGGTTTATAGTTTGAGCTTGCGGAATTGGGGAAAAAATTAAGAAGAATGTTACGGATATGTTTTTGAAAGTGGGTTTTGGTTGGTAGTAGGGTAAGAATTGAACCCTTGAGAATAGTTTCTCGGGGAAATATTGTTTTTCTTGGAAAGGGCTTCAAGTGTGGTTTCTTTCTTTTGTGCAAGAATTAAAGCTTATAATAGGGTGGTGGGATTGAACATCTCTATGGTGCTCTTAATTTCATCCTTCAATCCACTTATGAAACTGGTTACTACATATTTCTCTTAGAGTCCTTTGTTATCCACCATCACTAGTGACTTGAGGTCGTCAAATTTATCCTGGTACTCTTTCACAGTGCATGTCTATTGTAACTTGTTGAACTCTCCTATGACATTGTCTTTGTATGCAAATCTTGCGCATATTGCTTCCATGAAAGGCTCCCATGGTAGATTGACATTGTTATTGAAATAAGCTTGAAACAAATGATCTGCTTTACCTTTGAGGTACATAGAGGCATAAGAAACCTTTTGTGGCTCTGGTACTAGATTGATTTGAAAATATCTTTGTGTCTTCAACACCCATACTCTTGGATCCTCACCATAGAATTTTGGAATTTCAATTTGGGCTTCCTGTGATTTTGACCAAACTGATAGAGGTTATCTGGGTTATTTAATTCTGCTTGAATCCCAAATGATGATCCCTCATGTGTATCTGATCTCACACCACCCATGCGAATGATTCCTTCATGAATGGGTTCATTTTCCCTCAATTGTTGAGCTACGAAATTATCGATCCCACCTTTAACCCATCAATCGTTTGTTCAATTGATTTCATCATATTCTCTATCCTATCAATTCTTCCTTCCACCGCTGATGAAATTGTTTGAATATTCTGTACACTCTTGGTTAGTTCTTGAACTGTACCTTCTATTTGTTGGTATATTGTTTCCATTGTTACCCTACTCACTTCAAGAAAGATCTCCAATACCAATTGTAATGATAATCAATCTAAATCATTATAGAAAATACCCAATTCATAAGTACAATTAACATAAAAGAGAATTTGCTGAAATGAGAGAGAGAGAGAGAGAGAGAGAGAGAGAGAGAGTATTGAGAAAGAAAAGAAACGATTATTTTATTCTAGATGCCCCTCAATCGATTACAAGTTTTCTTTTATAGGCTACAACTAACTAATATGGACAATGACTATTAACTAGCTGCTGTAACTATCTAACTACCAGATGTAGGGGTGGACAAAAAAAAGACCGACTCGATTGACCTGATTGGACCGGACCGAACCGAACCGGACCGGACGCACTTTTATAGGCTTTTTTATAAATCGGTCTTAATTCGATCCTAAATTAAGAGACCCGAAATATTCGGTCCAGTCTAAAATATCTATTGTAATTTCGGTCTTAGGATCGGACCGGGCCGTTTAATTTAATATTATATAATATATATTAGTTTTATTTTATATAAATATATCATATAACTAAACCCTAACTAAAGACACACAACACTTGCACCATATAAAAAATACACGACCGCTCTCTCCTCCTCCTCACTTTTTTGTCATTCTCTTTCATCAACAAACAATCTGGTGCTATGAACGAACACCATTGATCTCCAACCCCACGGACAATGGTCGATCTGCAACTGATCTCCCACCAACAAGGTCGATCTCTCCGATCGATCTCCAACTGATACGGTGGATCTCCACTGATCTATAACTCTTTGGTCCATCTTCAACTGTCTGGTCACCATGAACACACAGTCTAGTGCTGTAAACACCAGATCCATGAGCCCAAAACAAATGGAGATGGTCAGGACATTAGATCCGGCTCACCTCCCCTCCACATGGTTGCTCCGGTTCCGACGTATAACTCTACAGGGCCTATTTCGACGATGGAGAGAAAACAGATAGCCACGGAGGTATATTCTGATTTGCAATTTTTTTTTCTTAACTACAATATTCTGATTTTCACTTTTTTGTTCTCAAGTCTTAACTACATTTTTTTGTTCTATCCATTTTGGGTTCTTGATTTTGGGGACATACAGTTTTTAATTTTTGATGATTGATGATTCTAGAAGAGTTCGGTCTAAAATTTTGATTTTGGTTTTGCTAAAATAGTTCGGCCTTTGTAAATAGATGATTGATGATTTTATAATTTTCTGTTTGTGGATATAAATTGATGATTGATGATTCTAAAATTTTCTGTTTGTGGATTTAAATTGATGATTCTAAAATTTTCTGTTTAAATTGATGATTGATGATTCTAAAATTTCTGTTATTTTTTTTCCATGTGTAGATGGATGGAGTGAGTGAAGATCCGACGAATGCTACTTTACGCAGTTCGCCGGTGTCACCAAGAACTCATCCCATGCAACAGAAACGAAAAAATGCATCTACGGTATGGGATCACTTCCATAAAAATACTGATGTCAAAAGGCCTAGAGCTATTTGTAATTATTGTGGCATTTCTTATGCGTGCGACTCTAAAAAGAATGGGACTAAAAATATGAAACAACACACTCCTTCCTGTAGAGAGTTACCCTCTAATAAGAGATTAGTAGATGATGGACAAAAAAAGTTATCATTTATGCTGAAAAAGAACCAAACGGAAATGAGACAAGTTCAAATTTATTGTCCATCTCTTTTAATGTGGAAGCTTGTCGTCAAGGGCTGGCCGAAATGCTTATAATTGACCAGCTGCCATATAAATTTGTGGAGAATTAGGAATTTAGGAGGTTTATGTCTCTCACACAACCAAAATTGCATATTCCTAATCGTCAAACAATTGCACGAGATTTCCTAAACATATATGTGGATTCAAAGAAAAGGTTGAAAAAAGATTTAAATGGTCAAAAGATTTGCCTTACCACCGATACATGGACTTCCATTCAAAATGTAAATTACATGTGTCTCACCGCACATTATATTGATAAAGAATGGAATCTACACAAAAAGATTTTGAACTTTTGTCAAGTCAAAACTCATAACGGTGAAAAATTAGGACAAGTGGTTGAGGATTGTATGTGTGATTGGGGGATAGATAGTATTTTCACTCTCACGATTGATAAAGCTAGTTCTAATAATGTTACCATTAGTTATTTGAAAAGAAAGACAAAACTTTGGAATGGTACCATTTTGGACCATGAGTATTTACACATTAGATGTTGTTCACACATTCTCAATTGTTGGAGATGGATTAAGGGACATGAACGAATCAATTGCAAAAGTGCGTAGGGCTGTAAAATATGTGAAGTCGTCACCTTCTAGGTTGGTAAAGTTTAAAAATTATTGTGAGAAGCAAAAGATAGAATCAACTGGTTTGTTATGTCTTGATGTTCCAACGAGATGTAACTCCACATTTATGATGTTGGAGGTGGCCATTAAATTTGAGAAAGCATTTAAAAGGATGGAGGAAGATGACAATGATTATTTGTCCTACTTTGGTGTAGAGGAGGAAAATGATGGTGATAGTGACGAGAGGGAAAGAGGGTCGATGTTTGGTAGAAATTTAGGACATCCAAAATTTGAGCATTGGGAAAAAGCTAAGAGTTTTGTGAAATTTCTTCGAATCTTTTATAATTCTACTCTAAAATTCTCGAGGTTATTATATGTTACATCCAATGCTTTTTTTCACGAACTTGTGATTATTGAAAGTAAGTTGGTGCATTTGAAAAATTATGGTGATGATTTTTTATCTTCAATGGACGGGAAAATGATTGCCAAATTTGAAAAGTATTGGAATGTAGAGAAAATTAACTTCTTGTTGTTTATTGCCATTGTCCTTGACCCACGTTACAAGTTAAAGTATGTTGAATTTTGGTTTAGTGAGTTGTATGATTGTGTTAAATCAATGGAGTTGTCAAGAAGAGTTAAAGATACATTAATTCGTTTGTTTGAGTGGTATGATGGTCATAAATCATCTAATGCATCTTCAAATAATATGAATAAACCAATTAATGTGGTTGGGGTTGATGAGGCTGAGGATGGTCGTGCATTTTTAACATCTCAATTTGAAAGGCATTTAGAGTCGGAGGATAATTTAGGTGCAAAATCGGAGGTGGAAAAGTATTTATTGAAAACTTGTGAAGTGGAAAATAATAACGTTAATGTTCTTGGTTGGTAGAAAAATAATCAAGGCAAGTATCAAGTGTTATCTCGTATGGCACGAGAAGTATTAGCTATTCTCGGATCTACCGTTGCCTCCGAATTTGCTTTTAGTACGAGTGGTCGTGTGCTTGATCCTTTTCGTAGCTCTCTAGCTCCTACAACGGTGGAGGCACTTGTTTGTGCACAAAATTGGCTCAAATCTTCAACAAAACCTATCAACATTCGAGATGCCATGGATGAAATTCAAGAAATGGAGAAACTTGATTCAGGTAGTTAATTTTAAATTTTAATGTATATTTTTCATAATTTAAATGTTAAACTTTTGTTATTGAATTTTTATTTGACAAAATCTTTGTTTTGTATTTTTGTAGAAATATTGGGAGAGAGATTCAAGACCTTAATTTCAACTATTGTGGTGGATTGATGTGCCTTTTGGAGGAGGTGGAGGAGACTCGAGGACTTTGTTTTAGCTTACTTTTGAAGCTATTTTGTTTTTATTCTTGAATATGGGAGTTGTAATATGGTGGACATGTAATATTTTCTTAGGGTGGACATGTAATATTTTCTTATGGTGCTTGCTTGGACATGTAATATTTTCTTATGGTGGACATGTTTTTCTTTTGAAGATATTTTAATGCTTGCATATTATTGGGCAAAACATCATTTTATTCTACCAAAATTACGCAAAACTGGACAACACATTTGAAGGAAAAAACAACACCTTAAATGATGCCAAACAGTACCTTAAATGGTGCAGAACAACACTATTTTCAATGGCAAAACAACACCTAAAATGTTCAAAACAGCACCTAAAAAGTTCAAAACAACCTTTAAATAGTACAAACAACAAAAAATTAATAGTTTTTTTATTGAAAAATAAAGTAAATAAATGTAAAAAATGGACCGATTATTAACCGAACCGGACCGAAAATAGCCTAGACCGATTAAATATGCTAAACCGATTAAATCGGTCCGAATTCGATCTTCTCAAATACAGGACCGAATAATTCGGTTCGACGTCTAAAATGATCAAAAATCGGACCGGACCGCGCCCACCCTTAACCTGATGGTGTATAGTTCTGCTACTTCTCAATGCATGTGATGAAGTAGTCTCTAGTCCAGCTGACATGGCAGAATAAGCAAGACAATATATATGTATGTGAAGAATGCAGTTTGATTCATCTCAGAAATAAGACCATTTAGACATTCTTCTGTTAGAAAAACACAAAACCAACACTTAATGATTGAATATAAATTAACACTGTGTAAATGAGACAGTCTTTATGTGAATTCTCCATTCGCAAATTAATCAGGAGAGATCCACCATGAAATTGTTTAAACAACGAATGCTTGTGAAAATTTCGATGTTCCCACATACAACACCATTTAGGTTGAGGCAGAAAATTATACAATAAACATAAGGATATAATAAAGGAATCAATCACACGAGAATACTGGGTTGTGCGTGGTTCGGCCATTAATGGCCTACGTCCACGGTGGGGTTTGGTTCTCATTCTTAACTATAATCTCTTGTGTAGTTACAATGGAACTCTTTTGAGGGGCGAGCTTAATTACTTTTTTACAATGATTATGTGTCTTTATATAAGCCAATAAAACATTAGGGTTTGCACTTAAATAGGACATGTGCTCCTGTTATTTGACTGACTTCATATACATATGTAACATGTGACTAAAATCATCGGTCACCGCCTTCAGTCTTTGGGGACCTCGTCTTTGATATGATCAGTCGAGTGTTCGTCCCGTTCGGCCGAATGTTCGTTCGGTTCGGGATCAAAGGATATTTTTTCCTCATCATCTGTAATATATAATGTAATTTTAAAACAAGTTCTTCTTCATTCAATAAGATTCAAACTTACAAAACATTACACAAGGTAAAATACAAAAGTACATCAACGATAATTTCTTAAATTAATCCCTGATACAACACGCTTCGTCGGCACGAAAGCATTTACTAGGTTATTTTGGGTGATGTTTTCGGCTAAGCATGAATATAAAAACATCTTTGATTGTCAAGATAACTCCAACTATGATGTGGTTCGCATATTTGAAGTTCGAAAGCAGGACCTTGCGGTGGATGGAGCCGTTGAGGGTACATGTTGGATCATTCAACTCAATGTTGAAGTCGTCCAACCCATTTGGGCAGATTGACTTGAGTATGGTTACAACCTATAGTTTTAAGTTGTGATAGATGAACCCCAAATAAATATAATAATCATATAGTAAAACACTTATCAAGAAAAACTTACAGCTCGATAATGGGAGATTGCGTATCTTCTGCAGGGTTGTGTGGTTGAACTCTATTTAACCGTTGTCCAGTGTTGTTGCATAGGGGTCTTTACAGAAGTCACCATCGTACCCAGGCTCAACGATGTGTTCATGGATAAAGTATTGTGTTGGGAGAGGGGTACCTATCAACTTTCACGACCTCTCTCTCTCTCTCAATTGGACCTTACTTGTCGATCTGGGTACAATACAATCAAAAGAATTGTTTCTTCTTTTTGGTAACTGCTCAGTGTAACGTTAAAAAGTATCATTCGGAGGTGGTGCTTTCTTCGAATGCATTGCCTTCTTACTTACAGATTCACCTTATACATTTGTTTTGAAGATTGTGAAAATGAACAGAGTTAGTATGAATATATGTGGACGTAGTTGCAAATGCTTAAGCTCTTGTAAAGTTAAAATGGGAAGTGACTCATATTTATAGGCATTTAGAAATCGTTGTTACTAACTACGAATTTAATTAAAAAATATTTAAATGAATTCGCGGTTAAAAACAACGATTCCAATAGAAAACATGGTTACCAACCGCGAATTCAGATGTATCAATGACCGGGTTAAAATAATTAATGATTCTTTAACCAAAACTGACGTCGCGGTTGGCAACAACAAATTCATTTACAAATCACGATTGACAACCGCGAATTTAAGTGTAACTTTTTTGTAAATATGTTCAAAACCGCATTATTTTTGTGAATATGTTTTTAAATTGTAGCTTTTTAATTAAAAAGAAACTATAATGGATGGGCTTGATTGTTATATCAAATGTACATAGTGTACGTACGTTTTTATTTTTTTAATTATTAGTCCTATTGTAACAATTATGAAACAAGTGTCATTTCTTTGCGAAAAAAGACGATGAGCGGTTACGAGAGATTTTGGGTGGTTATGGAACTTGCAACAATTTTAAAAATATATGGGAGGAGAGCCAAATAAATCTTTGAAGATGAGACTAAAATCAGAAAAATTAAATATATTTAATGACAACTTGGAGGAGCAAAAGTTTCTCTTTGACAGATATGGTATACCCTAGGGGTCTGATAATCTTTGTTGTTTCTCTCTTTCTTAATTTCCTATTTACACACACCCACAAGATACAAGATTGAGGAACAGCTATTGAATTCTTGTACTCAGATTCTTCACTCCCATTTAACAGTTCTAGAACCATCAGTCTCATCGTCCAAATCCTCACTGACCCATACACGTGGGAAAAATTCCCTTACCAAACCAAGCAACTCTCGTATCCATATCATTGCTTTAATGTTGCAATTATGTTATTTATTTCAAGTAATTCTAGAGCCACACTTGATTCCAATACATTTTGAATTACATACTGTAGTTTCGTATTTTATCATTCAAGGCATCATGAATAAAGGATACGTCAATGTGTCACAAAAAAATGTGTCAAAATAACGTGTTCCTCTAAAATTACTCTATTTTTTGGGGGCAATTTACAATTAAATCCCTTGGTAATAATTTTTAAACATTTAAGGACAATTTACAATTAGATCTACTTGTTATACCACTAACGTGAACTTCTATAAGAAGAGAATTAGTGGACCTAAATGTTTAAAATTTATCAAAATTCCTTTAGACCCTGTTTGGTTGCCCAAATTGTTTAATTACGTAAATTGGTTCATTGTAAATTAGTGAATTGTAAATGATTAAATTTGAAATGAGTTAAATCCAATTTTGCATAATGTTTGGTAATTTAAAATTGATGTTAATGTTCTACGAGGAAAGAAAAAAAAAAATTAAGACAAAGGGAGGGGGGGGGGGAGGGGGAAGGGAGGCAAAGAGAGGGCAGCATGCACTTGTGACCCCTATTTCAAATGAATGTATTCCACATTTTTTTGTGAAATGAACCAATTTCAGCTCTTAAAATGGAGCAATTAATGAATCATTTCATTAATGAAACCAAACACCAATTAATGGATCAATTTGTAAATGGACTAATTTATTAATGAGTCAATTTACAATTTTAGGACAACCAAACGAGACCTTAATGTCTAAAATTTATTTGCGCAGGACCTAAGAGTACTCCCCCCCCCCCCCTTCTTTTTTTTAGCTGTTTTGTTTGTACTCCCCGTACGGATGCAACAATTCTTTGAAGCTTTCATGACCGGTAAATTAGTTGATAACCACAATATTTAGCCTTAACTAAACTTGGAGCCATTATCGAAATTTCACATCTTGAGAAAGACCTCCGACGCTGCTACAACATAGAAGTGCAGCCAATTATTAATTCCCCAAACACTTTTTATCTTTTAATCACAATCCCATCTTTTATTATTTCCAGTTGAATAACAATATCAGAATATATGAACTCGGTAATCAAACTTAGTTGTAAATATAAGCCATGTCAGAAACATGCATTCCCTTCTTTAAGGGTAATTAAACGAGGAGTAGCTCAATAATTCTTTAAACTCTTAGATTTTTTCCAAGACATAAATTAAAAGGAACTAGAACCCAAAGGTATTTAGAAATAATGACATTAAAAATAAATGAATAATAGAAAACCAAAATTAATTACAACCTACGGAACCCCTTTCCCTTCTGTGTTAATTTTTTTAAATAAGTACATATATTGTAAATCTACATGTTTATACTTATATTTTGTTTCTTGGTTATCTTATTTGTAATAATTTTTGTTTACTTAATTTTGGTTTCGATTATCTTTTGTATTTTTAATTAATTTTTGTTTTAATTATTTTTATTTGAACTACATAAGGTTTTTTAATCATTTTTGTTTTTTTCATTATTTTTTAAAAAAATTATTCTATTTTTTTAGATTTTTTGACCGTTGACCTTCAAACCACTAATGAGGTCACGACACAATGTGTAAAAAAAATTATGAGGTACCAAAGTCTATAACCAGCCACTAAGAGAAAAATATCTATAAGCATATAATTCACAAAAATTGCTAAAATAGACAGAAGGTTGATTTCAAACACAACAGAAATCAATTCAAATTCCCATTCAAAGAAAAAGCCAGATACTTGTACAGAAGAGTCCTAACAGTTTTCAACCTATGGTACTAGGAAACATGCAACGTGAAGAACTTTCACGTTTCCATTGCAGATGAAACACGCGTACAAGAGTTTTTAGCCACTTCACTCAAATAAGCCAATACAAAAGAATTTGTTACGTCTTAAATAATAACGCGATGAAAATATATAACAATATAATGAAGAAAATGCAATCAATTCTCACTCGACATCAGCGATTATCTCAGACAAGAAGGGAGTGTGAGGCCTTTGCAGACAAACGCAAAAACAACATAAACAATTACGAGCAAAAGTACTATCAGCATAACCCTACATGAAATAAAAAAATATGTTAGTAACAAATATATCAATTTTAAGTTTTAACATTTCTTTGCATAGGGTTACATTAACATCTGGGTGTTATAATAGCTCAAGGATTAAGTTATACTCCATCCATGATCCTTCCCAAATTAAGTAATTTTTTTTATTTTTCTTCGATACTCACTAACAATAATATACAAAACTAGGTGAGATTATGAAGTTACCCATCTCAGGAGCACCCATGGGAGAAAGCAATTATTTAAGTGCATGCGTTCCATTCCAATGATAATCATAATGCTTAGGAGGTAAATTTGGAAAGTAAAATTGTCTTTAAAATATGACACTCTTACTTTGGGATGGAGGGAATATTGGAAAAGAACTTGGAACATGTTCGGTACCTCACTAATTTACATTATTAGACACTGGTAAAATTTATAATGAAAAAGGTGCCGAAGTCTATTAAAAATAATAATCGCCCGAAGCATAAAAATACACGAGCGAGATACCAAATTAAAATAATGTTTTCTTAAAGAAAAATAAACTGGCATATTTTGAAATTTCGGAAATACTGGGTTATAAGGGACAACACAAGGTTGTCTCAGCTAAATGATGAACACAAATCAATCCAGAAATTTTTGAAAACTAGGTCGCAACTCACAATATGAATAAATTGTCGGGGTATTTTGACTTTACCCACCATGTAGTTATTTTTACTTGACTTTCGCCACAGTTTTGTTTTTACATGAACTTTACCCACGGTTTTCACTAAATACGGTTTTTCACTTTTTTCGTCACTAAAAGTGAAGAAGGTAGATAAAGTCTAAAGAAAATGAAAACAATGGCTGAAGTCATATAATAACTACATGGTGGGTAAAGTCAATATCCCTAAATTGTATGCTTAACTATAATATAACCAAGTGCCAAAGTACGCATCCTTATTATTTGCACTCGGACCTAATAAACGAAAACAGTTGCTTGTAACCATACAACTAATGAAGTTTTTATTGCTACCCCATCCACACCCACAAGCCAAAATACACTATGCAAATACTATCAAAGACTATCCACCATACTCTTCCAAAACCAAAACAACAAATTCTAAGTGTCACAAATTGTACGGTCAAAACGTGTCCTGTGATGACTGCAAAGCTCAAGTTCAAGTCATTAAGCCAAATACGATAATTATCTGCGCTTGGTTGACAACTTGGGCACCTGTTGATCAGTAAATTTACTCCTTATATTTTTTACTATTTGTCAACTTGATATTTTACAATTTTAGACTTTACTTCTTGATTGTTGTATTTACATGCTGTTTTAGATTATGATAAATGTTCAGTTAGAGAACTCTTCTGCAAATTTATTAGGCTAATCTCAAAACAATCCTTTTACATGTTTTTATCAACAAAAAAAAATACAGCTCCAAAAGATTTCCTAAATTGATCCACAAGTTACGATCGATTTGAAAAATGTTGCACATTTTCCTTCAAGTGCATCTAGGGGACACTTGTAGGAGAGTCATATTTTCCACATCGAGCTTGATCTATTTGGGAAATATTCTTTAGGTGGGGTCAATTAGAAAAAAAGTGGTAGCAAAGGATCATTTTGACATTTTATAATTTTAATAAGTATAGTTTAATTTCTTGTAGTATTATATTGAAAAATATATATTTTGAGTTTGATTATATGAGATGCACAGTTGAAAAGATTTTATGCACTTTTAATAAGTATTTATTATCGTAAAATACTAAAAAATTATATAAATGAAAAATGCATAGGCCTCACATAGGTGCTAGAAGGCCTTCCACCGCCTGCACAACGCCTTTTAGACCATCGATCATAACACAAAGTACCACATGAAACAGTAGAGAAAAAACTATACGAGTGTGGTTTGCTAAGGGGGATATTGGTAAAAAGGGGTATGGTATGTACAAAAAAGAAGGATAATTCATATATCAAGTATAAATTTAGATTCATCGACGACCAAACAAAAACTAGTGAATAACTACAGGTTTCCAAAAGATTAATGGGATGAAGCCAGTTGTCTATGTTAAGGCAAAGTTGGGAGATGTATTATTAGGTTCACCAGTCATGTCATTGCCTTACTCATTGCATATTACTATGTTGGTGGTTTAACCCAAACCTAGTGAATAACTACACGTTTTCAAATGACTATTGGAATAAATCTCAAGTTGTTCAAGACAATGATGGGATGTATATTATCAAATACATGATTCATGTCAGTTCACCGTCATTATAACTGGGATAAAAGTTCTAAATTTTATTGTATTGCGCTTAGTTTTATAATCATATAGTTTTATAATCATATTATAGGTTTTTATGCACTCGCATTTGGATTGTCACATCACAAGTTCTTTTTTAACTTCCTTTTGCTGGATTAGCTAAGATAAGAATTCCAAATATAACTTTTGCCCTCCAAGATAAAAGGCACTCATCTAACTATTCTAAATGCAAATGCAAAAATTTAGAGGGAAAAGAAGGGTTCAGATAACATACGTGAGCTTGACATTTCTCCACCATACAGTGCTTCTGAAACGCCGAGCCTGCTTTCGGAAGCGAAAAGTATTTCCTTGCAAATTGGCTGTTTTATCAACCAGCAACTCCAAGCGATCACCTCTGTCTAAAACTTTATCAATATTCTCTATCATGACATTGCGCACCTGTTTAATGGCATATATGTTACAAAATTAAGGGTGACTAAGTTTATCAAAGCCTTTTCAGCTTTTCTCAAAGCAATATAATGCTATAGAAGCCCACATTACAACTCTTTACAACACTACTTCCCTTGGCAAAAGCCAAAATTAGCTTTGGCAATAGGGACGTCCTATCATTAACTGTTGAATTGCATTCTTATATCATTGAAGGTAAAACAAGTTTTGACAAGCTACAACTCATTGATATGGTTAATAACGCATCAAGATCAAATAAAATGATATTAACGGACCTAATGGATCACTTTTTGTTCAAGAAGGAAATCTCATGTCAAAATATATTCCAAATGACCAGATGAAACTCAAGCATTATCAGAAAGGCTAGTGAAACAAGGAGGAATCATTAGGCCAGCATGAGCCCAAAGATCATTCAATTTATTAATAAGCCGCTCTATACAGTATACAGACAATAAAACTAGATGATGGAAAATAATATAAGCATTTTGTGTTCTGAAAATGTAATGTAAACATTCAAAACTCACCTGACTCATTTCACCCTTTAAACGGTTTATTCTATCTGCATTGGGATCATTTGAGTAATACTCCATTTGTTGGTTCAGAACCCTCGAGAATTCATCATTCATGGCATAAGCTTGGGCTGACAGAACTGCACGACCATAAGTCCTAACAAATTTCTGATGAATATCTTCAAGAAAAGCAAATGGAATTCTCCCTGTACAAAGAGAGTACAGGAAAATATTTATTACAAGTCATCATATGGAAGCAAGAATAAGATGAACAATCTTTTGAAAAACTTATCAGGCGAATGACAAACAGAAGAAACAATAGTCAGGGAAATGACAAATGGAGGACATAGAATTGAGTTGATATAAACATATATATATATAGAAGTTTGGTTAGCAGTAATAAAGTTAAAAAGGGTAACTTAGGAAAACACATCAATTCTCAAACTCTGTAGGGCATAATGAGAGAAATACCTCCTGAAGGTTCTATTATTACGATTATAATAGCATTGGCAGATATAAACTAAGAGAGAAAAAATAAAAAGAGAACCAATCTGAATTCTGGAATTACATCAAGTCTATTCAACTGAACAAACATTTTTCCAACAATTTTGGCCACCGGCTTCAATAAGTAGGTTCCCCTCAGCAGTCATGCTCACGAGGAGACAGTTTAAAAGGTTTGAACAAAAAATTTAGTAACTTACTTCCCTATGAGGAACTTGGTAGTGTTTGATCCCTATAAATTGTTATTATAGATTTTGATGAAGTAGCTAAAACTAAGGCCAGTATTTATACCTCCTTAAACAAACATCCAAACACAATAGAGCTAAAATATGTATCATGAATCCTATAGATGCAAATACGCTTCTCTATCCAAACATGTGTGCGTGCAGGCATGTATGACGTAAATTAAGCAGAAGTGTAAACAATCACAATCGCAAGCTATTGGAATAATTTTTCAATTGACAATAGCATGAATACAAGAGAGGGACAAGCTATTAATTTATAGTGATAAGACTAAAGAGTTCTTGCCTAACAAAAACTAAATAATAGGAAACAAACAGAATAAGGAACAGACAAGCGCTGGTGGAGGATGCGGGTGCGAGTGCGACACGTTGCGGGTGCAGAAATTTGAAAAATCTCAAACAATGTAGAATTGAGCCACATCAGGCAATGATATAATAATAATATATGTATATGTGTGTGTGTGTGTATATATATATATTAAAATATGAATCAATGAACTTAATTGTTGTTTATGTTATATCTATACAATAATCCTTAATTTTGTACGGATTGAACATAATTTGTAATTTAACAAACAGCTACGTTCAAAGTAATTTGTATTTACAAGGGAATATTACTGACTGACCTAAACTACTAAACTAAAATAAAAGGAACAACAAAACGATATTACAATTAAACCCTTGACCTTCCTTATTCTCATCACTAGATCTCTCAATTTTGTTTCGTAAATAAACATATCAAAAGATTACATGCTATAGGTTGCCATTGATCCGTTTAACTTTACAACACAAATCTAACTACATTAAAGTACCCTCCCCTAACCCCACACCCCCACACACACAAAAAAAAAAGAAAAAAAAAAAGCACCATCTATTTTCCTCTTTTTATATCTAATTGGCCTTATATGCTCGAGAGACGCCATTGGCTCCAAATCCTTTTTTATTATAAAACATGTATATTTAGACAAATGTATCCATCCCCATAACCATTTTAAACCCACTTACTCTCTCTCTAAAAACAAGCACACAACCCTTCTCTCTCTAAAAACAAACACACTAAAAATATTGAATATTTGTGTTGTTTGATAAATTTTGATGAGTAGATTCCAAATATATAAATTTTATGAATTTTGGATTTGTAGATTTGATGTTACGGACTTTTAAATATTTGATGGGTTATTTTTGCAAAAAACGAGGTAACAACTGTCGAAGGGGATATGCTCGTCATTTTAATGTGTTGGGTTAGCAAAATAGGACATTCGACACCATTGACTCAATCAAAGAATCTCTTGTATTATTGATGTAAGGACAAATTTCCAATTGAGTCAATTTGTAAGTGTTGACTTAATTCCGGACAAAACTATTTGAGTCGTAGTATAAAAGTTTGTGACCTTCAAGCCCATGACGTTTGAGTTGATGACGTAGCGGCCAAGCATAAATTGAAGATATCATCATTGCCGGTTTTCGTGTCATGTTTAACCTCATCAACCTTTCAACTTTTCCATGGTCTCTAAAGGTATGAATGCATATGATAGATATAGAGCGTTGGATTTAATTTTTATTGGGTGTCATTTTTTTACTAAACAAAGTTAGAAATGATTTTTTATTTTTTTACAGAAAAATAAAAAAAAAAATTGATAAGTCGTTTGAACGAAATTTGAATCTCGTTCGAACGAGATTCCCAAGTCGTTCGAACAAGATATCAAACGAGGTTTTCTCTGCATTCTCGTTCGTAGTCTCGTTCGATAAAGTCGTTCGAATGACATTCGTTTTTGCAATCTCGTTCGAACGAGATTCAAAAGTCGTTCGGACGATCGGCAATTTTTCGACAATTTTTTCTTAAAACTTCTTACTACTTTCCCACCATTTTTAAGAGTTCGGGAGTTACTTTTTCACAGGACTTTCCAGAATTTCAAGAGCCTTCGAGAGCCAAAAACTTTAACCAAAAAGTCCCTTTTATTTTTGTCAATCACAATGCTTTAATTTCAACAAAAAAACTAGTTCACACCCTATGGTTTATTTTGATCCAAGTACCAATATATATATATTTGCTTTGAAATCATCATTTTGGCATCGGGTTTCATTCTCTATCCCAAAAGGAGATAGTTTCCTACGGAGGATTTCGTTTTGTTGATTCGTGGTGTACATACGAGGATTTCATTTTGTTGATTCGTGGTGTACATACGGAGGACTTCGTGTGTTGATGGTAGTCGTGCCCCACCGATGGACTCCGAGACGAAGGTGGATTCCTGAGTTGTCAACTAGGTGGAGGTGGAGGAACGAAGAAGCGTCAAGGCCTGCGAGGGCATCAGGTTGTTGAGTAAGTCTTTATGTCGTGTCTTTTGTAAAACCATACCTAATGGACTTGTGGTTGGACCGTCCGAGGTTTTTCCCGTTGTGGGTTTTCCTTGTACATCGCGACATTGTGGTGTGTTTATTTTTATCTTACAAATCATTACGTAGATGAATGTTTAGGCTTAAAAAGATAAAAATCGATTTGATCACAACTTTTGTTTAAATTGGTGCAAATTTAATTTTGGGTAAATTTTAGTTTAATTTAATTCAAGTTAGGTTTAATTAATTTGGAAAAAAATTCATGTTTGGTTTGTTTGGCCTATTTTAGAACTTGAATTAATTTTGGTTTAAAAGTAAACTTAAATATTTGTTTAATCTCATGTTAATTTTGAAAGATTTTAAAATTTGGAATATTGTGTGAACCATCGAATTTGAATTTAAAAAATTGGCATATAAGTTAAGGAAATCACATTTTCAGATTGGGATCAGAGCATATAATTTAAGAAACCACATTCTCAAATTGGTATCAGAGTCGGAACACTAATTTATCATGTTAAGTTCATTTTTGGGTTTAAATGTGGAAAATATACCTTTTTCAAAATTTTCTTTTTTTTATGGTTCCAACATGCATATTGGAAGCGTGTCTGAGGTCGGCACTTAAATCGTTAGATGAGCGGGTTTGACAATCGGTTGTTAAAGGGTGGTCTCCACCAACATGTCTAGAAGGAGAGGTTTGTGTACCTAAACTCGTAGAAAGATGGAGTGAGAATGAGCTTAGCAAACTTTAATTCCCGAGGTTTAAATACTCTTTTTAGTGCAGTCACACCGGAGGAGTTTTGTCGGATTATGACGTGTAAAACATCTAAGGAGGCATGGGATATACTCCAACTCACCCATGAAGGTACAAGTGTCGTTAAAGCTTCTAAACTCCAAAAACTCACCATTCAATTTGAAACCATTAATATGTTAGAAAGTGAGACTTTTGATGAGTTCTATGCGAGATTGTCCGATATTGTGAATTCATGTTTTAATTTGGGAGAAAAGATACCCGACAACCGTGTCGTAAAGAAAATTTCGAGGCCTTTACTCGATAGATTTATTCCAAAGGTCATTGTTTTAAATTCTTTAGGCACTTTAAACTCCACGAAACTTGAAGAGTTGCAAACCTATGAACTTGACATGTTTCCCTCCAAGGATGAGAAGAAGAAAGATAAGGGCATAGCTTTAAAAGTCCGGAAGGAGGAAACATCGGTTTCGAATGATATGGCTTTGTTTGCTAAGAAGATTAGAAAATATGTTAAGATTAATAAAGAGAAACGTAAAAATGATTATAAGAAGTTTGAGAAGTCTAAGCATAATAAAGCCGAGAAATTCCCTAAAAATTGTAATGGGGATCTTAATAGGGACGAGTCAAATAGATGTTTTAGTTGTGAGGGTTATGGCCATAGGGCAACCAAGTGTCCCACTAAACTAAGGAAGGAGGGCAAGAAACCAATTTCATATAATGCCACCCTTAGTGACAGTGAACCGGAAAAGGGACCCGATTCCCCCATTGAGCACAATTTTGTCGCGTTCAAGGCTAGTCATGTGAGCGATAGTGAAAAATCTTCCGTTGATGATAACTTAATACATGACACTTCCGCGACCATTGTTTGTAAATCCCATGAGTTTGATGGTAAAGAGAGTGGAGAAGAGAGTGAGAATGAAGAAGAGGAGGAGGAGTGAACTCCAAGTTGCCTTTCGAGAGTTGTATGCGGAGTCGTTGAAATTAAAAAGGACAAACTTGAAGTTAGAAACTAAAATGAGATAACATGCCATAACTAATGATGAAAGTGTTTTAATTGAAGATCTTAAGGCACGTAAGAGAACTCTTCAAGAGAAGCTTGAGTATGTTGAAGGTGAAAGAGATAGTCTTAGAGGTTTAATGGAGGCTATGAAGAAAGAGCTTCTTAAGTTTGAAGAGAGTAGGAGTTTACTTGAGTCTATAATAGTGGAGCTTGAAGAGAAATTGACTCAAGTCAGTCAAATTTGATTTGGAGTGTAGGTCGGAGAAATTAGATAAAATCTTAGGCATCCAAATCAAAGATGACATGTGTGGTATTGGCTTCAATAATCAAAATGATTCCGCTAATAAAGTCAAAACCATGATTTTAAGAGAATCGTCTAGGAACACTAACTTCTCACCGTTTTTCACTTGCACACATTGTGGTCGGAAGGGTCACCTTAAGAGGTTTTGTTTCGACCTTAGAAATGGTCCTAGGAAGTCAAAGGGTAGAGTCCCCAAGGTCACCAAATCCCGAGAGCGCCACGTTTCACTCATGTGGGTTAGGAGATCAGATTTGAAGGCTTTACACGATAAAGTTTATAATTCTCATTTACTTGCACATGATTCCTCCCTTGCTAAATCTAAAGGTTGATTGTGTTAGTTTTATTTACATACACTAGCTTTTGTGCTTCATGATAGATTTTTGATAGTTGTATGTTTGTTTGTCATTTTCTAGTCTATGCTTCATCATATATGTTTTGCTAGAATTATGACATGTTTATCTTTTGTATTTTAATTTTTTTCATTTATTGGGTTTTATTGAAAAATACAAAAAGATTTTGTTTGTCTTTTGAGTTGATTTTCGTTTGTTTAAAAATTTGAAAAACTCAAAAAGATTAGTTTTGTGTATTTTAGTTTTACACATTTTATGTGGCATATCCTTTTGTTTGAACCCTATATCATTCCCACCTCTTCCATATGGCTAGAACTTTTGATTATGAATTTCAACTCTTAAAGTGTTCTTTCTCATGCTTGCATGGACTAGTTTAGCTTCATTTGCTTAATGAATTATTCTTTTATATTCCTCTTACACACATGCATGAGCTTTTTTGAACTTTAACACCACATGTATATTTGAGCTAAGTTAGTTGTTCTCCTATCAATTTTGTCATCTACATGTTTTTGTGACTATTGAGGATTTGTGCATGTAAAAACCATTGCACGTGAGATTTGTTTGAATTGTATAAAAAAATATATATGAGGGTGCACAGAAAGGGCTAGAGAAGGAGCAAATTTCCTTTGCAAGAAAGCCACCGTTGGCAAGGGCCTAAAAAAGTGTGGCATTATAAAAAGTAGCCAAGGCCAACATAGTTTAGTTTGATATGTTCATTCAAAAGAAAAGAAAATAATTATTATTTATGAGGGAGCTTGGATGGAAATATCAACGGGTTTGCACAATGACAATGAATCCTAATTATATTTATTTTGTAATGAATCTATTGATTTGTAGAATCATCAAAATTCTAGACTTGTGTGCATTGTGCTTGTTTGTTCTTTGAGTTCACTTTATCTTTTCACGTAAGCCTAAATCTAAGCTTGATAAAGTTTAGCATTCAAATAGAACTCCTTGAATATTTTTAAGTGATTGGGTCATAATTCTTTTGTTTCTAGTCCACACCCCTTCACTCTGTTTACCACATGTTTATTTAGACACATTTATGCCATATGAGTGTGGAAAGCTTATTGTATTTTGTGTCTTGTTTGGTGTTTATACCTATATATATGTGCTTGTGCGTTATTGGTATCTTTGGTGTATGTGCTTGTGCGTTATTGGTATCTTTGTGTCTTGTTTGGTGTTTATACCTATATATATGTGCTTGTGCGTTATTGGTATCTTTGGCGTAGGTATATATATGGTATCATTTGTTTTTGAGTCTTTGACTTGATATCTAGTCCATGTATGCCTCTTACTGATATAGGTATCTATCTTGTTGCGATTTTTCATTGATATCCCATGCTTATATTAGTACATTCTAAGTGGCATCTTTTTTGCTATCGCACTGTAGTTGGTATCTATCAATCTTTGTGTGGATTAGTTGTTCTTTTGTTGCCATGTAGCTTTATTGTACTTGTAACTCTATACATCATTGCACTATATACTTGTTTTTCTATTATGCTTATCCCATGTTACATTTGGGGAGAATTGATTTAATTGAGGAGAAATCAGTTATTATATGCATTTTAACCTTTGTTTATTCCTGAACAAAAAGGGGGAGGAATGGTATTTAAACCTTTTAATGAGGGAAGATCTATCTTAGGGAAAGACGTCCTTTTTTAGGTAGATCATGTTAGAAAAAGGAGGAGGATTTAATGATGTGCTTTATATTGTTATATTCCATATGCGTTTGATGGTATGTTTAAGTGTGCAAGTTTTCATCTTATGGAGCAAAATTTTAAAAGCAAACAAAGCTTCTCAACTGTGTGTCAGTAAAGCGTCTGTAATTTTTTATTTTTAGGTGGGATTGTGTCTTTTTAGCTGAGCTTGATGGCCATAGGATTTTTATTTCGGTTTTGTCCCGGAATAGCCAAAGGGTGAGATTTGTAAGGACAAATTTCCAATTGAGTCAATTTGTAAGTGTTGACTTAATTTCGGACAAAACTATTTGAGTCGTATGATAGAAGTTTGTGACCTTCAAGCCTATGACATTTGAGTTGAAGACGTAGCGGCCAAGCATAAATTAAAGATATCATCATTGCCGATTTTCGTGCCATGTTTAACGTCATCAACCTTTCAAGTTTTTCATGGTCTCTAAAGGTATGAATGCATATGATATATATACAGCCTTGAATTTAATTTTTATTAGATGTCATTTTTTTACTAAACGAAATTAAAATTATTTTTTATTTTTTACTTTTTACAGAAAAATAAAAAAAAAAATCTAAAAAGTCATTTGAACGAAATTTGAATCTCGTTTGAACGAGATTCACAGGTCGTTCGAACGACACTCGTTTCTGCAATCTCGTTCGAACAAGATTCAAAAGTTGTTCGAACAACCGGCAGTTTTTCGACAGTTTTTTCTTAAAACTTCCCAGTACTTTCCCACCATTTTTAAGAGTTTGGGAGTTACTTTTTCACAGGACCTTTTCCAAAATTTCAAGGGCCTTTGAGAGCCAAAAACTTTAACCAAAAAGTCCCTTTTGTTTTTGTGAATCACAATGCTTTAATTTCAACACAAAAACTAGTTTACACCCAATGGTTTATTTTGATCCAAGTACCAATATATATATATTTGCTTTGAGATCATCATTTTGGCACCGGGTTTCATTCTCTACCCCAAAAAGAGATAGTTTCCTATAGAGGATTTCGTTTTCTTGATTCGTGGTGTACATACGGAGGAGGACTTCGTGTGTTGACGGTAGCTGTGCCCCATCGGTGGACTCCGAGACGAAGGTGGATTTCTGAGTTGTCGACTAGGTGAAGGTGGAGGAACGAAGAAGCGTCAAGGCTTGCGAGGGCGTCAGGTTGTTGAGTAAGTCTTTTTGTCGTGTCTTTTGTAAAACCATACCTAGTGGACTTGTGGCTGGCCATCCGAGGTTTTTCCCGTTGTGGATTTTCCTCGTACATCGCGGCATTGTGATGTGTTTATTTTTATCTTGCAAATCATCACGTAGATGCATGCTTAGGCTTAAAAAGATAAAAATCGATTTAATCACAACATTTGTTTAAATTAGTGCAAATTTAATTTTGGGTAAATTTTAGTTTAATTTAATTCAAGTTGGGTTTAATTAATTTGGCAAAATTCATGTTTGGCCTATTTTAGAACTTGAATTAATTTTGGGTTAAAAGAAAACTTAATTATTTGTTTAATCTCATTTTAATTTTGAAAGAAATTTAAAATTTGGAATATTGTGTTAACCATCGAATTTGAATTTAAAAAATTGGCATATATAAGTTAAGAAAATCACATTTTCAGATTGGTATCAGAGCATATAATTTAAGAAACCACATTTTCAATTGACCAAGTCAATGGGACTTGGTACCTATTACCCCTATATATTAACTTTGGGGTTTTGAATTAAAAAATGATAATGTCACCAGACTTATTGAAGGTAAGCAAAGTCGATCTTTAAATCTATATCCCAAAACACTCCACAACATTTCCTATCAACCGATTCTCTTTTTCTTTCTTGCAAAATGACAATGTCCTATTTTTCTCGATAAATTACGTGTTGTAGTACTCTTCTTTTTTTTATTACTCCCCAACCCTCTAACTTTCCAGCTGATATCTTCATTACAACACAAGTTGATACCTTTTCCAATGACACACTCTTCCCCCCTTGAATTCATGCCAATATTCAATCGAATTGATTCCGTCAATCTTATTTGTCCAGTCATCTTTTCCAATGTTTCTTTGTTGTATCTGATTGGAACAACTTTCAGATTTAATTTGCTAATAAAACCTGATAACTGTCCCAATATCCTTTCTCCATTTCAGTTGAGTAAGTAAACATGATTACTGTATTTTTATTTCTAGAGAACTCTCCTGCTCCACTAAGAAGTGGAGAGCCCCTCTGTTTCATCCCAATGGGATAACATCACAAGGAACTTCAAACAGTACCCCATTGTTTCTGTTTAGCCCACTTGCATGAATTAAGAGAAGCTCACTCCCTCATTTCATGGATTCAGGATTCCCATTATTAGACTTGATACTTAATAGTCAACCTTTACGTATGAGAAGAAAAGAGAAAAATAAATCAGAATAAGGAGCCAAAAATAAACCCAACCCATTAGAACCAATAAACAAGTCTCTCTTAGCCGAACAAAGAGAAAGAGACATGAAGGAAAAACCCAGGCCCCGCCAGATACTTTTGAATCAATTAAAAGAATGAGGAAGAGAGACACACCCTCGGTGCCCAAATAGATTGCCTCCACACACAAGGTGATATACGACCATTGATTTCCGCCTTAAAAGCCTCTCCTTACCCGAACAATGGTATTTTGAGAATACGCCTTAATGACCAATGGTTAACGATGGCTCTGATGGGTGGTTTTGCTAGAATAGGTAATAATGCGATCACTGATGCAGAGAATAGTAGTGACACTTTGATCCACAATCCAATATTTGGAAAAAAAATTATTAACTATGAGCAGTAATGAATCAAATGAATAATATTGTGATGAACAAAAATGAGTAGCAAAACAAGAGAAAAATTGGATAGTTATCGTTATAAGAGATCAATGGCCAAGACCAACACTTATTCAATATCAAGGAATTTGGTTCGTTGATTATATCCAAAAAAGGAAAGTGGACTATTAATTTGGGACAGCCAAAAAATGAATAGTGAACTTTTAATTTGGGACGGAGGGAGTATAACATTGTGTGCAGCCTTTAAAAACTAATACTACCTCCATCCCAAATTAATAGTCGCCATTTGAAAACGACAGCTTTTAAGGATTCATTCAATCAATGATCAAATTTGGCTCATTGATTACGTTCAAAAAGGGAAAGCGACAATTAATTTTGCACGGCCCAAAAAGAAAAGCAAGAATATTAATTTGGGACTGAGGGAGTATACCAGAGCGTGCAGCCTGGATATTATATATGGGCAGAGTTGTATTAGAGTTTTTTGACATATTAGAAATATTTATGTTATATTAGATCACAATACATAGTATATTAGTTACAATGCACATGAATATAACAATCAAAGAACCACAGACAATCACTTAAGTTCTCTGTATTTTTTATATTGTTCTAGTATAATTATAGGTAATCGTGCCGAATTAGAGCCTAACTCAATAAGATTTCGAGCTTGTTTCATTAATTCGACGAACCGAACTTGAACAAACTTTTATCCAAACAAAAACGAGATGAGCTCAAACAGCTTGTTTCGTTTTACAGCCCTACGTAACAACAATTCTAGATCTAATATATACACCTAAATTTCTTGATCATAAATTCAATTAAAAAGTTAACAATTACCATGATTAATATAACACTGTGTGCAGTTCCTAAAAACTAATATAACATTTTTCACGGTCCCCGTGCATATGCACAATCCTTGATGTTATATTAGGACATTGTTAAAAAATTGTCATATTACAAATATTTATGTCTATATTTTTGTCATATTGAACCATGATACATGTTATATTAGTCACAATACACATTACTATAAAAATCAAGGACCGCACACAATCACATAAAAAGCCAAGGGTCGCACCTCAAAACACCCCTCCTCACCATGGGTCCTTTTGACACAAACTCCCTATATGTTATACCGTTTAGTACGATTATTAGTGATCGAGCCAAATTCAAACCGAGCTTCATAAGATAACGACCTTGAAAATATGTCCAAGCTTCTCTCGTTTCTATTCGATGAGCCAAACTTGAATGAGCTTTTATCTCAACAAATTCTAGATCTAAACTATACACCTAGAATTTCATTTCCTTAATTCAATTAATAACTCAACAATCACCAAAATTCTAAACTACGCACGTGAGATTAATCGAAACAAAATAAACAATTCAGCATAAAACTTAGATCAAAATTTCTTACTTCAGGCGGTTTCATCGGCCCTACAAAGAACACTGAGCCCATCGGTTCTTTCACATGAAAAATATACCGATCTTGAGAATAAGACACCTTCATATCATTGTTCCCCGGAATTTTCTTCAGCCATTAGTTGAGGCTCCTAAGCCCCTCACTCTCAACAATTTTTGTGTGCGGTCTCTCAAAAGTTTTTTGTGTGCGATCTCTAATGTTATATAACATTGTGTGCGGACTTTAAAAACTAATATAACATTGTGTGCGGCCTATATGTTATATTAGGATTAGGACACAACTATATTAGAATTTTTTTGACAATAGAAATATTATGCTATATTAGACCACAACACATAATATATTAGTTACAATACACATCAATATAACACTCAAAAGGACCTCGCACAATCACTTAAAATCCAAGGACTTTTTGGCAAGTTCTCTATATTTTCATATTGTTTTAGTATAATTATTAGTAATCGAGCCGAATTAGAGGCGAACTCAATAAAACCTTGATAATACGTTCAAGCTTGGTTCATTAATTAGGTTTTACAGCCCTAGGTAACAATCATGGTTCAAAGTCAAGGCCGATACCGCGACGCTACGACCAAGTTGACTACTTATCGGTACCCACCGATCCGATTCCGAGTTCTGAGTTGAGTTTTCAATTATCGGTACCCACCGATCCGATTCTCGGTAGTATTGGTGATATCCTAGTAGAATCGGCCCATATCGGCGATATCGAGGTAGAATCTGCAAATATCGACGATATCACGGTAGTATCGACCCATACCGGTGATATATCGGCCAAGATGGTATAAGTTACTAAGCATCGATATCTTTATCTCAATTGAGTTTCGATTTTGCATCCATGTCACGATCGGAGCAATCACTTTCAATTAGTAGAGGTTATATGATGTTTCGTGGTCGCAAATCGGATTTTTTTTATTGAATCTCTCATTTCTTTTCTTTTAGTATTACTAAAGGGGTTATCTCCCATTTAACATTCTATTTGTATTTACTTAATTTGTATTAAAATGTATCATTATTCATCTATCCTTAAAATGTATAATTATTTATATTATATATATCCTTAATTGGTAATAGGTACTATTATAACATTCACGAAGAATATATTACTCAATATATATATATATAGACAGTATTATGTATACTAAATGACGAATCAATATAAACAATTACACAATGTTATACATAATAAATAATGATTCAGTATAAATAATTACACAATGTTATGCATATTAAATGATTATTTTGTACTTGTCTAATTAAGCTATATTATTATTCTTATTTTTCTAGACTTTTCTATATTTTTTTCAAATTTTATTGAGTTCTCTAAATAGTGTATAGTTGCATATCGCCTGAGACCGAGACCGATATCGATATCGATACCGAGTCAAAAATTGAGCGTCCAAGTCGTAGACCGATACCGCGAGTTTGAACCATGGTAACAACAATTCTAGATCTAACATATACACCTAAAATGATTGTAAATTCAATTAATAACTGACTCAACTCAACAAAGTCTTTTCCCAATTATTTAGAATCGGCTACATAAATCCTATTTTTTCATTTCATTCCGTCCAGAATTAATAATTGAACAATTAATAAAACTCAAAACTACGCAGGTGAGATTAATTCAAACAAAATAAGCAATTGATCACAAAACTTAGGTAAAAAAATTCTTACTTCCGGCGGTTTCATCGGCCATACAAAGAACAGTGAGTCCATCGGTTCTTTTGACGTGAAAAATATAGCGATCTTGAGAATAAGAGACATTCATATCATTATTGCCTGGAATTTTCTCCAGAATTTGTCTAGCAATCGAACTGCCATTAGTTGAGGCTCCGCTAAATTCCGCTAACACCACCGATCCTCTAGCTACTAGCGTATATAGAATCGCCATCTCTCTGTTTTACACACACCTGTTTTTTTGTTTCTCTCTCTAGAAATGATTAGAGATGATCTATTCAACCAATTTGTCTACCTGTCTATTTTAAAGTTACATGTTTGTGTGTATATATGTGGGGTATGTGTGTGTGAGTGTGTGTGTTTTCTCTGTCAGCAAATCAAAAAATATCGTGGGTGTGTCTAATCTAGATGTTTTATGTCGACGGGGCAGGGGTTTCGATTTTGTATTTTTTAGTTTATACGAACAAGATACGATAATAGTTGGAATTTTATATTTAATTAAATATAATTAGATATGATAATTCGAATAAAAATATGATAGTATGATTCATAATTTCTGTACGAATACGATACGATTTTGCATCAAAAAGATCTGATATGAAAAATAATATGTCGTGTCGATTTTTAATTAATTTTGTATCGTTTCTTATTGTGTTTTCATGTAATTTCTAAAATTGCCACCCATATATATATATGCGAAATGTTCAAAAGCGAACATTGAGAGTAAACATTTTAATGAACATTAAGAAAACGCACCCAAAAATCATTTTTTTTAATTCTTATGTTGAAATTGGTCCGCGTCAGCGGCACCCGAGACCATTTCGACCAGCCCCCCCTCCCCCCCCCCCCCCCCCCCAACCCAACCCACCCTACTCCCCCATCCCCCACCCCACCCCACCACCATGGCAGCAGGTATGGCTACCCTGGCAGCAGGTATGGCAGCCCTTATGGGGGTGGGGTGGGGGTGCTGATCGGAATGGTCTCGGGTGCCGCTGACGCGGACCAATTTCAACATAAGAGTTAAAATAAATGGTTTTTTGGTGTTTTTCCTCAATGCTCACTCTTAATGTTCGCTTTTGAACCTCTCCCTATATATATATATATATATATGTATAATATGAGAGGAGGATGTTTTACTGTTCCAACGAATCAACAGTCGAGATCGAATTTTTTGGCGCGATCTAAGGGTGCGGTTGTGTCATGTCACCACTTATGCATTGTGACATTGCAAATGAGACAAATCAAGCCTTCAACCCAAACCCTACCCCGTCTCCTTCATTCTATCCCTCTCGGTCATCCGATGTTGCCCCCCAAAACCCTACCCTCTCCTCATTTTCTCCCTCTCACAAATCAGCCTCCTCCCCTCAGTTGCCGCCCCCTCATTCGCCCCTCTCAATTCCTCACTGCCGACATCATATCCGTCCTCATCACAACCTTCATCCGTCCTCATCTCCGCCTTCATCACAACCTTCATCCGCCGACCTCATCTCCGCCCTAATTTAAGGTTTTACATTCATTTTTTTGTTCAAATCATATTTGGTTTTTGTTTATTTTCTGATCTGATGTTGTTTTTAGAGGCTTTGCAAATCTGATTTGATTTGGGATCTGATGTTGTTTTTATAGGCTTTGCAAATCTGATTTGATTTCAACAAAAGTGAATCTCCCTCCTCACCCCACATACATCGAACGCAACACAACTGGAGCATCCATCACTATTGTCTCCTTATAAATCTACAACTGGAGGACTTGACCATGGGTAAGAACAAGGTAAAACAATTTTGGACATGAAACTGGATTTTTTTTTTTTTTTTTTTGGGGGGGGGGGGGGGGGGGGGTAGTTTACAAAGTGCATCAAATGGGTCTCCATATATGTTTTTTTTCCAAACTACACTATGGTGTTTATATATGTACTCTACTTGATATCAGATTTTAGACCTGGCATATCTCAATTCTTAATAGTATATACAGTTACCCCTGTTCTCTCTCCCTATTTTCTTTTTATTCTTCCATGGTATCTTCCATGGTCACCACCACCTGTTACCCTGTTCTCTCATACTAATGGGCATCTTTAGGTTGAATGTGATCAAAAAATAGTACTGTAATATTATACTAATGGTGATGCAAGATATTTGTGTTGAATATTTTCACTTTCTATGCAGTTATTGTGACAACTACTGATATAAGTGGCGACACAATAGAGATATAGGCAATTGCATATTGGATCCTACAATTATTCAGGTACACGACTACAAACAAAGTTTTTTTTTCATTTCGAACAAAATTTCAAAATGGTGCGACGAGGGTTTATTTTATCAATGTAATCTATTTTTTATTATTGTATATGAAGATTTGAATTACACTTAGAATGCTACTGCATCAAAACAACTATCTGGCATTTCAAGTTTTCCATAAAAGAAGAAGCTTTTATACCATCACAGACATTCACCTTGCTACTATAAAATATTGTCATTTGTCCTACTGGCCCATTCTTTACACCCGTGGTACATAGTTTAGTGTTCTGGTAATGGTTTTGTTGGAAGTGGTAGATAGTTTTGCAACTTTTTTGACATGGTATTTTCTCTTTATATTTTTTTGGTAATAGAAACTTGGTTCCTTTCATTTTTCGGCATCGTTAATGTGGTTTGTATTAGTTATCATTGTTATTACTTTTTTTCTTTTAGAAAATTTTTAAAATTTGATTCATAGGTTTAGTATTAAATATAGAGAGACCTTTTTTATATTTTAATTTTAATTTTAATTTCTTTCTTTCATTGCAGGGAAACAAAGCTCATTTTAAGTTCGTGTTGCATTATCTTCAACGGGATGACCTATTTAAAGGGATGACACGCCCTTTAAGGACTTAGTTCTATTGTTGTTTGAGACTACGCTGCTCATGGTTGTGGTTGTATTGTTGTTTCTGTTCAAATCACCGAAGGTGAAGTTTCCATCGATGATCACCGCAATTTTTTTTCTCAGAGCTAAACATTTTAAAATTCAATTTTCTTTATTTTTTATGTGTGCACTAATCTTATCAGTACATTGGTTTGATTTACCAATTTATAAATATGTTATTTGTTGCTTTAGATTTATGGATTTCTTAGGAATTGAATATTTTTCCTTTTTATTATAAATAATGTTGACTTTTGAGACATTCTCCCATTTCTCACTCACAGGTTATCATGCTCTTTACTTTTTGGAGTTATTTTGCATTTATATTTTTTTAGTTTATCTTTCTTTATTTAGTTATGGTTCATCTCATACTTTGAGAACTTATACTTTTCCCCATATTGTTCACTTCACCCTATATATGAATAAACTCATGTTTTTCTCAAAAGATAAACTTTCAATGCTAGCTTGCAAAAAATCCCATATATTAGTAATTTGAGTTGGACATTATTCTCCCAAAACTAAATATTTTGGCTTCAATTTTATTAAAAAATTTGGTATATAGGTCTTTGACCTCATTTATCTCTTATGTGGATTTTGTTTCCTGTATAAACTTCACAGCCCTACAGAAGAGCAGATACTTCAAGTAGTACTGAGAGATAGAGATGGCTAGAGACGGCTGGGGTGGGAAACTGAGAAAGAGATTTCAAGTGTAAGTTCCTTTTTTCAAACAAATGATATCCAAGTTTACTTTAGGGGCATCAATGTTTTGATAAAATGTCATGTTTTATATGCTAAATTGACTTTGAAAAGTGGAATTAACTATTTTTCTTTATTATTTCTTTCTATATTTATCTAATTTGAAGGAAACTGTGTCGGTTATTTCCCATTGTGACAGCCTGCCTAATTAAATACCGGGTGATCAGTCCTTTACTAAATTAAATCAAAGTGTCCGGTTGGTACATTCTTAGCATCATTGTCGAAAAATAATTTTTCTTTATTAATCACCTAATAAATAATTAAGCTAAGTGTCAAAACATTTAATTTTATAGATTCAATCCTATTGTTATGATTTAATAGACGAAACTAATTTCATGAACATGAATAATATTAAATACCAAATCATTCAAGTGGAATAAACAGACTAGATCAATCAATCCAAATAAAATATCTCAAATTGCAGGACAATGAAATAATTAAAACAATCCCAACTAAACTAAATACTAAAATAATAAAGAGTACAAGTCTCTTTTTGAACTAAATAAAACTTGAAATGGGCGACACATGCCCTATCTAATAATGACTAAATAGAATACTGAGAAGATAAGGATGAATTCGTCTACGGCAAGGACCTGCAACTCATACACTAGCTGCAGCACGTCGACAGTCCAAAGATCTAAGCCTGACACCCCTGTGGTTGGGCACCTGTAATATATATATATATATATATATATATATATATATATATATATATATATATATATATATATATATATATATATATATATATAAGAGAAAGAAGAGATGACAGGAAACAGGTCAGAGCCCGAGTGTAAAAAAAGCCTTATAATAGTTTAACAATGTATTTAAAATGCTTACTAGTTGATATTATGTGACACCCCGACTAATTAAATACCGGGTAGCTACTCCTTTATTAAATTAATACAAAATGCCAAGTTGGTTCAGTTAACAGCATTACTGTCGAAAACATTTTAAAAATTACTAACCACCTAGTATTTAAAAAGTAATATGTCAAATTTTAAATTAAGTCTGATTAACATACAGTAAAAGGATAATGAAAGAATAACAACCACTCACCATAACGAAGCAATAGAATAACCAACAAAATAATAATAAGTCCGGAGGAAAACTCCTCACAACAATCCCACAACTGAAATAAGTAAAACAATGTATCCTAAATTAATTACATGCCAAAAGTCTGAAAATCTGAAATAGGAAATGTTTCTAATAGAAATGGGCGACATGCCCTACAACTGATGAAAGCTGAATATAGAGTCAAGATAGATAAAGCGTCTACTAGCAAAGTCCTGTAACTTCCACAAACATCTACAGCTCGTCACCTGAATGAGGATCCTAAGCATGGTGTTCTTGTGGCTGGGCACCTAAAATGGTTTTTACAAAAATAGATTTGAAAGCAAACGGGTCAGAGCCCGAAAGTGGAGAGTATTTTAAAAATAGCAAGTGCTTTAATGACATTAAAACAATGAATGCAAAATACATGTTAGGACGTGCACTCGCATGAAATACTCACCTCTCAACTAATTGTGCATTCCTAACGAATAGCACCCATCTAAGTGATATTTATATCTAACTAAACTGACACGAGTTCTATCCTTTCTACTCGGTTATCATTATACATTCTAACGTCATCAATTAAGTAGAGGGCTTTACTTAAACTCAGATTCTCAATTATTAGCAATACAATTCATTACAGGTTATCCCTTTATAGTTACTCAAAGCGTTTCCGTATTTATACTCACAATACCAACATGAAAGTTCTCATTAATTTAAGTGTATATTATTCACGTCATAAATATACAATGCAAGCACCCCGAGACCAAGCTGCGGTGCACACATACTCTGCTATCCATCCCGGTACATCACGTACATAAGGATCACGCATTCCGAATCTCTCAGGAATCGTTCTCAGATAATAGCAAATCACAAAAACAATGGAGGCGAACACAGTCACATCACATGGGTCACGCACATACCTACGCTCCCACGATCAGCAAACTTATTAACATCTCAATAAGTCCTTCTCTGACCTATGTTCTAGAGGTACCAATCTAAATCCCCCCGTAGGCACACAAAGATTAGATGGCCCTAAGCGAACGCAAACCTCCCGTGATAGCAAGTATGGTAGGTATGTCATACACATAAAATAATATACATATACTAAGTATGCACACATCTTAGTAATCACCATAATTTATTTATGGTACACTTCTCATTCTCGTACCGACTTATAATGTTACACAATTCACATGTTCCCGGTTAATTCAATTATTTAAGCCGTCAATAATTCTCGCATCGTAATAGTCACTCACGTCCTATTCCACAATTTCCATTCAATTCAAATCACACTTCTATGTTTTACTCCTCAATATATCCCAAATATCCCAACTATATCAATTTATCATCAAGGTAATGTTATCTCTACAATTAAACAAGGTTACGGGACACACGAAATCAAAATAGGCCAAAAGGCCTAAACTGTCAGCTCGTTAGAAGTCTCGTTCGAACGAGGCTGTTCGAACGAGAGTTCGTTCGAACGAACTGGGCATCTAACGAGATCTCGTTCGAACGAAAGTCATCAAACGAACATCCTCCTCGTTAGAAGTCAAACTGTCACTCGTTAGAAGCTCGTTCGAACGACCTGGGCAGGTCTTCTAACGAGAGGTCAGTTTCGAGCCCAGAATTTCCCTTTTTCGTTTTTCCAACTTTCTTCACCTCTAATCCCATATACAATTCGTCCCAACATCATTTTAAGGTTTCTAATATACACTAAACATTCGTAGGTCATAATTAAACATTTATATAGGGCCAAATCTTCCTAAACATCATCAAATCATAAAATCCCCTCAGTTTTCCCCAAATCCCATGAACATGAACCCTAGAAAATTAAATTCATCCATAGACATAACTAAATCCATTTTTATGATATAAAAGATGTATTTTTATCTGAATAATCACCCTAACATTGTTCTACATGCAATCTCCTCATAAAATTATAAATCTCTAAATCCAATTCAATGGGTTTTTATCATTCTCCAAGAACAATACAATTTCATAAATTTCCTACGCATGGAAGAAGCATTCTTTACAATTAACGAAATTAAACCACTTGCCTTATGCCTTTCTCTGATTTTGATGTCGAATTGATGAATTGTTCTCTCTCTCTGCAGAATTCTCCTCTCTATCTCTCTCTACAAGTTCTTTTTCTCCAAGGTGACAATGGTGGTTAAGGTTGCCCTAGGAAGCTCTTGAAACTAATTCCAATAACCCCCGTAGCCCATTAAGTCATTAAGTGTAGTTAGTGGTTTTAGTGGGTAAAGGTTAAATCAGATATTAATTTCTAATTTTCGTGGGTTTTAATTCCCAAAATTCCAAAATTACCAAACTACCCTTTTACGTTGCCGGTATGGCCTAAAAATGCCCCGGGACCCAAACTAAACCCCCGGCTAGTGTTTTCTGACTATTTCGACCCTTCCGGACGCGTTGGCGCACTCAAAATGACCATACGGTTAATAAAAATAAAATTCACTTTTTAATTAAAATAATTATATTCCTGACGCGACTGTCACACGCGTCCCAACAAAATTTCCAAATTGCCGTATTTCAATCTCACGACAAATTTCATAATTCAATATTCATATATAGCCATATATACTCATTAAAATCAAATACCAACTCGCATCTCGCTAGTATTTTTATCCGGGTTAATTTACAATTAATACACATTTAATTCAATTAATCCCATAAATAAATATCATAAAAATACGGGGTATTACATATTACATACATGTTAGTACCTCGACACTCACTTGAGAATTCTCACCCCTCAACTAGTGTGCACGCCTAACGTACTACTGAACTAATCTAGATAAAACTAACCCAATTCACTAGTCTAACCCAATTTCCCCTCACCAAATTTTGTTTCAAGTAATTGCAAAACTATAGTTTATATCTGATAACCTTTTCTTATGAATATATTAAGACAGTTATGTTCATCTCAATATAGACTTAAATTCTCAACCACTTAGCTCATTTAATATTAATTATTCAGTTTTATCTACTTACAAGCATAGTAGATTAATCACAGGTACATATATTTATCACTCATAATATATATACTAATAGGCCATCCCATATAAATATATGGAGCTGTAATACTCTACTAACAAGCACCCGTATCTCTCGTATAAAGGGAAATACTAGTTCGGAATCACTCTCGAACAGTATTAACACAAAACACACATATTGGAGGCGAATCATAGTTTCGAGTCACTAAGAGGTCAGCACATACCCTCACGTATCTTAGGACCGTATGATTGTCATTCTCAGATAGCATGTATCCAGGAATCCTATGTTCTAGGGTTCAAGTCAATATACCGCATAAAGGTCACATCGAGATAAGACTGTCCCGACGTGAAAACCTCCGTGATAGCAAGTAGCGTGGGTATGATTAAACACAAATGTTCACACAATATATATTCATACACTTATATATATTTACATCATTTAGATAGGTACACACACGACCCATATATATTCTGACCATACGCGGCACGTAGCGCCCGAGTCCAGATATATTTTTGGCCTGGTTAGGCCTAAAATCGTCCCGAGGCTCGAACTAAACCCCAGAGTACACTTTTCTGACTATCTCGACATGTCCGGATACATTGGTGCACTCGAAATGACCATACGAGAAATTTAGAATTAATTTACTTTTTATTTCATTAATTTAGTCCTGACACGACACACGTGCATCCCAATTAAATTTCTATAACTGTCGTATTATGCACTCGCGATAATTTTAATAAATTCAATTTCATATATTACTTTACTCGTTTAGTAATATTCAATATAATTCTTACCAATAATTACTAACTCTCGTCATGCTAGTAAATATTTATTTTAAAATTTGGATTAATATTAAATTAATTTATCCCAATTTAATTTAATTAATCCCATAATTAAATGCCATAAAAATACGGGGTATTACATACTTCCCTCCTAATAACGGAATTTCGTCCTGAAATTCAAAAAATAAGGCATGCGTGGTAAAAATAACTTCGGATACTTTTTGCGCATATCTACCTCGCGCTCCCAAGTGGACTCCTCTACATTATGATGCTCCCACTGGACCCGTACAAGTGGGACTACCTTCGACCTAAATCTCCTCTCACTACGGTCTAGGATAGCCATTGGTCTCTCCTTATAAGAGCTATTGAGCTGTAAGTCAATCTCCTCTATTACAATATAAGTGAGGGTCAAATCATCCCGAAGATACCGCCTCAATGATGAAATGTGGAACACATCATGAATGCGGTGCAAGTGCTCTGGAAACCCAAGTCTGTATGCCACCGGTCCATTCCTCTCGATAATGGGAAATTATCCTACGTACCTCAGATCCAATATCCCTTTCTTCCTGAACCTCATCACTCATTTCATATAAAGAACCGCTTTGCATCGACATAACTTTTCTGCCTGTCCTGGGCTACCCGAATACGATTCCTGATCACGCAATCCTGGCTGACGTCTTCTGAATCACCTCTGGTCCGAGTAACTTTTTGTCCCCCACTTTTAGCCAATAAGTGGGAGAACGACCAGCTCCGCCGTACAACGCTTCGAATGGGGCCATGGAAATCGTAGACTGGTAGAAGTTATTATAGGTGAACTCCACCAGTGGGAGGTAGTGATCCCATCCCCCTCCAAAATCAAGGACACATATACGTAGCATATCCTCCAGCATCTGATTAGTACGCTCAGTCTGTCCATCTGTCTGTAGATGATAAGCCATACTCAACCGCAGCTCAGTACCCATAGCCTCCTGAAATCTCTCCCAGAAGCGTGGTACAAACTCTTGTCTCTAGCAGACACGATATCTAGGGGTACCCCATGCAACATCACTATCCCAGCAATAAATAACTAGGCATACTGTCCCGTAGTATAGTATTTACGCACTGGCAGAAAATGCACTACTTTGGTCAAACGATCCACTACTACCCATATAGAACCGTGACCCTACTGTGATGTAGGCAACCAAGTGATGAAATCCATGGAAATGCTCTCCCATTTCCACATAGGGATCTCTAACAACTGAAGTATCCTTGGCGATCTATGATGGTCCACCTTTACCAGCTGAGAGGTGGTACACTTGGACACGAACTCCGTAATGTACTTCTTCATCCCACTCCACTAGTACTGTCGCCTCATATCCTGCTACATCTTATTCCCTCTAGGATGTACCGAAAATCGAGATCCATGCGACTCTGTCATCACTGCATGGCATAAGTCCTCTCCCTTCGAAAACACTAATCTCCCATTAAATCACAAACCCCCATCTGAACTCACTGAGTAGGACTCCGCGCCCTCGGTTAGAAGTCGTACAATCTGATCCTGGCAAAACGAATCATCTGCTTGGGCCTAGATCACCCTCGTAGCAATCTTTGTTGTGATCATCATGGCGGACATAAAGGATCGGCCCACTACCTCCTGATGTCCTAACTCCTTCCATTTCGCCTTCCATAGTTCCACCACTTCACCTACTGGCCTACGGATCAATGCATCAGCAACTCCGTTAGCCTTCCCGAGGGTGGTATTGTATCTCGAACTGATAATCCTTCACAAACTCCAACCACCTGCGTGTAATACACCGTACTTTTGGCTATATTTATTTTTGGGATTAATTAATTAAATGTGAATTATTGGAAATTAATCCGGGTTATAAATACTAACGAGAGGCGAGTTGGTATTTGATTATGTGCATATATGATTATATATGAATTTGGAATTATGAAATTTGTTGTGAGATTAATATATGGCAAATTGGGAATTTTGTTGAGACGCGTGTGACCGCCGCGTCATGGTATATTTTGATTATAAAAGTGAATTTAAAATCTATAAACCGTATGGTCGTTTTGAGTGTGCCAACGCTTCCGGTAGGGTCGAGATAGTCAGAAAACACTAGCCGGGGGTGTAGTTTGGATTCCGGGGTATTTTTAGGCCATACCGGCATCATAAAGGGTATTTTGGTAATTTTACATTTTGAGGAATTAAAAGTGACGAAAATTGGTTAATTACATCTGATGTGGATTTGACCCACTAAGCCCCTAACCAACCCATATTAACCTAGAAGGCTACGTAGGTTATTAGAAGAGTTTTCTAAGTTCCCCAAATCAAACCCTAGCCAACTTAAGCCACCATTGGAGAAGAAGCTTGGAGAGAAGAAATTCTGCAGAAAAGCTTCATCAAACCTACACCAAACTCAGAGACAACCAAGGCAAGTGACTTTTTTTCCATTTAATTTCAGAGAATGTCCTTTCCATGTTAGAAATTGAAGAATTTTAATTGTTTTTGAAAGTTGAATGAAAACCCATGTTAATTGGATTTAGAACTTGAATATTGAGGACAAATCGCATGTAGAATTACATAGAGATGATTATTCTGGTATTAATGTATGTTGGTTGTAACAAAAACGGATTTAATTCGAGGATTTGATGATGATAAAGATCTAGGGTTCATGTTCTTATAAAAATTGGGGGAAAATGTAGAAACTTGTGATTTAATGATGTTTAGGATGTATTAAACCCTTAAAAGATGTTAGTATATGACCTTAGCATGTTTGAGGATGATTAGAGAACTTAATACATTGTTGGAACGAATTTTAGAAGAGATTTGAGGAGTAAAAATGGTGAAAAATGAGATTTAGGAAAATCTGGGACGAAACTGGCAGGTCGTTAGAAGCCCCTCCCCAGGTCGTTCGAACGAACTCGTTCGAACGAGCTTCTAACGAGTTGACCAGTTTCTGCTAACGAGGAGGGATTTCGTTCGATATCTCGTTCGAACGAGATATCGTTAGAAGGAACAGTTCGTTCGAACGAACTGGGATCTCGTTCGAACGAGACTTCTAACGAGTTGACAGAGGAATCTCGTTCGAACAGTCTCGTTCGAACGAGACTTCTAACGAGGTGACAGTTTGGTCCTTTTTGGACTGTTTTGATTTTTGGAGTCCCGTAAACTTGTTCGAGGATATAGATAACATTCCGATGATGATGTAATGATAGAATTGGGACTTTTGGGTATTTATGAGAAGGAAATCATATACGAGAGTTATATTAAATGGACGGTTTGGGTTGAGACGTGAGTGTCTACTACGACGTGAGAATGAATTATTGCGCGTATAATTACAAACCGGAATAATATAAGATGTAGATATTATAAGTTGGTACGAGAATGCGATATGTACTACGATTAAACTACGAGATTACTAAGACGTGTGTTTACTTAGTATTGGTCTATGAATTGTGTGTATGACATACCTACCATACTTGCTATCACGGGAGGTTTGCGTTCGCTTAGGGCCCTCTAATCATTGTGTTGCCCGGATTTAGACTGGTTACCTTGATGAACATAGGTCATAGAAAGACTTATTGGGATATTAATAAGTCCGCTGATCGTAGGAGCGTAGGTATGTGCGTGACCTATGTGATGTGACTGTGTTCGCCTCCATTGTTTGTGATGTTGTTATCTGTGAACTATTCCTGAGAGATTCGGAATATGAAATCCTTATGTACGTGATGTACCGGGATGGATAGCAGAGTATGTGTGCACCACAGCTTAGTTCTCGGGGTGCTTGTATAGTATATTTATGATGTGATTAATATACACTTAATTAATGGGAACCTTCATGTTATTGTTGTAAATATAATTACGGTATTGTTTCGAGAAATATAACAAGTTAACTGATAGTGATATATATATTGCATATTGAGCCTCTGAGTTTACGTTAAACCCCTACTTAATTACGAGCGTTGTAATGTTAATAGAACCGAGTAATAAGAGTAGGACCTATGACAGTCTAGCTAGATATGATGGTACTTAGCTAGTGGTTTGTGTCGTTATAGATGGGTACTTACGTTAGGAGTGCACAGTTATACGAGAGGTGAGAATATCATGTGAGTGCACGTCCTAACATGTACTTTGCATTTAATGTTTTAAATGTTTTTAAAGCACTTGCAGGTTTTTAAATTATAACTCCACATTCGGGCTCTGACCCGTTTGCTTTTCAAATCTATTTTTCTTTGTAAAACCATTTTAGGTGCCCAGCCACAAGGACACCATGCATAGGATACTCATTCAGGTGACGAGTTGTAGCTGTTTGTGGAAGCTATAGGGATTTGATTGTAGACGCTTCTATCACTTGGATTCCAGTTTCATCATCTATCAGTTGTAGGGCATGTTGCCCATTTCTTTTTGAGTTACATTTCCATTTCAGTTTCAGACTTTGGCATGTATTGATTTAGTATTCAGTTTACTTATCAGTTGTGGGATTGTAGTGAGGAGTTTTTCCTCCAGCCTTTATTTACGTTATGTGATGGTTATTCTAATTACTTCATTATGGTGAATGGTGTTATTAGTCTTTATTACACTTGTTGCATGTTAATCAGACTTTAATTAAAATTTGGCACTTACTTTTTAAATACTAGGTGGTTAGTAATCATTAAAATGTTTTCGACAGTGATGCTATTAACTGGACCAACTTGGCATTTTGAATTAATTTAATAAAGGAGTAGCTACCCGGTATTTAATTAGTCGGGGTGTCACACTGCGCTGACGCATGTTCAACTCCCACGGAGTGAACAAGTATTGCAGTGACTTGTGGTCTATAAATAGGCGAAACTTCTTCCCCAACAAGTAGTGTCTCAAAATCTATAAAGCAAACACGATCTCCACTAGTTCCAAGTCATGAGTGGGGTAATTCTTCTCGTGAGGCTTGAGCTTGCCGGAGGCTTGAGCTTGCCGGAGGCATAAGCTATATAGCTTGCTTCTCCTGCTGAAGTACTCCACCAAGTCCCTGTAGGGAAGCGTCAGTATACACCAGGTACTCTACTCCTGGCCTGGGTAAACCAAGAACTGTCGCCGAAGTCAATTTATCCTTTAGCTCATCGAAAGTCAACTGACAAGAAGCATCCCATACGTACGGTACCCATTTGCGAGTCAGATTAGTCAATGGATCCTCAATTTTTGAGAATCCTCGAATGAACTGTCTGTAGTACCTTGCCAAACCCAAGAAACTACGGATCTTTGATGGTGTCGTGGGCCACCCCCACTCCCTCACTGCAGACACCTTTCCCAGATCCATGGATATCCTCCTGGCGGAGACAATGTTCCCCAAGAACTGGACCTTTCGTAGCCAAAACCTGCACTTCTTATACTTAGCATACTGCTGATGCTCTCGCAGAGTCTGAAGAACCCGTCTCAAATGCTCAGCATTCTCCTCCTCAGTCTGGGAATAAATCAGAATATCATCTATGAAGACAATGACAAACTGATCTAGGAACTCTCTGAACACCCTGTTCATTAAGTCCATGAACACGACTGGAGCATTGGTTAGCCCAAACGGCATAACTCGAAACTCGTAGGATCCATATCGCGTTAAGAAAGCAGTATTCGACACATGCGGCTCCCTAATCCGTAATTGATGATATCCCGACCTCAAGTCTATCTTAGAGAAGAAGGCAGCTCCTCTCAACTGGTCAAATAGTCATCGATTCGGGGCAACGGATACTTATTTCGTATCGTGACTTTGTGTCAACTCTTGGTACTCCACACACAATGTCAATGTCCCATCTCTTTTTTTCACAAACGACACGGGAGTACCCTAGGGCGAGGTACTCCTACGGATGAAGCCCTATCCCAACAGTTGTTCAAAATGATCTTACAACTCTCTCATCTCAGCTGGAGCCATACGGTATGGTAAACGGGCTATCGACCGACTGACCGACATTAAATTTATAACGAAATCTATCTTTCGACTAGGCGGTAGTCCCGATATATTTTAGAACACATCGAAAAACTCGCGAACTACGAGGATAAAATTAATGGGAATCACTACCCCCTTAAAGGTCTCCTCCTCTATGTAATATGAATGGGTGGATGATCCTTCCTCAGAACGAGGCATTGTCACCAAAAACATTTCCCGACTCAGAATAGCAAAAATAACACTCCTATTAAAATAGTCTATCATGGCTCTATAAGCAGCATGTCAATCCATGCTAATAATGGTGTCATGCTCATGCATATCTAAGACTGGCATATCTGCAGGCAAAATCAAACTCCCAATCTCTATACCTACTCCCTCGCATATAAAGAAAATCAACAACCCATTACCCAGTGGTGAGTCTACACATGTCACTGTACTCTCTGTCGAGTCTAACAACCCCGTGGCCCATGCAAAACTAGTGGTTATGAAGTAGTGTGATGCCCCGGTGTCAAATAAAATGCGCCCCATAGTACCACGGATAGGAAACTTACCTTCAATGGTGGGTGGTGGTTGCTGAACTACTGCTTGCTGGACATTGTACACACACCCATATTGTAGCTGCCCTTGCTGTGGTGGGGCGACAGGAGAAATAGTTGATAAGGCTAGTACCTGCGCCGATGTTAGAAGGGCCACTGGAAACATAGGCCTCTGCGGCTCCTGATACGCACCATGTCGCTAGGGTATCTTGACCTTATCTGGGAAATCATGCATCCTATGACCCGCCCTGCCATAATTGAAGCATCTACCACCACACTATCTCATCTTACGAATCTATTGATTTCGGCCCTGTTGCTCAGTCCCACCTCTTCCTTGACCCTGTTGACCCTATTGAGCATTTTGATGAAAAACAATATCAGGTTGAGGACAGTCCCTCCACTTGTGACTCTGTCGTTCACACTTATAGCAGAGTCCTATAAATTTTTGCTTTCTTTGGCCTTGCTGTCCCTGCTGGTCAGGTCGGAGTTTCTTTCCAGACTGATCCGAAAAAGTTTGGCGTTTGTGGTCTTCTCTTCCATATTTGAAGCACCTTTTTATGACATCAATTTTTCCTTGTTTATGTTAGCCCTGACGCTTTTTGACTCTTCATGCAAATTCTATTACCTTCACAGTCTTTACAACCTTGATGAACTTGTTACTGCGATATTGGTGTCTTCCTACAATTATTAACTCTAGTCATGTCAGATTGACTATCTTATCTTATTATTTTGCCTCCTATAAGATGCATACTGCGATCTTGGTACTGTAAGATTACAGTGGTAACTGCCTGCGCCAGAATACCTGCTATTTCGGCGATTAATACACTCTCCGAGGGTACCTGAGGTATCAGCTGACCTTGCTCATTGACTCCCCCAGCATTGTTAGCTTATTCTTCTTGACGTGACATCTGAAAGTTGAAATGGACTAGGTGAGTGCAGCATCCATACAAATAAATTGTAGAAGTACGAATTTCCAACGCGTAAGAATGAATACAACTAGGGCTCTAAATCAAAGGATGCTAAGCAAAAAGCATAATAAGACGTACAGATCCTAAAGGACACTAGAACCTGATGCTCTGATACCACCTGCGACACCCCGCCTAATTAAATATCGGGTGATCAGTCCTTTATTAAATTAAATCAAAGTGTTCGGCTGGTACATTCTTAGCATCACTATTAAAAAAATAATTTTTCTTTATTAATTACCTAATAAATAATTAAGCTAAGTGCCAAAATATTTAATTTTATAGATTCAATCCTATTGTTATGATATAATAGACGAAACCAATTTCATGAACATGAATAATATTAAATACCAAATCATTCAAGTGGAATAAATAGACGAGATCAATCAATCCAAATAAAATATCCCAAATCGCAGGACAACGAAATAATTAAAACAATCCCAACTAAACTAAATACTGAAATAATAAAGAGTATGTGTCTTTCTCTGAACTAAATAAAACTGGAAATGGGTGACACATGCCCTATCTAATAATGACTAAATAAAAGACTGAGAAGATAGGGATGAAGTCGTCTACTGCAAGGACCTGCAACTCCCACTCTAGCTGCAGCACGTCGACATTTCAAAGATTTAAGTTTGACTCCCCTGTGGCTGGGCACCTGTTATATATATATATATATATATATATATATATATATATATATATATACAAGAGAAAGAAGATATGACGGGAAACGGGTCAGAGCCCGAGTGTAAAACAACTTTAGAATAGTTTAGCAAGTATTTAAAATGCTTACCAGTTTATATTACACACATGTTAGTACCTCGACACTCACTTGAGAATTCTCTTCCCTCAACTAGTGTGCACGCCTAACGTACTACTAAACTAATCTAGATAAAACTAACTCAATTCACTAGTCTAACCCAATTTCCCCTCACCAAATTCTATTTCAAGTAATCACATAACTATAGTTTATATCTAATACCCTTTTCTTATAAATATATTAAGACAATTATGTTCATCTCAATACAGACTTAAGTTCTCAACCACTTAGTTCATTTATTATTAATTATTCAGTTTTATCTACTTACAAGCATAGTAGATTAATCACAGGTAGATATATTTATCACTCATAATATATATACTAATAGGCCATCCCATATAAATATATGGAGCTGTAATACTCTACTAACAAGCACCCGTATCTCTCGTATAAAGGGAAATACTAGTTCGGAATCACTCTCGAACTGTATTAACACAAAACTCACATATTGGAGGCGAAGCATAGTTTCGAGTCACTAAGAGGTTAGCACATACCCTCACGTCTCTTAGGACTGTATGATTATCATTCTCAGATAGCATGTATCCAGGAATCCTATGTTCTAGGGTTCAAGTCAATATCCCCCATAAAGGTCACATCGAGATAAGACTGTCCCGGCGTGAAAACCTCCGTGATAGCAAGTAGCGTGGGTATGATTAAACACAAATGTTCACACAATATATATTCATACACTCGTATATATTTACATCATTTAGATAGGTACACACACGACCCATATATATTCTGACCATACGCGGCACATAGCGCCCAAGCCCTACGTATAATTAATCCACTCTTACTTTCTCAATTACCGTAAGTCCTTAAGCACTTCTCGACTCTCGAAGTGTACCATCTTGATAAATATCAAATCAGTAGGTGTATGCTCTCTACCCTACTGGTCTAAGTCATTCTTAATTCTCACAAGACCTAATTTAACTTACTCACGATTTCCACTCCATTATATACCCCCGAAATCCCACAGTTAAAGTTCATATAAAGTTGTGTTACTCGGACCTTGCCTATACCCTACTAGTCCTTCCCAAGTCCTATTATGATATTTAAATTATGTTCAAGGGTCCTTATACATTGGGATCGAATTACATTAAAAGGTAAAGAAGTTTTAATTCCCAGGAGGAGTCGATCGATAGATGAAAAGGGTCGATCGATGATCCAGTCGATCGATCGACATTCTTGAGTCGATCGATCGATCGAGCAGTTCTTAGCCCAGTTTCTGTAATTCTTTACCTACGGGTTTCATCAACATAAATCCTCAAAACCTTTATTAATTCATCCCAAACTCCCAAACAATCAAACCAAAAGTTCTATTATCCTACATACATTATTTCTAACATAAAACATATACAAATTCATCAAGGGTCATCAATTAAAGGGGTGAATTCAAGCTAATTCATCAAGAACCCTATTTTTATCGTCATGTTCAATATCTTCCTAATTCTTCCAGAATTTAACCTCAACTGGAAATCAATTCCGTAGTTAATTATCTACATATAACAATAGGGTTGTCCTAACATGGTTTCTACTCAGAATTTCAATATAAATCTCCTAAACATCATTTAACTTTCATGAAAACATAAAATAATTATCTCCTACACTAGCATGGATGTGTTTTCAACTAAAGAATAACAAGTTAGATACTTACCTCAAGAATGAAAGTCTGAGTTGTAGAAGATGATGGGTATGATCCCGCTCCTTGTTCCCCGATCTACGCGTTGGTGGTGGAATTGGTGAGAATGGTGTAGGGTTAATGGTTCTCCTCCTTGGAAGCCTTCCCTCTTCTCTCTTCCTAAGCCTCTCTGCAACTCCAATGTTTCTAACCCTCAAGGACTCCCACTTCCATCAGATATAACCTCTCAATGTTTAATGGGCTATTTGGACCTGTTGAGTGACCTCCAACAAGCACATACTCCAATTTTGAATTCCAGCTACCATTGCACTGCCACAACACAATCCTAAAGAGGTAAATAATGTTTTCAGGTTAACTTTTCAGCTAATTTCTCATATCTATTTTTTTAACATGTGCAAATTTTGTAGGAATGAATTAATCGCAGAGTGAAAGTCGACTCTCAGAGGTATAAATTTTTGATAAAATGATAAGATTTTAGGAAAAGTTGAAAATTCTAACTTAAATTGTAATGTTTGATTGAACAATTATGCAGAATGACATTAGTGGTTTAGTATCTCGGTTAAGAGACTTGAAAAATAGGAATGCAGAATTAGATGAAGAAAATAGGAATTTAATTGCAAAGGTATTGCTATTAGAGCATCTCCAATCCAAATGTTTATTTTTTGTTTATGTGCATGTTTAACTCGACAATGCGATTTTTATGTTGGAGAAAAAGAAATTGAAAAAAAAGGAAAATTCATAATTGGACAATGTTATTAAACCACTTATAATGTTAGTTTCATTTAGGGAATTTCTCCTTTTGACCCCCACATAAAAATTGCCAATTAAAAGTCAGTTTCATTATACAATTCACATGACTGAATGTTCAATTTGGGGTAATATTCTCAATGGTTACTAAATGCATATACGGTTCTTAGAAGTCATTTATTCCTTTATCTTAATTTTAATACACATGTAGTCATAATCTATAGGGTGTATTCAAATAGGGGATTCTAAGATAAAGGAATGATGGTTAATCCCCTATTGAAAATGTTTTATCATTTGTGGCATTTATGGGAGGTAGGGTCGGAGCAGCATATATGCGACAGCTGTATGAATATATGATACATTTATGTACATCAGCATATATGCGACATATATGCATAGTTGCATACAGAAACATAGATGCAACATATATGCATACAACAGGTCCCTTCATTGCCAGACCAGCATTGCCATTCCAGCCAGCCAAACCATCTGTATGCATATATGTTTCTTCTCCTCTTTGGCAGTTGCAGGTCCCTTCATTGCCATTCCGGTAAGACCAACAACCCCTTACTTCATCATGCCACAATTGGTGGCTCTTTCATATCCAATTTCTTCATCATAATTGAAGAAAGCTCCGTGATTTCATACAACATGAGTCTACATATTTGATTTTAGGAAATATTTTTGAACTATACTAGTGGTGTACCTTATTATATAGCTTCATTTATTATCTCACAGTCTCACTGCAGCTATATTCATTTTCACTCGCACCACTTTCTTCATGTAGCAATGCTTTGTAATGGTGATCTATTTTTCTTCTGGGTCTTGATGAGTAATATTAGTTTATTTCACTCACTGCATGTATATTAATGATTGGGATTACAATTAGTTTATTTAAAGATTTGTATTTTATTCATTTAACATGAATTTGCATAATGGCCTCCAAGGATTACTGGTAAGAAGCTGCTGATCATGTACAAAACATGCTGACTTTCAATATTTTGGTTTATGTTTTTGTGTTTTGTGCAGTGTCCATTGGTAGTGGTGTAAGTCGTTTAGGGGTACGTCTTTGTGTATAGCTATTAGACCCACTCGGTGTGTCCTTCACTCAATATAATTTTTCTTTATTTCTTATATATTTAACAACGTTATACATAAAACAATGAGAAAGGTTTTCGTTGGTTGAGTAACATCATTAATTTTAACCCCCGAGCGGTGAATTTTTGAAATCTCAAGTCCTCCCATGTTTGTGATGTATTCACTATTAATCTATTTCATAGGTCAAATGCATTATGGCTCATCGTGTTTCCTTTATGCAAAATTTAAATTTAGCTAATTGTTGTTTTGTTTCCCAATATGTTTGCAGTTTTGGTCCTTTACTTCTTCAATGTTGTTTGATATTCTTTTTATAATTTTGTGGTGCATCCATGCTTGAGTGAAGATTTTTAATTAAATTGTTTAGATCATTTGAATCATATTTGAATCTCTATTGTTGTTTTTGGATTATTAAAATATCATGGATTTTTGTTTGAAAACTAAACAATACTCTAAGAGTTTGTTTGTTTTATTAATAGATTTGTTTCTTGCTCAAATTGTTCAATTACTTTTTTCTTTTATTTTTTGACAAATATATTTTCTAAACAACAATGTTTTCACATCCAAAGTCATTGAGGTACCGGAGGGCGAAAAACAAGCATGACAGTACTAAGGTCCAAATTCGACAATTAGTGAGATACCTAAGTTAAAAATCATTTTTTTCCCTTCAATTAATTTTAGTTATTTTATTATTTATGGTTATTTTTTCTTATCAATCAAATTTTTGTTTTGTAGGTAAACTCGAGTTGGAGAGGGATTGAGGTCGTGGGCTGAACAAAAAAGAGGCAGGAGGCTGATGGAGGTGCTGCGTGGCCGAGTTGTTCCTATGTTTTTTTTTTCGAAAAAGGGGATACTTTTTTTATTGTATTCCATTTGTTTCACTCCATTTTTTGGTAATTGTATTTCAAATTTTTGGACATTACACTTTGATTAGGTGTAGTATATATAGTTGTGTATAAATACACTATAGGTTTGTGTAATTTGCGTTGAAGTATTTGTTAGATGAATTTAAAATCTTTAAATATTGTTGGATTGATTGTTATCCCTTAAGCAAGGTGGATAGTCCAATAAACAAAGGAGAATATGTCCATTTTTTTAATTGACACTTCGTTTATTTGAGGCACTATGTGAATTCAGTTGATGAATATGGTATATTTCATGTTATATATGAATTTGTTTGATGAATTTAGATTATTTTTTAATATTGTTGGACTGTTTGTTATTTGTTAGGGAACGATTTTTTTTTCATTTTGTAATTACGTACCTTGAATTTTTTTTTCCGTTTTGCAATTACTTTCTTGGGATTTTTTGGTCGTTTTTGATTTGTTTTTTTTTTGTGTGTGTATTGTTTAAACATTTTACTCAAATGTATTTTTTGCTATTTAAAAAAAATGAGTCAAATATATGTCAGTTTTTAATGACTTAAAAATTAATTGATTAGTTTTTTAAAATAGCAAAAAAAAAATATATTTTGAAATGTTTTCTTTACATGATCCTTGAAATGTTTAAATAATACAAAAAAAATCAATTAAAAAATATTTTTTAAATGGTCAGCTGACTGCACTCTTTAACTGTGACTGTAGGAGATCGTTCTCCTATATTACTATATATATAATATATAATATAATATTATATTATATATATGTGTGTATGTATATTGCATATATATGGAAGACAACTATTTTTTTTTGTGCAGAGAGCTGTGGTTTTGGTGGAATTTACTAAAGGGACTTTTAATGAGGAAATTAATTGAGTGAAAATATAAAGTTCATAAAGGGGAGGAAACCGTGATGTGACACCCCGCTTAGAATAATAACGGGTGGCCAGCCCTATACTAAAATAATCAGGAATCTCAAGTGGATCATTCTCAGCATCTACAGACGATACTAAAATAAACACGGCTAACTACCCATTACTACAAAAAGAGGGTGTCAAAATTTTTTATTTTAAAACATTATTAAAACAAACTATGAAACAACTAACCAACGACATAACAACTATATATGATAAGAGACACACACATGCCCAATTGATAAAAAGGAGACTAACAAAAGAGTACAACACAATGTACGAAATAAAATACCTGAATATGTTGTCGGGTCACAGACAATACAACATTCTGAGAAATAAAATATAAAAGTGATACACTACAACACTTGGGTATAAACTCGATACACAAACTGAATCCTGATCTAGATACACGAAAGATAAGAAATGACTATAACAAAATATCGCAACAGTCCGCTACTGCCACAGCTCCATGAATACACTAGATGGATAACATCAATGGCGTCCTTGCGGAGGAACACCTAGAATAATACAATATATACACACAAAAAGAGAAAATATAAACGGGTCAGAGCCCGAGGTGTGAAAACATTTTTAGCAAAAGCATTAAAATGCATAATAATTATAAATGCATTATAACATGATTAAGGTGTAGTCGCACTCTCCCTAAAATTCAACTCACCTCTCAACTAAAGTGTGCAACTAAACGTATGCACATGATCTCCAAATAATTGCCCAAATCTATCTAGGGAAATAATCTAACCTATCCCCAAATTTATACTCATTTAAAATCCATCTAAATTATATCCATTAACTTCTAATACTATCGATCTCAATCATACGTCCACTTTCTAAACATATAAGATATACATAAACATTCTATTACTAGAAGTTCTCATATTCTAGTTATTGACATATATATATATATATATATATATATATATATATATATATATATATATATATGAGTTATTAACATCTAGATGCTAAGGACTAAACTTCTCCCAAATCTCAATACTGCATTGCGTTTCGTGCGTGGGACGTCTCGCAAGCGAAATCCAAACAAGGAACCCCCCCGATACACTACTCCTGACAGTATTGATTATAAAGATTCATTATGACTTAAATGCATGACGCGTATAACCCAAATTCTCTTATACTATAAACGATTTATTATTCTCAATTCTCAACAGTAAACGACGTTTCATGCGCGAGACGTCTCGCAAGCGAAATCCAAACAAGGAATCCCCCAATACACTACTCTTTGGCACTGTCGATTGTCGAGATATACATACTAATATATAATATGAGCACTAAGGACTAACTTCTTCTCACTCCCAACATTGCACTGCGTTTCGTGCGTAGGACGTCTCGCAAGCTAAATCCAAACAAGGACCCCCCGATACACTACTCCTTGGCAATGTTGGTCGTTGAGGTCCATTATGCCCTCGATACCCAAAGTACTATAATCATATAATTATCTACTCTACAACTCCACTTTAATATATTCATCACAATTTGTTCATTAAAATTCCCGAAAAGAGATTTAATCAATCTTTTTATATCTCTTTACTCTAGAGATAAATGATATCACATAATCATATACAAATAATATACTATTCACACAAGTATAATAATAACCATCCCAGCAAGCTATAACTCGAGGATGCAGCTTCTCAATACTATCATCTACCAGGGAATCACTCACATATCATTCTGGGTACCAACGGTCGGAATCTCACACCGCCTTGGCAAAAACCATATCACAACGTACGGGAAGCGGTCATAGTTCCTCCTCGAAAATAAGACGAAACATACCCACCACGTCTCACCCCTAATAAAAATAATCGCACAATAATAATGGACACTATGACTTGGGGACTATACGCACCCTGCTCCTCAAGTCAGGGCCCTCACCCACATCGCGCAACTTCCCATGATAGCATAGAGGGGGTATTCTTCACACACACACACACACACACACACATATAGATATCATTCACATCATATAAATGTATACCATCACACAAGGTATGTATATCACACTATTTACATACTCTTATTACGCTCTTAGGCATACATGAAATAATTTCATTTATTAGTATATTACTCTCGATATACCGTTTATCACTAACTCATATAACATCCCCTCTTTGTATACACTATACGATTTCTCACTTGTAGGTCACCCATCACATCTATTTTAATTAATCTCTCAATTCAATTTACGTTGAGGATATTCTCTACATCCGTATGCACATCGATAAACATTCATTATTTCTCAAACATTTACCTCGACACTAATAGGATTTCCCACTAAACCGATACGATAACTTAAATTCGTACTCTCTCTAGATCAATCACTAAAACTCCAACGTTTACGTCCAATCATCTATTAATTTTGCTCTCATTTCCTTAAGGAGAGAGAAAATACACACTTAATTACATTATGATATAAACCCCAATCCTCTCCTCACTTTTCTAAGATACTTAATCCCCTTTTGTAATCACTTAACCCTCTAAGATACTACAATTGAGAAGGTCTATTAATACAAACCCAAAGAAAAGGGGATAAACTTGAAATCCCATACTTGAACCCAAAACAGAGGCCTGGTCGACCGGTCACCTAACCGCGATCGACCGCGCTTTGCAATTCTGCCTAACCTTAAAGACAATATGCTCTTCCCTTGAGGCGCGGTCGACCGTCCCCCAGGCCGCGGTCGACCGGCCTTACCAGTAACCTCGGCCAAACTCCATTTTTACTAACTTCCAACTTCTCAAAAACTCCAAAATACTTACTCCCAACCAAAATTCTTCAACCCAAACATATTACTAACGTTAATACACATCAAATAACTCAACCCAACTAATTTACAACCTCAAATTCATCATTTACACATTAAATGTAAAATTTAACCCAAAATCTACGTTTCAACATATTTAACCCAAAATCCATAAATTTATCCACAAATCATGAAATAAAATATGCACAAGAATTATTTAGCAAGTTTAATCACTTGCCTCAAGATTGTAGAGTCTGATTCGTCCTCAAAATCGCAGATTCGCCGGAATTCCCAAGCTTTCTTCTCTTTTCTCTCTTCCTTTCTTCTTCTCTCTTTCTTTCTAGGGCTTTTCTCTTTCTCTTACGTGAGAATGGCTTCTTACGTAGGCTTTTAAGCCTTAAATCCAAGATACCCAACTTTAAATGATAATACACACCTTAAATGACTCGGTTACTTTAATTCGAGCCAAACGAAATTAAAATATTTCGAAACCCAAATAAGATTCAAGTACGGTCATTTCGATTATCTCGACCCTTCCGGAATTAACTGCACACTCAGAATCATCATTCGAATTACTTTCTAACATCCTCAAACTTTGACCTCAAATGCCAATTTAATAATTCTCCAATTAAAATATTATTTCTTTCTCCCCAATATAATTAATTTATTATCCCAAAAATCTCAGGGTATTACACGTGAGTGGTGGGGGTGAATTTTTTTTTATGTTATTTTATTTGGGGTTGTTTGGGGTTTGGATGCACTTATTTAACCTCTTTTTGGGTTCTCCCGACCGAGGATGATGATGACAGGGGTTTATGTGTTAGACGACTAAAGTCTACCCATTGTATATTGTTTTAATAATGAATAAAGTTAGGTTATTCCACCTTAACTTTAATTCATTGCTTAATATATACTCTCTTGTGAATTCATACCAAAAATCAAGGTGTGGCATTGTCTTAATTCTTACTAATGTATATTGGTTTTAAAAGATTATATTAAAACTTGAATAAAGAATTTTTCAAATAAATTTCAAATAAAATCTGGTTAGATTTTAGGTTACACATTTTGTGTTATCTTTTAATATGTTTTCTTGACTTAGGTTTCTTCAAATAAAAACTTACAGTTTATAAAAAAACACAGTTGGTTAACTTTCTTAATCATTTTTTACCTAAGTGTTTTCTTTCAATCTATTACAGTGGTTATACCCCTCATGGATATAGGAAGCGGATTGAGTTTCGGGATGCCAGATGTCCCATCTTTGTTATCATTATTGAAGCATCTTCTAATGGGAATGAGAGCATCTTCGTTTATGTCACCTTTTTACTAAGAATTGGGTGTTGCCTTTCTCGGGGAGCCCTCAGTGAGTTTGTATGTTTTGATGATCCGCCACGAGATGCGAGGTTTTGAAAGGGGTATTTGATATTTCATTTTCTAGGGAAAAGTTTAGGTAGCGTATTTTCCTTTTTTGGCTTCTTTTTTGTTTTTTGTAGTATTAGCCTTTGCGTATAGTTTAAATAAGGATGACTCTGTGGAGCCTTTAAAATGCCTTAAAGCACTGTTTTATTACTTAACACTGAGCCTTTTAGATCGTGTTGATTCTTTGGGAGTAAGGGCACAATGACCATAGACAGGTTTTTCTCGTAATGTGTTTTTTTTGTTTATTTAAATTGGACCCAAAGTAATATCTTGGGGTGCCTATGTATCTCTGATTCAATGTAATGATGCAGCCGTAATTTTGGACATTTAGAATAATAATATAATGAATAATCAAGTGTATAAAGTTATCTTTAAAAATGGATAAAACTTTTAAGGGATTAAAGCGTTCTAGTTGACTTCAATCAAAAGGTTGGTAGCTCAAGCAGGATTTTTAATGTAGGGTTGGGAATGTTTTTGGGCTTGCATAGTCTTCCTTTCCCTGACAACCGATTGTTTAGTCCTTTTCCTTTTCACCCTAAGTAAGATTAAGGGAAAAAAAATCCTCAATCGGTCAATATTAAAGGTTTGGGAAAATGTGACTTCGTCGAGATCAGCTAAGGTAGCCATCCCGCCAGAGTTTATTTTAGTGACTAGATAGGGTCCTGCTCAGTTCGGTATGAATTTACCTTCGGGAGTCCAGGAAGGTTTAAGATTCTCTTTCAGTACTGGGTCGCCCTCTTGGATGTTTCACTTCTTGAATCATTTATTGAATGCCCGAGCGATAATATATTGATAACCCTGGTTATGGTAAGCGGATTTTATCCTCCTCTCATTAAGGAGGGCTAGTTCATTGTAACAGGCTTGGACCTAGTCAGTTTTGACTACTTGACTTTTGAGCAGGCCCTTAGCGAGGGCACCTCGAGTTCGATGGCTATAACAACCTCCATGCCATAAACTAGGGACTGAGGATGCTCCCATTAGAGTTTCATTATGTAGTACGATATCCCCAAAAGTCGTAAGGGAGATTTTCTGACCATCAATATAGGTTTTTGTAATCTTGCTAATAATGTTTTTGACATTTTTGTTAGTGGATTCGACTAGTCCATTGGTCTGGGGTTTATAGGGGTGACTTATGCCTAGTGATCTTGTGCTTATGTAATATATTGGAGACCTCTTTTCGAAGTGAGATCCATTAGGTACACCGAATTGGAAGACGATATTTTGTCATATGAATTTGCCCACTTTTTTTAGCATTCAAAACTATGTAGGATTCAGCCTCGACCCATTTGGTGAAGTATTCGATGGAGACTAAGATGAACTCATGACATGTGGAGGCCTTGGGAGTAACCTTCCCTATGATGTCGATCCCCTAGGTGGAGAACGGTCAGGGTGAGATCATGCAATATAGCTCTCAGGGAGGTAGATGTTGTTGGGGGGCATATATAACTGATGTTTGAGGTACTTTTTGACGTACTATTTGCATTCATTTGGCATAGTGGTTTAGTAGTATGACTGCTGGAGTATTTTTTTTGGAGTGGGTGTGCCCACTCATGTGCATGCCATATTGTTCATAAATTCAAGGGTTTTGTCCCTTGTGACACATTATAATTGTATATCATCAAACAATTTTTTATAGAGTTGGTTCCCACATATGATGAATTGGGCTGCAAATCGTCATAAGGTAAATCGTTCATTAGAGGAGGCATCTGATGGGTAGTGATTTCTACTGAGAAAGTTCCATATGTCGTAGTACCAGAACACGGGTCCTATGGTTGTTTCTTCAATGGTATCCACCTCAAATAAATACAAATGAGTGTTCCAGATAGTTATAGTGAATGTAATCTTTGTGATTCCCTTCAACATGTCGATCATGGAGGCCACGGTGGCAAGTGTGTCTGCGAAGATATTTTTAAATCTCAAGATGAACACTACACCAAAAAATAGCAATCTGGCACGGTTTAAAACTGTGCCAGATCAAATCTGGCACGATTTTGAACTGTGCCAAGATTAGGTGTTCCAAAATGGCCATTATTTTGCACTGTTTAAAAGTGTACCAGATTTGGCCAAATAGGAACACTTCTGATACATTTTAAAATCATGCCAGAATTTGATACTTCTGGCACACTTTATAACTGTGCCAGATTGAGTACTTTTGATAAACTTTTGGCACAATTTAAAACCGTGCCAAAATTTAATACACTTTTGGCATGATTTTGAACTGTGCCAAATTTTTGGTTCAATGAAAAAAAAATTAAATATAAATAATATTACCCAAAAAATCAACAATATTTCCACTATTTTTCGTACTTATTTTAGAATAACAAAAATTCAATAATAATATAAACCAGCATGGCAAAAATAGTATAACAACAATACAAATAGTTCGTAACAACACTAATACACATCCAGACAATAAGCCCACTAAAAATTCCTGGCTCAAATTCCATTAATAGAAAATTCATGTCAATACATATGAAATTCATCTCAATACATGAGTAAATTTTAATTTTATCTCAATTCATGTCAATACATATGAAACTTATCTCAAATTCCGCGGTCTTTTCTTCAAGCAGCACTAACGTGTTTAACTCCTCATTTATTAAGCAGTGGTTTGCCTCTACATGCACAACCATCGAACTTCCAATGAGTTCCAACCTATAAAACAAACAAACAAACAAAAAAGAGTAATTAATTCTCATCATTTGACAAGAGTGAAGGCCAACAATTTAATAGAGAGTAACATATATTCTTTCAATCACATAAGATCTGAAATCTAGTGCACAATTGAGTTAATTAGTAATAAGTCCATTAATATACTAACTAATTAATAATTACAATTGACACTAATTACTTATACTAACGAATCAAACCAAAACAATAATTTCAGCATACTAACAACTAAACTAATTAACTAATCTATTGAAAAAATTAACAACTAAAAACTAATTAACAACTAAAAATTTCAGCATACTGATCAGATCAATTGAAAAAAGTAACTAATCAGGTATATTGAAAAAAAATAACATACTTTAAGGAATGTGATACCACTTCACTGCTTCGTGGATGAAAAGAGGGTTGCATGTTGCCGCTGCTCTGTTTCGGTAGGGGGCTTTGTTTGCGAGGGAGGGAGAGAAGAGACGACATCGGCAAGAGAGAAGAGAGGACAGGGGCTGCCGCTGCACTGCATTTGCAAACAATGCTTCCAGTTGCATAAAGCCATGGGGCGTTACAGGTATGGTGCTTTTGATTTTGTTAGCCTCAACATAATCAACCTCTCCCGTGTCCATACTCTTGCTTATCTATTGTGAAATGGAAACAAAAGAAAGTTCATATCGAATAAACTTCATTTTAAGTGTAAATTAGTAAATGAGTTCAAAATTCAAATATGATAACTTATAATGACTGCAGGGAGGAATAAAGGAGCTATCAATGGAGTTGAAGAGGACAGGGTGAGACAAATATTATGCGTATTTGATTGAAGTTGTGCCAGTGTTCACTTTCTATGAGCTTTAATAAGGGTTTCTTTTGGGGGATCTAGCTTGTCTTTTATTTGTGCTTTTTCCCTTTGAGTTTTACCGGATTTTTTCTTATGTGCTCAAATTTACTCATCCAAAATAAATCTATAAATTAACATAACAAATAGGTCTTTAGAAACATTGTAACGTATAAATATCCACCACCGATTACAGAATTTTCTGATTTGAACCTCTTTAAATGTACTGTAAAGAAAAAAACACAAGATCGAGAAAGTTTCAATACTTCATTCTGAGTGCTATTATGCAGTGAGAAATAAGTCCACAAGTTCACGACCAATATCAAGAAAAAAAATAAAAAGTAGCATGTTCCTTATTCATTCTCTATTTACCATACATTTTTCTTAGTATAAAAGTTGACTACACATCATGAATGCCTAAACAATGGGGTCTCGCAGAAAGGTAATTAGATATCAGATACAAAAATATGGTGTTTGTATAAAAATAATGAACAAATACATTATATGAAATGAATATATATATTCAAATAAGAATAAGGCAAGAATGAAGTTATCATATACATGCTGGTTATCCCAGTTACCAACTTTGGTCCATATTTGTTTAGCCGAATCTATCTGCAAGTGGGTAAGCCAAGCATCAGCAATGACAATAGAAGATCGGTTAATGTATTTGCATCAAAATATTATAATATTTCCATAAAAGGACGATGGACGATGACAGTTAATGTACATATACAATGACCACTATATTCAATATATTTTCTTTGAAAGTTCTATCCATATAAATGTGAATCATTACAAGATATGGATGAAAATATCTAGTAGATTATTTATGTTATGAAGAATATGTTCCCTGTCACGAGACATATTTTTTTATGTGATGCCTTCTATATACCAACAAGTGAAATGGGAAAATGAAAATCATTTTTGAAAAAGAATTACCTTCTCAAGAGTATAATCTTGCATAGTTTCACAAACCCCATCCAAGAGCTCGCTAACTCTGTTTAAAAAAATATTCATGAACTGTATCTAAAAGAAGAAGAAAATCGCAAAACGTTTGAAGAACATAATATAAATGTTAATATAACTATTATATAACTGGTTTATATAAACTGTGGGTTTATGTAACATACTAGAGTTAAATTCGCCGCTTCTCCGCACTATGGTAAGCCAAATATAGTTAAATTCGTCACTTCTAACTGAAGTTGAATAAGGCCCATAATTCTTATTTTAAATTGAAAGGAAGGAACCCAAGATAAAACAACATACATCAGCTACTTGCTTACTCAAAATAAGTGTTTAAAATAAAATAAACAAGCAGAAGCTACAGTTTTAACAGTGAATGCCTTAAGATTGTTTTGTATTGGTTTGCCACTTATAATAATACGATGTGCAGAAGGCATCTCAAGAAAACTCTTCGCCCTCTGAGTACTAGCATTCTTTATGAGATGTCCCAAAATCTGATTCAAGAAAACAATGACTCAAATGTTATAGGTAGACAAAAATGTTACAGGTAGACGATGAACTATACTAGTATAGACTTAAAATCCAATTTGCTCTGTGGTATCTTAAAGAACTCATAAATCTAGATTTTCTCTTAGAATGATCTCTATTATTATTTTACCCTCTGACGCTGACCCAATAACATATCAACCAGTAATATTCATTAGACCAAATCCAGACGTTTGGGCACCTTGCTGATACAAAATGGCCAAAATGTCACCTTTTTTAAAATTCAAGATCATGAAAATTCAAGCGTTGAACAACTCCAGACGTTTCCTTTGAAACGCGAGAAACCTATTCTTCTTTTGTCCCCAGAATTTGTAAAAATCTTGTGCTGCTAAGCATTACAATGCAAGTTTGAAACGGTGAAATATATTGATTTCAAAAGTGAAATATAATTTAAACTGTACACATATTTGGCCTAAACTATGTAGCGTAATTTATTAAGATGATAAATATAAAGATACAACTAAGGAAGGTCACAAAAACGGCCTGAACAGAAAGATAAATACAGTTAAGAAAGTGTACCTGATTCCAAGCTGTAAGTTGAGCATCAAGTCATAACCCCTGTGACCCTTTATGATTGTTTCACCTGGTCTTTTAGCCTCTTTCACAAGTTTCTTTTGCCTCCCTTTTTATCTTTTGGATGATTAAAAACTATTGCTTAACACAAGATCACTGATTAAAACACCCTATATATATTCTCTATCCAGGATAGGAGCCTTTGCAGTTGGGACAACTTCATTTTCCCCACCTTCTAAAATAATCTCGGACATTTGTGATGATAAGATATCCCAATTACTTTCTCGAATGCAACATCAAGACTCCAGGGTCTTTCAAGCGAAGTACGTGCCATCTAATCAAATGAATTACGACGCGATCCTCGGATCCCACCAGCACTAACATTTCCCATGTCCACTGAAGAAGCATGTTTTATACGTAAAACTTGATTCTTCTTTGTTAAATCAGGCAATAACCTTTGTTTTCTCAGAGCCTTAAGGTACAGTTCTTGTACAGCAGCAAACCTGCTGCCTTGTGGATAAAATACACCTTTTCAGTCCTTGAGGCCCCGTGTCCAAGTTCCAACATAACGACCACTATCACTCCATGTATATACCCCAAATCCATGCATCATGCCATTTAACCAGCTTCCTTTATGCGAATCCCTGTTGGTCCATATAAGAGTTCCTTTCCCTAATATTTCCCCCTTTAATATATCCCAAATAAACGTTTCCATTAATCTGTGTATGGTTACCAGGACCTTTTGGGTTTCCAGGATCCAATACCCTTCAAAGAAATCCCCATTAAGATATTATCCTAACCCATACTTAAGATTCAACCGCCACCTTCCCTTGTAGGTCATTTTATCATGCCCAATATCTGTCCCCATACCATACATATAACTACCAGAAAATTCACCCACGTAAGCAGCCCTAGAAGATCATTGAAGTTTTTCATGTAGAGACCCTTCCCCCTTTCTAATTTTTCTTTGTTTCCCCTGATTAAAGTCTCTGCCAGACTTGACGCAACGACTGACATATTTTTCCTCACAAAACTCTAAGCTTATAGCCCACTCATCCTCACAAAAGACACATATCCCTGACCCCTCTTATCCCTCTTCAATAACCATTCCCTCTACCTAAGCCAGTTCCTGTTATGGACATTCCCCTTCTCTTGAACTGAAAACATATGTCCCAATCACAAGATGTCCAAAACAATGATACGACACATGCACATTTAACACGAACTCATATTTCAAAGTATGAAATAAAAATCCAACAGGCATTTAAACAAAGAGTGATAGCAGTTCATTTCCATTACATCAAATTAAAATCCAAACAAGTGATTAATTGGACAAAAATCAGAATACTATACCTCATCAAGAATCATGTAATCCCATAGGATGTCATCCTCACTTCGATCGTCAAAGAAGTAATGATCTCCACGTAAAGATTTTACATTATTTCGAACAAAATATCGTAAGTTGTGAGAAGTATACCTCTGTGCTATAGGGGACAGGGAAAATGAAAACTAATATCAAGTTTTATCATATCATATTTGAAAACATATTATGTATGGCTAGATTCAAATTACCATTTTTTAAAAAAGAATTCATACAATTTGAACACTACAAACATGTGCATATATGACACCGTTGCAACCCTCCACAAGAATATCATCCAACTTTGGGCAGGACCCAAGTTAAAATGTAGTGAAATCTTGCAATCATGTAGAAATCTAGTTTATGTTTTGGATTTGAAATCCATAAACTATATATGTTGCTACATTGACAAATTTTGACTCAAACTCTAAAACCTTAATGTGGGTTAAGCATTTCACACATATAATATTATATTCCACAAAAGACATAACATATATAGTTAAGCTTCAATCTTAAGGTTTTATATGTGTGAAATAACAAAAGAGTACAAACCTATCCATTCATATGTTAACTCATTTAGGTGGTTTGTACCTTCAATCTACCTTCAATCTTAAGCTTCAAAGGCTTGTACTCTTTTGTTATTTATCCATTCATATGTTAACAAAAACTAAGACATAACATATCCATTCATATGTTAACTCATTTAGGTGGTTATGAAAATTGAATATATATAAAAAAAATGTGCAATTTGCAATCATTAAAACTTGTGACTATCATCTCATTCACTCGCTAAATAGTCATTTTTCTCATAAGACTTGGTGGAGATTAACTTCATAGTGAGGAGATCATCTTGCATGCATTTTTTTCCCTTTACAAAAACTTTGTAAAATCATGTTAGGAATTTTCAAAATAATAAAAGAGGTGGCATAAATATAACCCATCCGAAAGATCAACCACAGTTTCAAACAAAATACTAATACTCAAAATATGTAAATGCTAAGAAGACAAGAAATAACATCATTGATTCAGAGATTAAGATTCAAATCAAGAGCCGAAGACCCATCTGAAAGATCACTCTCCTTGGCATTGGTGTTGGTGTTGGTGTTAGTGTTGGCGGTGGCAGTGATAGTGACAGTGACAGTGGCGGTGGCAGAAGAAACTCCCAAAAAATCTCTAACTTATTCCTTCTTTGCTTCAAAGGATGAAAAAATAGGGTTTGGTGTAGGTTTAGAGTTTGAAGTGAAAGACCCACCAGGTGCCCCATAACATAACTCGAAAATGACGAATGGAAGGAGAGGTTGATGGCAGAACGCATTTTAGCCTGGGCATGCTCTTGTTTGTGTGAGTTTTAGTGTCCTCTATAGGATTTTCCATTGGCGAATTCTTTTTTGCAAAAGTTACATTTGAAGACCATCTTTTTACCCTTGCTTGACGGGCTCTCCTTACATCCTTCAACAAAAATAACCACCTTATCTTCAATTTTCATCATCTTCATCTTCTTGTGAGTGTGATGAGTTGGATCATCTTCTGATGGGGTTGAGAGTGAGAGCCTAAAAGCATTGGTGAGAGATAAATATGGTTCCATTACTAGGAATGAAATCAACTTTATTTTTTGAGCTAACAGCTAAAGGACACCTTACGTGTGATTTAAATAGAGAACTAAAATCAATAATTTGGTAAGAACTTGTCATATTCAAATTAGCGGTCAACATTTGAAATTTTGAATGTGATGCCCTTTTATAATCCCGTGGAAAGATAGTGGCCAAAATAGGGGCGGTTTGGGTATAATTTTAATTTTTTAAAATAACTTATAAGTACAAAAATTAGTAAATGGAGTTTTAGGTATTAGGATAATATTTGTTGATATGCCCCAAATATACCACCTCAGATCTGAGACATCAACGTCGGCCAAGGACATGGCCGACGTTGGAAGGGCCTTGGATCAATGCCCAGCAGGCCTCGGCCATAGCAAGGTCGGCCATGGCCAACGTTGCTACCAACCTCTTCATGACTCATGGGAACAGTTGTTTACCAGGCCACCCAGGGGATGACAACCTCGGCTGAAAGTAGGTCGAGGTTACAGATCAAGACCAACTTCAGCAGGGAATCAGCAGATGTACCTAGCATGTTCCAGCTTAACCTCGGCCCAGGCCGACCTTAATGCGTCACTTACCTTACCTCAGCTTCACATAAGCCGAGACCATTATGGCTCATCTCGGATTGGATAAACATCTAGACCTTACCAACCTCGGACTCTTCCAGGTCGAGGTTGTGACCAAGCACGGATGGCCGAGGTCTTATTGGCATATGTGTGGATAAGGACACATGGACACAAATCAGTTATAACAAATCATTCCCCTCACATGGGGGGAATATTTCATCATCATTCTCTACATGTGACACTGACAGATGTCTTCATCAGATTGGCTAGATCAACATATACATGCTCATTGCATGCATAGGGGGTACATTACACCCCCATGTACTATATATACTTGTCTTCTCCCTCTTGGAGAGGGACCCGAAATGAGCAACCCTAGCTGAAACTCTGTTCAAATACACAGTAGAGAGAGAGAAAGCTTGAGAGATTGTATCTATGGCCATTATAGCCCTCATACAGTGATATACATCATACACTTGCACAGTGGACGTAGGCCTGATTGGCTGAACCACTTATATCTCGGTGTGAAACCTCTTCTCCTCACCTCCTTCTACTATATGTGTATATACCCTTATATTGCCATTGTTAACATTGAATTGAGCTTACAAACACCTTGAAGGGTGGTGATATTTCTAGCATCATCATTTTGGTGCCGTCTGTGGGAACGAGAATCTATCTCTTCCCTTTCTTTCTCTTAGCCTCACCGGAGACTCTGGTGGCGAACCAGGCCTCACCCCTTGCGTGGAGCTGTTTCACCATTGAAAGAGGTCTTGTAAGGTATTAAGCTTATTTACTAATCAACCTCTTTTGTGCTAACACATGGCACCAGAATTACCACCACCTCTTCCGCCGCCTGGTGTGGGGGGACCAAGCTCCAGCCAGGCACCACCCCAATCCAAAATGGTGGAGGTGGCCGCAGCCTTGAGGTCTTTGGCTGCAACACAATAAGCAATGCAGGAGCAGTTTTCACAGCTCAACCAAAATATGATGAGGCCACCAGGAGTTTCACCGGAAATGATCACTCCGGTGGCTATTCAGCCTCATACTGACGCCGGGGGACCACCCCAGGCACCGCGGAAGGATCAACTCACACCCCAGCGGAGGAGGGACATTGCTGACCCTAGGCGCTTGTGCCTGGCGAGGGAAGGAAACCATTGCCCAGAGGACAGGTATGATGATCTAGAGGCAGAAGATGTTCCGAAGGAATGTTGGGAGCCGTATGAGGTTTCAAATAACACAGTACGTCCTCTTCAGCAGAGCCAAGGTTGAGGGGGCAGAAGAGGGGAAGAAGCCTAACAACGAGGATCAGCTTTTGATCGATTGAGTAGAGGGTTGGCCTTTGAAAGGCTAGTCCCAGTGAACGACCTAAGACCGAGGTAATCAAGGACGAGGAGTGTGGATGGCTCACAAATAGAAGATGGTCAACGTCGGCCTCACCAAGGCCAACCCCATGCAGGAAGAGGTAGAGACCAAGAAGAGGTCAACAGTCGACGTTGTGCCGGGGCTGGGGAATCCTCAGTCCACCCCTTGGAGATGGCTGGGGACAACCTCGACCAAGCTGACGTTGTAAGGCCACGGAACGACTCCATCCAACGTCTTGATAACAAGATAGGAGACCTCATCAAAAGTAGGGACCTACTGCAAAGGGGTTACTCAGAAGGCTCTCCGTTCGTGGCTAAGATAGTGAGCTTCCCTACCCCAGCCAAGTTCAAGCCGCCCAAGGTAACTCCCAAGTATGACGGTAGCACCAATCCCGTCCATCATATTGAGATGTACCAGTCAGCAGCAGACATTTACTCAATACCGAATGAGATGAAGTGTCGGGCCTTCTCCGGAACTTTGACGGGAGCTGCGCACATATGGATTACTTCTCTTTCGAAGAATTCAATTGAGAACTTTAAAGGCTTGGCTAAACGGTTCATTCATAATTTCTGCTTTGGGGTAAGACCACAAAAGAAGACCACACATCTGTTGTATGTCAAGCGGGGCAAGCACGAGAGCCTAAGAGACTACATCGCCAGATTCAACAAAGAAAAACTTGAGGTTGAGGATTATGAAGAGAATATTTCCATGACCGCCCTTATAGGAGGTCTTTAAAAGGGGAATTTGTTGTGGAAACTTACGAAAGACCCTCCAAAGTCCATGGAGGAGCTATTAGCAACTGCGGGGAAGGTCATGAACGCTGAAGAGGCTATGGCCGCTAAGTATGAGGATGAGAACGACGGTGGTAGCGGAAAGGCCCAAAGGAAAAAAGATGGAAAGAAGAGGTCTGCTGATGATAAGTTTGCGCGTTATACCCCTCTTACGGTAAGCTGCGAACACATCCTTAATGAGATCAAGAATGATCGATCCCTGAGATGGCCAGAAAAGCTGAAGGATCCTCCACATAAGAGGAACCAGAACTTATGGTGTGAATTCCACCAAGACCATGACCATATAACAGACAAGTGCTTCGCCTTGAAGGATGAGATCGAGAAGATGTTAAAGTCAGGGAAGTTGAGGAAATATGTTGATGGCAAGGCTCCCAAAAGGGGAAGAGATGACCCAAGAAAGAAAAGGAACGACATATGTTGAGACGACGTCCCAGCGAGAAAAGATGACAATTCGGATGGTGATGATGAAGACGATCTAGACCTCCCTCCGAAAGATGACAACACCCCAGTGAAGAGGGTTGGTATGATCTCCTTTGGCATTAGCACCATATGCGGAGGACTTGCAGGAAGTGGTTCTGAGGTTGCCGATAGAAAAGCTCATGTGGCAGAGGCCAAGTCAGTAGCAAAGCTTGAAGTTGTAAATCTAACGTCTTTTGATACAGTGCAGAAGAGAAAGAAGGTGGACGTAGACACCCTTATAGTTGGGTTCTCCTGACTCGACTTCAAGGGCATCTTAGCCCCACATAACGACCATTTGGTAATTACAACAAGGGTGCATGGATGCGAGGTGCAGAGAATTCTCGTGGATGGGGGAAGTTCCGCAGATGTGATGTTTTGGCCCTGCTTCAAGAGCCTAGGTCTTAACAGAGCTAGGCTGGTACCCAATCATCACCCTTTAATGGGCTTCAGCGGTGAAAGGGTCCACCCATTGGGTATGTATGAGATGGATGTACGGATGGGCGATGAATGGCCTAAGAGGTTAACCCGAAAGATTAATTTTTTCGTAATGGATGAAAACGTCTTCTCGGCAGCGCAGAAGAGAAAGAAGGTGGACGTAGACACCCTTATAGTTAGGTTCTCACGACTCGACTTCAAGGGCATCTTAGCCCCACATGACGACCATTTGGTAATTACAACAAGGGTGCATGGATGCGAGGTGCAGAGAATTCTCGTGGATGGGGGAAGTTCCGCAGATGTGATGTTTTGGCCCTGCTTCAAGAGCCTAGGTCTTAACAGAGCTAGGTTGGTACCCAATCATCACCCTTTAATGGGCTTCAGCGGTGAAAGGGTCCACCCATTGGGTATGTATGAGATGAATATACGGATGGGGGATGAATGGCCTAAGAGGTTAACCCGAAAGATTAATTTTTTTGTAATGGATGAAAACGTCTTCTCAGCAGCGCATAAGAGAAAGAAGGTGGACGTAGACACCCTTATAGTTGGGTTCTCCCGACTCGACTTCAAGGGCATCTTAGACCCACATGACGACCATTTGGTAATTACAACAAGGGTGCATGGATGCGAGGTGCAGAGAATTCTCGTGGATGGGGGAAGTTCCGCAGATGTGATGTTTTGGCCCTGCTTCAAGAGCCTAGGTCTTAGCAGAGCTAGGTTGGTACCCAATCATCACCCTTTAATGGGCTTCAGCGGTGAAAGGGTCCACCCATTGGGTATGTATGTGATGGATGTACGGATGGGAGATGAATGGCCTAAGAGGTTAACCCAAAAGATTAATTTTTTCATAATGGATGAAAAAGTCTTCTCGGCCTATAACCTCATCATAGGAAGAGTAGTCCTTAAGGAGTTCGAGGCTGTGCCGTCGACGGTCTACCAAATGCTAAAATTCCTGACCCCTTATGGGGTAGGGGAAGTGCAAGGTGACGAGACTATAGCGCGAGAATGCTACTTCAACTCGACTGAAGAGAGAGAGGCCCATAAGAAAGCAACTACTACTTATAATATTGACACACTTGACCCTAGAGATGAAATAAAGTTGAAGAAGGGGGAGGCCGCGGAAGAGGTAGAATCCATCGTCCTCAATGAGGACGAACTGGAAAAAACTGTCCAGGTTGACAAAGTTCTAAAAGCAGAGATCAAGGAAGAGCTGATAAACTTCCTAAGGAAGAGTCAGAGTGTCTTCGCCTGGAGTCACGCAGACATGCCCGGTATTGACCCTGGGGTTATGTATCACAAGCTTTACGTCATTAAAGAGACTAGGCCAATCAAACAAAGGCGAAGAGTTTACTCCAGGGAGAAGTACAACGCCATCCGGTAAGAGGTTAAAAAATTGGAAGAGGCTGAATTTATCAGAGAAGTCATATATCCAGAGTGGCTATCGAATGCAGTTATTGTGCCCAAAACCAACGAAAAGTGGAGAATGTGCGTTGATTTTACCGACTTGAACAAGTCTTGCCCAAAAGATAGCTATCCCTTACCTCGAATAGATCAGATGGTAGATGCTACTGCAAGGCATGAGCTCATGAGCTTCATGGACGCGTATTCAGGCTACAATCAGATCTTCATGGATGCAGAAGACTCAGAGAAGACAACTTTCATTACCGACAAAGGGACATACTGCTACAAGGTTATGCCCTTCGGTCTGAAAAATACGGGGGCAACATACCAATGTCTTGTGAATAAGATGTTCGAAGATCAAATAGGCAAGACTATGGAAGTGTATGTAGACGATATGCTGACGAAAAGCTTAAAGGCCTGCACTCATGTGGCAGACCTTGAACAAACCTTCAATACTATGGACCTGTACATGATGAAGCTCAACTCGGCGAAGTGTGTCTTCGGGGTAGGAACTGGGAATTTTCTTAGATTCATCGTCAATTAAAGAGGAATAGAAGCGAACCCTGAGAAAATCAGGGCCGTGCTTGACATGAAGACACCAAAGAGTATCAAGGACGTTCAAAGTCTCACTGGAAGAGTGGTTGCACTCAATAGATTTGTTTCCAGAGCGACAGACAAGTTCCTTCCGTTCTTTAAGGTGCTAATAAAGGCCTTCGAATGGGACGAAGAGTGAGAAGAGGCTTTTAACCAACATAAGTCCAACCTTGGGTGTCCTTACTCTTGTCTCGGCCCGTAGTAGGAGAGAAATTATATGTTTATCTAGCAGTCTCTGAATTGTCTATAAGTGCAGCCATAGTACGGGAAGACGTTGGGACCCAAACGCCTGTATACTTCAACAATAAATCCCTTCAAGGGTCCGAGCAGAATTACCCCTGGATGGAAAAGTTAGCCTACGCCCTAATACATACTTTAAGGAAGATGAAGCCCTACTTTCAAGCCCATTCTATGGTCGTCCTCACCGATTCCCCACTAAGACGGGTCCTTCATAAACCTAAGAAGTCGGGAAGATTGATGACCTGGGCCATTGAGTTAGGGGAGTATGACCTTACCTATAAGCCAAGGGTGGCCATCAAAGGGCAGGCGTTTACAGACTTTGTTACTGAATTCACATGGGAAGAGACTAAGGTAGAGGACCTAGAGACTGTAGAAGGGTCAAATAATAATGTCCTCCGAGACACGGAGGAGGTTCTACCCAATATCTTCCAAGATCGGGAAGAGGTTGTGAACAAGGAAGTCAGAAATGGAATAGTCGAAAATGAGGAGGATCGGTACCTTTTCAAGCTTGGGATCATGACAGAAGGGGGCTTCTCATCGGATGAAGACGTCTGGAACCTCTGTGTTGAAGGGTCTTCTTGCGATAGTGGAAGAGGTGCAGGGATAATACTTTCAGCTCCAGATGGTACCAACATTGAGTATGATTTGAGGTTCAACTTCAAGGCATCTAACAACGAGTCGGAATATGAGGCCATGATAGCAGGACTCTCATTGGTAAAAACTCTGTAAGTAGGACGGCTTCTACTTCATAGCGACTCTAGGTTAGTTGTTAATCAAGTGTTGGGGGTTTATGAGGCCAAGGATGAAAGGATGGCCAAATACCTGAAGAGGGTGCGAACAATGATGGAAGGTTTCAAAGAGGTAAAAATGAAGAGAATACCCCGACAAATCAACAGCTACGCTGATGCATTAGCAAGGTTGACCTCGGCAACGAAGACAGATATCAGAAGAACGGTTCCGGTAGAGGTCTTGCCAAGGGCGACCATCGAAGAAGAAGAGGTTAGTAACCCTTGCCTCAATTTGAACCTGGGGGACTCATGGATGGACCCCCTCGTCAGATATATTAAAGAGGGAGAGCTACCGGAATCCAAGATAGAGAGGAGGAAATTAAGATACAAGGCTGCAAAATTCTCCATAGTAGGGGACGTCCTATATAAGAAAGGATTATTATTGCCTCTCCTCAGTTGTGTTCATCCCACAGAAGTTCCTCGCGTCTTACAGGAGGTACATGAGGGTTCTTGCTCCAGTCACATAGGAGGAAGACCCTTGGCCAAGAGAATTATTACGCAGGGGTACTGGTGGCCAACCTTGGCCAAAGACGCTGCAGCTTACGTGAAGAGGTGCGATAAATGTCAGAGATTCTCCACTATTCCTCACCAACCTCATCAGCCTATGACGTCAATCAGTTCCTCTTAGCCGTTTGCAGTATGGGGGATTGACTTAGTAGGACCCCTGCCAAGGGCCGCCAATAATTTTTGATTTCTGATAGTTTCCATTGATTACTTCTCAAAATGGGTGGAGGCAGAGCCGATGATAACGATTACGGAGCAGAAGACCTTCTAATTTATTTGGAGGAACATCATATGCTGACATGGCCTCCTAAACACCCTCATCTCAGACAATGGAACCCAGTTCAAAAACTCTTCCTTAGAGAGGTATTATGAAAAAGTTAGGATAAAATAGTTCTTTTCTTCTCCCGGTCGGCCTCAGGCAAATGGCCAGACCGAAGTCACCGACAGAAAAATCCTCGACGGAATAAAGAAGAGGTTGGAAGAAGCTAAGGGGAGATGGACTGAAGAGGTTTATGCTGTGTTGTGGGCTTACAAGAAAACGGTAAGAACACCAACAAGAGAAACCCCGTTCATGCTAGCACATGACTCAGAGGCCTTTATACCAACAGAAGTGGGACTCCCTACTCATAGGGTTCAGACCATTGACCATGATAAGAATGGGGAAGAGAGAAGGATGGATCTAGATCTGATAAAAGAGAGAAGACAAGACGCAGAAATCAGACAAGCAGCGTACCAGCAGAGAGCAGCAAAATTCTACAATCAAAGGATAAAATCAAGACCCATTGTCGTGGGAGACTTAGTACTAAAAAAGACACTGCAGAAGGCAAATAAGCTACACCCTAATTGGCACGGTCCCTACAAAGTAATCGAAGAGGTTGTACCCGGGACCTACAGGCTAGAAAACCTAGAGGGGGAACCTTTTTTTAATTCCTGAAATGCTGATCATCTAAAGAAGTATTACAGATGATGTTGCTAGAGTTTGTGTCAATGTATTATCTTATGAAGAGATTATTAATAAAAAGATTAGTTTCCTTGTCTATTCTTGGTCCAATGAGCTCCAGTGGTGAAATTATTTATGAGGAGAACATCTTAGTGATGACCTCAGACCTTATAACATCATGATTTGGTAACAAGGTCTGAGATTAGACATCATACTCGGATGACCTCAGACCCTTAACATCATTAATTTGGTGAAATTATTTATGAGGACAACATCTTAGTGATGACCTCAGACCTTATAACATCATGATTTGGTGACAAGGTCTGAGGTCAGACATCATACTCGGATGACCTCAGACCCTTAACATCATTAATTTAGTGAAATTATTTATGAGGATAACATCTTAGTGGATGACCTCAGGCCTTATAACATCATGATTTGGTGACAAGTTCTGAGGTCAGACATCATACTCGGATGACCTCAGACCCTTAACATCATTAATTTAGTGAAATTATTTATGAGGATAACATCTTAGTGGATGACCTCAGACCTTATAACATCATGATTTGGTGATAAGGTCTGAGTTCAGACATCATACTCGGATGACCTCAGACCCTTAACATCATTAATTTGGTGAAATTATTTATGAGGATAACATCTTAGTGGATGACCTCAGACCTTATAACATCATGATTTGGTGACAAGGTCTGAGGTCAGACATCATACTCGGATGACCTCAGACCCTTAACATCATTAATTTGGTGAAATTATTTATGAGGATAATATCTTAGTGGATGACCTCAGACCTTATAACAATATGATTTGGTGATAAGGTCTGAGGTCAGACATCATACTCGGATGACCTCAGACCCTTAACATCATTAATTTGGTAAAACCTTATTGCATGGCAAAGAAAATCATCCAACAAACAATCCAGCAAGAGAAGAAACAAAAACCCTCCTCAGAGGTCTATAGATTAAGTGAAATGGCAAAAATATAAAGTAACATTGTTCATCAAGAGGTTACAGTTCGAATACAGTGAAAAAGTACAAAAGCTTCACAAATATAGCCTAAGGATTTGTAGGGACAGTGTCGGACTGATTCCTTTGGCCGACGTTGGTCACCTCAGTCCTGTCTCTGTAACATCCAGTGGCACAATCTCTGTAGGGGTAGCGTACTCCTCTTCAACCTCTTGAAGGGCTTGGGCAAGTTGAGGGTTAGTAAAACCCAGACCTATGAAGTCAGAGGCTTTCAAGCTCCCTGACTCCTTCTCCTTGGCAGCCGCCCATTTGACAGTAGCCTTAATACCTCTTTCGAGGTACTCAAAGCCGAAGCTGATGAATTCATCGGAGACTTTATAATCATCCAAAATCCCCTCAGAGGCATCCTCAAGGGCTGCCTTTACTGCAACGTCAACCGTTTTTTGGAGAACGTCATCCTTGGCCTTCAGAGAAACATTGTGGTCCTTTTTAAGCTTGGAGACCTCTTTCTCCAACTCCTTAACCTTCTTGTCAGACCCCTCAAAGGTAGACTTCAGGCGGTTTACCTCTGCATTCAAAGAGTTTTACACCTTCTCAGCCTCTTGGCCTTTCTGGATGAGGGGTAACTTCTTCAGAGTCCAATTAGCAAGATGATGCATAGCAGTGAGGCCCTGCAAATCATGTGGTCGTATATATAAGTTGAAATTCAAAACAGAGGTTACACTTTGAAGCTATACTGAAATCTGAAGTCATACCTGAATAGACCTGTGAAGGCCAAACTCAACCAATAGAGGAGTATCCATAGATCAGCAAAAGCGTTTGTCAGCATCGGTCATGGCAGAGCCGATGGCATCCAGCGCCTACAGATTGTGGCCTATGATGCTATCATTAATTTTTAGTTGCTCTATACGAGTAGCCAATGCATCCACAGAAGATATAAGGATAGCATGATCACCACCTTTCTTCTTCTGCCTCTGATCCTCAGGGGCAGGATCGGTAACATTTCTCTTCTTTGTGGCCTGAGCCCTCGATGTTGAGAGAGGGGGGGGGAGGATCATTTAGACCTGCCTTTTTGACGAGCTTCGTTAAACTTGGTGCTGCCATCTCCCACAACTTGTCAGATATCCCCTTCGGACGCTCTGCAAGATAGAAAGGTCTGAGTTAGAGAGTCAGACATACATAAATTCAGAGGTATAACTTGAAATAAAATGCGCTTACCAAGCTATGTAAGAGGACTTCCCCCTAGACCAGTCTCAGAGAGGTAGTAAAGGGTCATCAGGTGCTCAAATTTGACAAGCAGACCACTCTCCCCCTGATCTTGATGGTCTTTGACCTTCTGGAGATTTTACTGGCTTAGCCCAGGATCGGCCCTAGCAGCCATTGTAACCTTTCCCCATCTCAGGGGCATTCTCGGCTCTAATGAGGAGGAGGGGACACATGGACCAAATTCCCATGGCCCTGAGGTAAAGAGATAACGTGGCTTCCAGTTATGGTTTGAGGTTTGGGTAATTTGAATCATCTTCTTTTCTGGCTTTCGAGCTAAAAATGATAATAACTCGGATGATTTCTAGCAGATGAAGGGGCATAACATCCTACAAAGACTTGGACAGGAAGGTCTGAGTGATGAACAACCCTCCATAGGACAATATCTCCAATTATCACCCTCCAACCATTGGGGGATAACTGGGAAGGGGCCAAGTTGATATAGGGTAATATAGACCTGATGATGGGATGGATGGGCAGACGAAATCCCAACTTGAACATCTGCTCGTACAAGCAGATCTCACTATCTCGGCCGTGATAATCCCTCTTTTCCCTCGGAGGTCTCCTGAGCTTTATGGAGGGGCTTTTGGAATATAAGTATCTGAAAGATAGGAGGTCGATCTCGTTGACTGAACTCTCAATCTCGGCCGCCTCAGAGACGTCGACATCACTCTAAGCATCATCATCATCGCCATCTTTCTCAACGTCGGCCTGAGCAGACGTTTGGGGATTACTTGGAAACCTCTAAGCGAACTCAGCCCCCATGACAGTCGATAGGGGAATGGCTTCAATAATTAGTGGAATAGCCATGCTTGGTCCAAGAATTTCAACATGAGAGGAAGATGATGATGTGCTTTAACTTTTGTGAGACGAGGCCCGACTGGAAACCTCTGCCTGATCAGGGAGGTGATCTTGTTGATTTGAGAAGTCCATGGCCTCTTGAAAAGAGTCCACAGACATAGGGTCTGAGGTGGATGACTCAGACTCAGACATTGGTGAGGGTTCAGCAGGGACCTCTGCTTGATTAACTGGTTCGGATGGTTCAGGGTATACGACCTTCAGAGGTGGTGGAAAGATAGGTCTGAGGGGAAATTCCTCTAACCTACGGGCTTCCTCTTGTGCTCTTTCTATTTGCCTAATTTTCTCTAAGGTCTTCTCTCTGAGAGAGGGGAACTCCTCTAAGAGTTGGTAAAGGGGTCTGAGCATAAGAGGCAGACCCTACACTTACACTTACAACTCTCTTAAACAACAAACAGGATTGGCAAATGAGATTAAAGATCAAACTATCAAACTTCGAGCAATAACTACCAAGAATAATAAGAACAGTGTCGCCGAAAAACTAATCGGAAACCTCTTGAAGGTCACCAAAAATGAAAAAATAAGAAGAAGATAGGAAAAATGAAGAAGGATGGTAGAAGATACCTGAAGAAAAGTGGTAAGGAAGAAGGAAGAGATTGCAAGAAATGACCACCAAATGCAACTTCAAACCAGAGCTTTTCTAGAGAGAGAGAGAGAGCTGCAGAAACAAGTCTAACCAGGAGAAGGAGAGAAATGAGGAGAAAAGAAGGAAAATAGGGTTTTAACCCTTAAGTATGAATGCACGCGTCCTAAGGCCCATCATTGCCTTGGGAGACCCAAAGGACGGCTGACATTACATGCTTTCCAGGCACGCCTCACACTTCAACAATTGACAAGTGTCAAATGAACATTGGCACAAGGAAGAAAGACCTCGGAGATGTAGACCACACAGTCACCTGCTCTCACACGTAACTAAGGGTTGGGGGGGTGATTGTTATGCCCCAAATATACCACCTCGGCTCTGAGACATCAACCTCGGTTAAGGACATGGCCGACGTTGGAAGGGCCTTGGATCAATGACCAGCGGCCTCGGCCATAGCAAGGCCGGCCATGGCCGACGTTGCTACCAACCTCTTCATGACTCATGGGAACAGTTGTTCACCAGGACACCCAGGGGATGACAACCTCGGCTGAAAGTATGCCGAGGTTACAAATCAAGACCAACTTCAGCAGGGAATCAGCAGATGTACCTAGCATGTTCCAGCTTAACCTCGGCCCAGGCCGACCTTAATGCGTCACTTACCTTACCTCAGCTTCACATAAGCCGAGACCATTATGGCTCATCTCGAATTGGATAAATAGCTAGACCTTACCAACCTCGGACTCTTCCAGGCCAAGGTTGTGACCAAGCACGGATGGCCGAGGTCTTATTGGCATATGTGTGGATAAGGACACGTGGACACAAATCAGTTATAACAAATCATTACCCTCACGTGGGGGGAATATTTCATCATCATTCTCTACATGTGACAGTGACAGATGTCTTCATCAGATTGGCTAGATCAACATACACATGCTCATTGCATGCATAGGGGGTACATTACACCCCCCATGTACTATATATACTTGTCTTCTCCCTCTTGGAGAGGGACCTGAAATGAGCAACCCTAGCTGAAACTCTGTTCAAATACACAGTAGAGAGAGAGAAAGCTTGAGAGATTGTATCTATGACCATTAGAGCCCTCATACAGTGATATACATCATACACTTGCACAGTGGACGTAGGCCTGATTGGCTGAACCACTTATATCCTAGTGTGAAACCTCTTCTCCTCACCTCCTTCTACTATATGTGTATATACCCTTATACTGCCATTGTTAACATTGAATTGAGGTTACAAACACCTTGAAGGGTGGTGCTATTTCTAGCATCATCATTTGTGTCAAAAAATATCTATTGGTTATGAATTATAATTTATTTTATGTGTTAAAATAAATTTTGGCAAGAATTTGATTTTGACAAACTTGTTTTTAAATAATGAGTTAAAATATTTTTGTATTATAATTAGTATTTCAAAAAATAATAAATAGGCATTTTCTAAATTTTGTTTTCTTTTTTTCAACTCATAATTAGGGTTGGGTGAGCCGGGCTTGGGCTTGCTCAGACTCGGCTCGAACTCACTTACACATGCTCAAGTCCAAGCTCAGCCTCAACTATTTTTTCCTACCTAAGCCCGAACTCCGCTCATAAATATTACGGGCTTCGGGCTCGATTTTAATTTTATTTATTAAAAAAGTTTGAATTAGTATTTTTTTTCTTGTATTTTCATCATGGACAAAATGTACACACTAAAATCTAATTGATATTTCATAAAATAAAATATATAATTATGAAATATATTAAATTAAAACATGGTAAATAAGAGTGAAAACCTACAAATGCCTATTAAATTTCATGCATTTAGCATTATTTGATCACTAACAAAGACCTATTATGACTTGGACAATTACTAAATGAAAAACCCATAATGAGATTAACAATAAAATCACAAAATTGACAATCACATGTAATTTAATGGATTATGACAAATGAAACTTATAAAAAAAGTAGTAAATGAAATAAAAGAACGAAACCTAATTAAACAATGTTAACATAAATATGTTATATTATATAAATTATTTATTTATTTATATATAAATTCGAAGTTCGAGCTTCGGGCCTAATTCGGGTTTAAAATTTTGGCTCAAGCCCGGCTTAGCTCAAACTCAAATAAAGCTCGTCCCGAAAATAGCGGGTTGAACGGGCGGGCTTCGGGACTCGGTGGCTCAATTTACAGGCCTACTCAGAATCGTCCATCCTTTATATATGTATGTATTTATACATTAATATATAATATACATATACATATACAATACCTTAATATATAATATACATATACAATACATTAATATGTGCGTAATTATAATAAATAAAAATTATATATGTATATGTACACAAAATTACGGATATGTATGTATTATTAAATTATATAATATAATAAGAGCTACATGTTAAATAATTTTATCAATATATACATGATACTTATATATAATTTTATGCATGTTTATACATGTATGTAATAATATAAAATATACATATACTATATATGTATATTAGGAGAGACCTTAATAAATTAAACTTGAATGATAATAATGCATATAATAGATTAGAATGTAAAAGCAGAATCCATGTAGCCTACCCCTTATGATGGAATTAAAGCAAGGATGATGATGATGATGATGATGATGCATATAGTACATATATATTAAATAATATTATCAATTCATGTATATATATAATTTTATTATGAATTATATATACAATATCATAATATATACATATATATATGCTTGTATACATTTATATATGTATGTACATATACATTTGTATTAGGTATGCATGTTTATACACACACACACACACACACACACACACACACACACACACACACATATATATATACAGAGAGAGAGAGAGAGACTCTCATACATACCAAGTACACATACTTGCTCGCGCAAACATATTTTTCTAAAATATAAAAAAAATGAGTTGAATTTTTTTATGTGTTATTTAAACATTTCAAATGACGCATATAAAAAAACCAACTCCAAATAACTTTTTTTTACTATTTTAAAAAAATCGGTCAAACTTTTATAGCTTTTAAAGTGTCTTAAAAGGTGTGAATGTTTGATCGATTTTTCAAAATAGCAAAAAATGTTATTTTGAGCTGTTTTTTTTATACAGATCCCTTAAAATGCTTAAATACCACACAAAAAACTCATCTCAAAATTAATTTTTTGTACTATTTAAAAAAAAATCGGTATGTATACTTAATATGTACTAGAGTCTCTCTCTTTCTCTCTCTCTCTCTCTCTCTCTCTCTCTCTCTCTCTATATATATATATATATATATATATATATATATATATATATATATACATACTAGCGGATGCTCATGCCGAGGGCACGACGATAAATTTGCCCCGTGATAAAACCCAGCTAATAATAACCCGTGTTTTTTTTAAATGAAAAAATAAATACTTTAAAAAAAATATATTTTAAAAAATATATATTTAAAAGAAATATTTAATAAAAAAATAATTAAATTTAACAACACGTATTTAAAAAAAATTAATAACATGTATTTAAAAAATAATAGTATAGTAGTATATAATGGTATATAATAGTATATATTATATGCTTTTAGTATGATATTTCATGCATACCCATGCATGCATGAAATATATGCATGTTATGTAGCATATCATACATAAAAAGTAAAAATATCATACATATATTTTATAACATACATAAGCTATCATAATATATATATATATATATATATACTAACGGATGTCCGTGTCGAGGGCACGGTGACAAATTTGCCCTGTAATAAAATCCAGCCCATAATAAATCGCCTTTTTTTTTTTTAAAAAAAAACCTTTAAAAAAATAGAAAGAAACAAAATTAGTAAAAATAGATAATTTTTTTAAAAATATATTTTTAAAAAAATATTTTTAAAAATATATATATTTTTAAAAAATATATACTTAAAAACTAAAAAAATAATATAATAATAATATATATATCCATATGTATTTATTAAAAAAAAACTTTAGCATGACATTTCATGCATGGGCATGAAATGTCAAAAATATCATACATAAAAAGAAAAAATGTCATGCATGGGTAAATAGTGTGTATATATATATATATACACACACACACACACACACACACACACACGCGGATGTGCGTGCCGAGGGCATAGTGATAAATTTACCCCGTGATAAAATCCAGCTCATAATAACTCGCATTTTTTTAAAAAAAAACTTTAAAAAAAATAGAAAGAAAAACAATTTAGTAAAAATAGCTAATTTTTTTTTAAAAAATAAAAAATTATTAAAAAAAATATTTTTTAAAAATGTATATATTTAAAAAAAATATATACTTAAAAACTTAAAAAAAATATAATAATCATATATATATATATATATATCCATATCTATTTATTAAAAAAATACTTTAGCATGACATTTCATGCATGGGCATGAAATGTAAAAAATATCATACATTAAAAGCAAAAATATCATGCATGGGTGAATAGTAAAAGATCATTACTCCATGTTATATGGACTAGTGGCGATAAATTTGACCCCGTGATAAAAAAAAATTGAGAAAAAATAAAATAAAAAATAAAAAATAAAAATAGTTAAAAAAATAATAAAAAATAGTTTAAAAAAATGAAAAACAAATTGAGAAAAAATTAAAAAAAATTGAAAAAAACAAAAAAATATAAAAAATATAAATTAAAAAAAGAAAAAAATATTTAAAAAATATTTAAAAAATTAATAAAAAATAGTTTAAAAAAATGGGAAAAAATATTTAATAAAAAAAATAAATTTACGCGTATTTAAAAAATACATGTATTTATAATAGTATAATAGTATTTATAATAGTATATATATAACACACACAAAAAAAAACTTTTAACATGACATTTCATGCATGGGCATGAAATGAGAAAATATCATGCATAAAAAAATGGAGATATTTTTGCCAAAACCATGCTCATTTGTTATATGGATAGACACATGTTTACAAAAAATTTCAATTTTTGAGAAAATTGAATTTAAAAACAAGTTTATCAAATGCACACTAATATTTATAAACACGGGAAACTAAAGTTAAAAATCGTATATAAAATAGTCTTTAAATAGAGTTTTCTGAATACATAACTAAAGGGGTCCTGCATTTAAAAAATCGAAGAGTTATTTTAATAGTGAAACACCATGTTTTTTTTTATCTATATAGAAGGATAGTTAACCCCATAATAATTTCTCCATATTTTATTTTAATCATGAAAAATATCATCAAAATTTTATTTTGAGTAATTCTTGATCGACTCACGAATCGGACTCATTTTGTGTGACTCACTGACGTGGTGTGTTTGCATTGGTTCATTTTGGGGGTTCAAATGGGTATCCACTGAGTATCATTCAAAAAATGAATCGATGGAGACACGACATGTCAGTGAGTCGAACAAAATAAGTCGGATTCGTGAGTCGGACAAGAATTACTCTTTTATTTTATATCCACGGTATTTTTTAAACACCAAGTATAACTTTAACACCATCACTACACTCCTAACTAGAGGTGGCAATTACATATGTTATTTTGTGGGATGCCCACATAACCCGCAACTGATATATAACACTTTCAATTTTTTTTTGTCATCTCTTGATAGTTTTTTTGTGCGATCTCTGATGTTATATAATATTGCGTACGGTCTCTAAAAACTAATATAACATTATGTGTGGCGTAGATGGTATATTAGGATTACGACACAATTATATTATGTTTTTTGGTATTAGAAATATTATGTTATATTAGACCACAATGCATAGTATATTGATTATAATACACACACACACACACACACACACACACACACACACACACACACACACACACACACATATATATATATATATATATATATATAGGAGTCAAAAGGACCACGCACAATCACTTGAAAAGCCTAGGACCTTCTGATAAGTTCTCCGTATTTCATATTTTCATATTATTTTAGTATAATTATTAGTAATCAAGTCGAACTAGAGCTGAACTCAACACGGTAGTCACAACCTTGAAAATATATTCAAACTCGGTTCATTAATTTGACGACGAGCTTTTATCTGAATAAATACGAGACTGACTCGAATATCTTGTTTTGTTTTACAACCCGAAGTAACAACAATTCTAAATCTAACCTATACACCTATAATTTCATTTCCTTAATTCAATAAATAACTCAACAATCATCAAAACTCTAAACTATACAGGTGAGATCAATCCAAACAAAATAAATAATTCATCACAAAACTTCGATAAAAAATTTCTTACTTCAAGCGGTTTCGTCGGCCAAACAAAGAACATTGAGTCCATTAGTTCTTTTCATTGAAAAATACAGTAATTTTGAGAATAAGACACATTTATATCACTATTGCCTTGAATTTTCTCAAGAATTTATCTTGCAATGGAGCTGCCATTAGTTGAGGCTCTGTTAAATTCCGCAAACATCACCGATCCCCTTGCTACTAGCGTACATAAAAACGTCATCTCTCAATTTTACACACCTATTTTTCTTTTGTGAGAGAGAAATGAGAATTTTTTTTTTCTCTCTCTAATATTAATTAGAGTTCATCAAATCAACCAATCGTGTCTGGCTGTCTATTTTGAATTTATATGTTTATGTTTGTGTGTATTTTCTTTTTCTCTTTGTATTTGTCTATTTAAAGTGAAAAACAACTCGAAAAATAAAAAAATATCTCGTGTGTGTCTCACTCTATAGAAATATACAACTATTTTTTTTCTAGAGAGCTAGGGTTTGGGAGGAATTTACTGGGAGTTTTGAATAAGGAAATATTTGAGTTAGAATCCAAAGAGTTTATGGGGGGGGGGGGGGTGATGCGATGGGGGGATAACTTTTTTTGGCTTTTGGATGGGAGTTTATGTGTATGAATTTGGTAACTCGATCTTTTTTTTTGTTCTCCCGACATGATATGATGATGATAGCGAGGGGTCGTGTATTATTTTGACTTTTTATAACAATTTGTAAATAAACTTATTGTAAAATAAATGGACACAAAGAGAATTTAGAGGGACCATAAACGTTTCCTTGCATTATATTGTATATGTTGGGGTCGAATATATGAAATAAAAAATTTCAGTCATAGGTCTTCGATTAATCAAACATTAGAAAGCACAAAACCCAACAATTAGACTTGAAGAACAAACATTGGGTTTTAAACACAATACCTTTACGGATCCGATTGTGATTCGATATGGAGAATGATATTTATTAATGATGAAGGGCTGCCTTCTTTTGGATCTTTAATATATTGTTAACCTTCTGAAAAGTTTGGATCTTCTATTGTATGATTCTTCCCAAAGCTAGGTAGGTGTGTGGGTAACTTTTGAGATTAAAACTCCTCCTTATAAGTGAGATATGGTGGTCTCTCTCTAGGCCTCTTCACACAAATATGAATAGTATTTTCTCCCACACCTCTCAAACCCTAAAGTTAACGAATCATAATTAAAAATCCTTTCCCACACCTTTATATAAAAGATGGGCTTGGGCTAAACTCGGGTTTTTAGAGTTTGGATCTAACCACTTGGATATATGAATTGCATTAGGGGCCCAAGACAAATAATTAAATTGGCTTCAAATAAATATTCAAAAATACCCAATTACAATTACCGTAATTTATTTTCTTTATTTATTTAATCATAATTAATTTCACTAAAGAATTATAAACGTACTCCAATTTAATTATCTAAAAAAACACTAAGACATAAAGAGGTTTTATTTGCAAAGTTGATTATGGTATATACTATGATTCCCCACGTTAAGCATTCGATACCCTCTAGGTCATATGAGTTTGATATTAATCTACTTTAACCAATATCTAATCAATTTCCTTGAGTCTCAGACCTAATTATTACTGTTACTCCATCGAATTGTAAATAATCCAGTGATCAGTTTTATGAGTGGAAATAAAATCTTATAAGTCTATCAAGGGGTATCGAAATCCAAGGTATCCCTGGATGCAGATTTTTTGAATTAAGATATTAGACCTACTCATATAATTATCACCAAATATGCGGGAATCATTTGATTCAATCTAAATTTTAATTGCACCGATAGCAATCAAAGTGACAACTACATAACCATCTGAATCCTCATAATTCTCGGTATTAAGAATTTATGCACCCTTTGCAAATGGTATGAGATTTCCTGAGTCTAATCTAGACAACCCTTAGACTAAAATCTCACGCATGGTCCCGATCAATACATTCTTGGGATTTGATGATCGCAATCCTCTATTGAACGATCGCACTAGTGTAATAAACCGTATTTTTATGGCTTTTATTCAAGAGATTTATTAAATGAAATTGCTTTCAATTACGGGATTAATAAAATTAATTTGGGATAATTAATTCAGGTTTAAATAACTAGCGAGACGAGAGTTAGTATTTTATTGTGATAATTCTGTTGAATATTACTGAGTGAGTATAGTAATATATGATTATGGATTTATTAAAATTATCGTGAGTTGAAAACATGGCAGTTTCGGTAACTAAGTTGGGATGCGCGCGTTAGTTGTGTCAGGACCAAATTTATGAAATTATGAGCAACTTTTTTTATATCATCCGTACGGTCATTTTGAGTGCGCCAACGTGTCCACAAGGGTCAAGATAGTCAGAAAACACTAGTCGAGGATTTAGTTTGGGTCCCGGGGGATTTTTAGGCCTAACCGGCAACCCGGGAGGGTATTTTAGTCATTTTAATTTTTAAGGAATGCTAACGCACGAACTTTAGACTTAGTTTATCAGCCAACTCTTAGGACTCTTAGGGTTTTCATAATCAAAATCACCTACGGCAGCCAGAGAATAGAGAAGGAAGTTCCCAAGAAGAAAAACCACCCTTGGAGGCTATTACACCACCACCACCACCACCACTGGTTAGATAGGAAATAGGAGATATCTTCCGTACCATCTGCTTCAAAGGATCGGAACATCGAATTTTCTAGGCAAGTGATTTAATTCATTAAGATTCAGCAAATAATTTATCCATGATAGTTTACGATTTGATAATTCATGTAAATATGGAAACTCATGAAAATTGGAGATGAAACCTTAATCTGGGTAGGACTTATATGTCGATTCAATTCTGGAAACATCTCAATAACGATATTGTAAACCATGCAAATCTATTTACGAATTTATGAGGAATTGTATGATGATTGTTGGTGAAAATAGAAAAATAGGGTTTTTATGGCAACTAGATGATTTGATCCAAGAAAAGTGTGATTATTGATGATTTAATAGTTCTGGAATGTTAAGAATCATATATTTAGGTTGTTAGATCACCCAACATGTGTACTTTAGAATTTGGCATTGTGTAATGGGAATTTGGGACAAATTTAGGGCTGAAAACGCAGAAAATCGAGACCTGCACCTGCTTGATGGATCGATCGACATTCATAGGTCGATCAATCGATCGACATTCTTGGGTCGATCGATTAACCTCCCTAGAAAGTGTGACTTTTTCCCTTTTTGGATTTAAGCGATCCCGACCATTGAAAGTTGTAGGTGGGGACTATGTGAATACATTAGGACTTAAGGGAGACCAGTAGGGATATAATTGAAGCTCGAAACATAATAAAATTGGTTTAGAACGTAGTGTCCGATGAGTAATTTACTACTATAAGTTGCAAGAGCATGACTTAAATTTGTATGGGTGACAAGTTAGGATTAAAAACAGAAATATGGACCTCGAAGTATAGAATTGATATTTAGGATACGTGGGAGACCTAGTAACCTTTTCGGGATAGGTTTATGTACTTGAAACTATACGATGTGAGATTTATCAGCAAAACTTATTATTTATGAGTTGGGATGATAATAGCGTACGAATAATACTGATGGTATAGGGCTACAAATATACCTTTACTAATGGGATAACTACCTAAGTTGTGTGAATGCTTAGTATATGGACTATTGTGTGTATGACATACCTACCATAGTTGTTATCATGGGAGGTTGGCTTTCGAAAAATGACCATATGATCTTTGTGTGCCTACAGGGTTTTTTAGATTGGTACCTTAAGGACATAGGGTTGTGAATGACTTATTTGTGAGTTGATAAGTCAGCTGAACTTAGGAGCGTAGGTATGTGCGTGACCCATGGGTATGTGAACTATGTTCGCCTCCAATATGTGTGATTTTATTTATTGAAACGGTTCCTGAGTGATTCGAAACGCGTAGTCCTTATGTACATGATATACCGGGATTCGATAGCAGAGTATGCGTGCACCGCAGCTTAGCCTAGGGGTGTCATATTTGTGTATATAAGCTGAGATTATTATACTTGTACTTGTAACTGGCTCACTGTTAAATTGTGAATGCGTATAATCGAGATATTTAAATGGGATTAAAAATGTGAGAATTCATATCGTAATTGATTTAGTAATCTGATTAATGTAAGGGCGAGTTATACGTAGAATATATTAGAATGATATGAATAGACCCCTATATTATAACGTGAAGTCAGGAAGTGGTACAGACTAGTTAGTTAGCGGCATAACTAGGATGGGTTAAAGGTATACGTTAGGCGTGCACATTAGTTGAGGGGTAAGGAACTCATGTGAGAGCACGTAACTAACATGTATATGATATTTACTATTTAATGCAATTAAACACTTGCTACATTTTTTAAACTGTTTTCACATCGGGCGCCGACCCGTTTACTTCCAAATATATTTTTCTTATAAAACATTTTTAGGTGACCAGCCACAGGGACACCAAGCTTAGGAGTTCCATTTCATTGACGTGCTATAGATGTTGTGGAAGTTACATGATCTCGTTACTAGACTCCTCCACATCTATGTTTGCTTCTGTTGGGAGTCATTTATTCCAGTTAGGGCCTATTGCCCATTATATTCAGTGATAGCAGTCTTAGACTTTCAGTTATTTCAGTCTTGGGATTTAATTATTGCATTCAGACATTTGTATTGGATTTGTACATTGCTATTATTATTGGAGTGTTTACTCCAAACATCAGTTATTCTTTCTATTGATTACCTTATGAGTTTGTTGATGTGATGGTTGAATGATGATTTAGATCACTTTGTTGTTGGCTAAATAAAATAATAAAATTTGGCACTTCACTATTTTAAATATTAGGTCGATAGTAATTAATTTAAATGTTTTTCGATAGTGATGCTATGAATTGAACCAACTTCAAATTTTGTATTAATTTAAATAAAGGAGTAGCTACCTGATATTTAATTAGTCGGGGTGTCACAGGTGGTATCAGAGCATCAGGTTCTAGTGTCCTTTAGCATCTGTGCGGCTTATTATGCTTCTAGCGTAGCTTTCTTTGATATAGAGCCCTATGTTTAGGATTGTTGATTTCTTTGGTGAGATTTTGTTCTCCTGCTATAATCCATATAATAGTAAATCTTAATTTATTTGGGTGTGTTCACGTATCGTACAATGCAGTATGTCAGGCGAGGGAAGTTGGGCAGACAATAGGAGACAAAGCTCAGTTGAAGTTATAGGGTATATTCAAGAATGATGACCATAGTTGAGGTCACCCCTATTATGGCAAGAAAAGCCAGGACAGTGAAGACGGCTAGGGCATGACATATGACTTCCAGGTACCTCTATAGTAGAAAGTGGAGTCGAATTAGACTCACCCAACGAGGTTGGATTGGGATAAAGTCAGACAAAACATTAAAGAGAACCGACAGTGGAAATTCTAGTAATGCGGAGATCGTGCGTGTTAGCCAATGAAGGAAAAATATCTAAAGGCTTGGGCATATGTCGGAGTGTGTCTAACAGGAAGTGAAATTTGGGGTAAAATTTTTCTTGGCTCGTCGAGTAAAGTTATAATGATAGGAGTCAATCACCACACTTATTAGTGAAATGTTGTATCAATGGAAGAATATCAAGTACTGTTTAACCGTAAGTTCCTTCATCAGATGTTCGGGATAAGACACGAACGTTGTTCTGAACTCACACCAGAGGGTCCGACAGAGGTCCCTTTGTGGAAAGGAATTTAATTAGTTAGCGAATCTTGCACCGGATGAATTAGGTACATTGGATAAGAGGATTTTAAAGTGAAAATTAACTGATAAGAAGAATGCTGGCACTTTTGAGAAATTCTGCTCCGGTGGTTAATACAGATGATAATAATATCGCGTTTTATCAATATGAATTTTAACGCTTCCTTGTACGGGGAGCAACAGGAATAGAGGAATTTAGTCAGAAAGTAAGACTGGGTGAAACAGTGTTGGTGAAGCCCCACAAGGGGGGATACCCATCAAGGGACTCATTTAAATGATTAGGATAGCTAAATTTTTATCGAGCGATGGTGAATTCAGTAAGGGTTGTTGAAGCCAGTATCATGTTCCTTAGGGCCAATAAATTTAAGGGAACAATAGGGGTAGCCATCAAAGTCGAGACTACCAAAGTCCGAGAGAAGGACAACCCTAACATGGTCAGTATGACCAGAGATAAGTTGATTGTGTGTAGAGATATTTTGGGGGAAAGTAAAACCCCATGTGTTAAATTTTCTCGAAGTGAGTAAAGGGATAAGGGTATGGTGCCTAACAAGGGAAAAAGTTATTGTAATTTTTGGTTTGGTTCGGATAGGCATGTTATGTCCAAGGACCATTTAAGCAGCCATGGCGAGGTAGAAGTATGAGTTGTAGCCAGGGCAATTGGCAAGGTAGAAGTATGAGTTTTACCCTTAGAAGATGAGGCGTATTGTATATGACACGAATGATTCACTACATTTTTATTATTGCTAGATTCGCATGTGAGACGAGTTTAGTGCATATATTAACGACGTTATTATTATGTGAATAGTTTCCCTGGTATAGCGGGGTTACCTTTAGTGATATCCGCGGAGGATGAATGGGTGCATCGATAATGATATATACTTTATTGAAATTTCTCATTTTAGTGATGTGTTATACGAGTATGATATTATCCTGATTATAGTTTTATAATAATGATTAGACCGATAATGTGCGGATATTTCAAGTCTATCGGGGTTACTACCTCAGTGTATGATGTTTTGTTATTGCAAAACCTCACCTGCAAGAGAGTCAGGCTCGCATATATATATATATATATATTATAGAGACTTAGAAAGGTATAATGGTCTCGAATAAGGAGTGTATTGAGTTTACTGTTCAGCGAAAAATTTTAGCTTGCTATTAGGTTTAACGCTCAGGACTTGGTAATAGGAAGAATGCATTGTTATATCACCCGTTTAGAGACGTGGGAGTTAAGATTGGTAGTTATATGTCTGAGGACAGGATTTCGTGAATCTCGATTATATATGTATGATATTTATGGAAGGTGATTACCACCAATATTAAGTGACAATGTCTTTCGGAGGAAGTTCCTTGTGTAAGTGTAATTGCGAAAGGAGATGTAATTTTAGTGTCAAGAGATGGGAATATAGGGGTACATATTATGGACTGAGGGCCTAACGGATTTTGATGACCAATAATGCTAAGTAGTAGTGTATCGGGGGGGGGGGGTCCTTGTTTGGATTTTTCTTTGCGAGACATCACATGCATGAAACTTAGCGTAAGGTTGGTAGTAGGGAGATATTTGACCATTCGTCCATAAGTTCGGTACCTCGGTCATTATAGAAATATGTAGTTATAACTGTAAGTTGAAAGTTAAATTATGATATAAGGCCAGTAGAACCAGATGTGTGGTGAGAAAGTATTGAAAATTTTGTTTTATTACGGCGGGTTGAAAGATGGGATAATGATAAGGAGGATATTAAAATTTCAAATCCTGGAATGATTGAGAATGCCCAAGTGGTATAGCCACGTTGCGAATACAAGGGCAATAAAGAATTAGGCGTATGTAGGAAGCGTAGATGATGTTTAACTTGCTGATGTCAGAATCGCCGAGAAAAGAGACATGGAAATAGATGGGTGAAATTTATGCTTGGGGGACTAATATGACAAAATGGAAGTGGTAGAGTGGATTAAGAGTTGTGAGGGAAGGACGAGAATCCACATATTCATGTACAATCAAAGTGGCACGTCCGAACTGCGTTGAAAGGCAGTAGGAAGCCATTTAAAAGGGGGGAAATACCTTTAGAAGAGAAATATTTAACTATTATGGACAAATTGGAGCGGATTTCTACCCAATCATATGTTGAGAGTGACTTGCGCGTAAATAGAGTGATGATGTCAATAAGGTGTAAAGAGTCCAGAAGTGCACATCGTGGCAAAAAGTGCACGGGTCAAAACGTTTGGTATATGCCGAGGAAAGAAGAGGATTATTAAGTACCATTTAATGGGAAGAATTATAAGTGAAAGTCGGTGTTGAAAGGGATATAGTAAGTAGTCAATCAGTTGGAGTAAGAGGATCAGTCAGAAAACTTTGTATCAAGCCGACGATTCCAGTAATGGAAGAGTCAAGTTGGTAAATTTCTTCGAGGGGTTTCCAATCTCAAGATGAGTCAAGAGTTCCTTCGAATGTGTGGAACAAGATGACAAAAAGGAAAGTAATTGTTATACCTTTGTGTGATGTACACCATTAGATAGTGTGACCCTGTCTGTCTTTAAAAAGAAGGATCGTGCTGGTACATTCCTGCCCAGTATTGTTCTGAACAAGGATGGGATCCTTGAACCCCACCTTTAATATGAAATTTTAGTGAGTGGTGGGGAATAACATTTCTTTTTTAGCAGGCTGTATTACCTATATCCCGAGTAGTAGGCGTAAGGTGATTGACGACTAGTGGAAATGTATGAAAGTAATTTTGGACTCATTGCGATCATTTCATTTTCACGACGGGTATAGCTAGTAAGTGAAGTATAAATGGTAATGGGGAGAGGATATTACCTAGTGGTAGAGTTGTGTGAAAACACAAACCTATTTATCGTGAACTAGGCGCTATTTAAGGTTTTGTGTGGATAAACCTTACTATCCTTCCTCTGGATGTTTAGAGGTGAACGGATGATTGGAATTTTGGATTAGTCAGAAGTTAGAGTCTGATGACTGTGATGGGATAACCACAAACCGTCTTTAGGTGACTTTTGCAATTTTGTACAAGTTACACCATTGGGAACAGAGATTCGAAGAACGGACAAGAGTAGTCAGATGCTCATATAGTTTCTCCCAAGATGGGAGTTTTGTGTTTAGATAAACACATGAATTGTTACGAAGTGAGGTGCGGACTCCCAATAATATTAAGATAATGCGGCCAATGATATATTGGCTATTTTTATTCGAATGTTATCTAGTAAGGGCACAAGGTGAGGTACCTTTATTGAGATGTGACCTTATAACTGATAAAGTTTAAATAAGATTGTTGTGAAGCGGGGGCTATAATGATCGAGCCTTACTTTGAAGTGGTTTTGAGTACTGGAGGTTACTTGTTTTTACCAGTTATCCCTTACCTTTTTGAATTTCGGGACGAAATTCCGTTATTAGGGGGGAAGTATGTAATACCCCGTATTTTTATGGCTTTTAATTATCAGATTTATTAAATGAAATTGCTTTTAATTACGGGATTAATTAAATTAATTTGAGATAATTAATTGGAAATTAATTCGGATTTAAATAACTAGCGAGACGAGAGTTAGTATTTGATTATGATAATTATGTTGAATATTACTGAGTGAGTACAGTAATATATGATTATGGATTTATTAAAATTGTCGTGAGTTAAAAATACGGCAGTTTCAGTAATTAAGTTGGGACGCACGTGTTAGTCATGTCAGGACCCAATTTAATGGAATTATGACTAACTTATTTTTATATCATTTGTATGATCATTTTGAGTGCGCCAACATGTCCGGAAGGGTCAAGATAGTCATAAAACACTAGATAGGGGTTTTGTTTGGGTCCCGGGGCATTTTTAGGGCTAATTGCCAACTCGGGAGGGTATTTTAGTCATTTTGATTTTTAAGGAATGTTAACCCACAAAATTTAGACTTAGTTTATCAGCCAACGCTTAGGACTCTTAGGGTTTTCACAATCAAAATAACCTACGGCAGTTAGAGAATAGAGAAGGAAGTTCCCAAGAAGAAAAATCACCTTTGAAGGCTATTACACTACCACCACCACCAACGGTTAGATCGAAAATAGGAGATATCTTCCATACCATCTTCTTTAAAGGATTGGAACATCGAATTTTCCAGGAAAGTGATTTAATTCATTAAAAGCAAATAATTTATTCATGATATTTTAGGATTTGATAATTCATGTAAATATGGAAACTCATGAAATTTGGAGATGAAACCTTAACCTGGGTAGGACTTATATGTAGATTCAATTCTGGAAACATCTCAATAACGATATTGTAAACCATCCATAGCTAATTACGAAATTATGAGGAATTGAATGATGATTGTTGGAGAAAATAGAAAAATAGGGTTTTTATGGCAACTAGATGATTTGATCCAAGAAAAGTGTGATTATTGATGATTTAAGAATTCTGGAACGTTAAGAATCATATATTTAGGTTGTTAGATCACCCAACATGTGTACTTTAGAACTTGGTATTGTGTAATGGGAATTTGGGACAAATCTAAGGCTGAAAACGCAGAAAATCGAGACCAGCACCTGCTTGATCGATCGATCGACATTCATAGGTCGATCGATCAATTGGGCTCGATGGATCGACATTCTTGGGTCGATCGATCGACCTCACCAGAAACTGTGACTTTTTACCTTTTTGGATTTAAGCGATCACGGCCATTGAAAGTTGTAGGTGGGGACTATGTGAATACAATAGGACTTTAGGGAGACTAGTAGGGATATAATTGAATCTCGAAACATAACAAAATTTTTTTGGAACGTAGTGTTGAATTTACGAGTGTCCGACGAGTAATTTACTACTATAAGTTGCGAGGGCATGACTTAAATTTGTATGAGTGACAAGTTAGGATTAAAAACAGAAATATGGACCTCAAAGTATAGAATTGATATTTGGGATACGTGGGAGACTTAGTAATCTTTTCGGGATAGGTTTATGTACTCGAAACTATACGATGTGAGATTTATCGGCAAAACTTAATATAATTATGAGTTGGGATGATAATAGCGTACGAATAATACTGATGGTATAGGGCTAAAAATATACCTTTAATAATGGGATAACTATCTAAGTTATGTGAATGCTTACTATATGGACTATTGTGTGTTTGACATACCTACCATACTTGCTATCACGGGAGGTTGGCTTTCGAAAAAGGGCCATCTGATCTTTGTGTGCCTACGGGGGGGGGGGGGGGGGGGGGGGGGTGGTGGTGGTTAGATTGGTACGTTAAGGACATAGGGATGTGAATGACTTATTTGTGAGTTGATAAGTCAGCTAACCTTGGGAGCGTAGGTATGTGCATCACCATGTGTATGTGAACTATGTTCGCCTCCAATATGTGTGATTTTATTTATTGAAACGGTTCATGAGTGATTCAGAACGGGTATTCTTTATGTACGTAATGTACCGGGATTCGATAGCAGAGTATGCGTGCACCTCAGCTTACCTACGGGTGCCATATTTGTGTATATAAGCTGAGATTGTTATACTTATACTTGTAACTGGCTCACTGTTAAATTGTGAATGCGTATAATCGAGATATTTAAATGGGATTAAAAATGTGAGAATCCATATCCTAATTGATTTAGTAATCTGATTTAATGTAAGGGTGAGTTATACGTAGAATCTATTAGAATGATACGAATAGACCCCATTATTATAACGTGAAGTCAGGAAGTGGTACAGACTAGTTAGTTAGCGGCATAACTAGGATGGGTTAAGGGTATACATTAGGCGTGCACATTAGTTGAGGGGTGAGGAACTCATGTGAGAGCACGTAACTAACATGTATATAATATTTACTGTTTAATGAAATTAAACACTTGCTATATTTATTAAACTATTTTCACATCGGGCTTTGACCCGTTTGCTTCCAAATCTATTTTTCTTGTAAAACATTTTTAGGTGCCCTGCCACAGGGACGCCAAGCTTAGGAGTTCCATTCCATTGACGTGCTGTAGTTGCTGTGGAAGTTACATGATTTCATTATTAGACGCCTCCACCTCTATCCTTGCTTCTGTTGGGAGTCATTTATTCCAGTTAGGGCCTTTTTCCCATTATATTCAGTGACAACAGTCTTAGACTTTCAGTTATTTCAGTATTGGGATTTAATTATTGCATTCAGACATTTGTACTGGATTTTTACATTGCTATTATTATTGGAGTGTTTACTTCAGACATCAGTTGTTCTTTCTGTTTATTACCTTATGAGTTTGTTCATGTTATGGTTGAATGATGATTTAGATTACTTTGTTGTTGGTTAAATAATATAATAGAATTTGGCACTTCACTATTTTAAATATTAGGTGGCTGGTAATTAATTTAAATATTTTTCGACAGTGATGCTATGAACTGAATCAACTTGACATTTTGTATTAATTTAAATAAAGGAGTAGCTACCCGGTATTTAATTAGTAGGGGTGTCACAACTAGTTTCTAAACCAACATACTGGTTCCCCCATAGATTGAAATAAACAACTAGGAGTACATCGTAACCGTTCCGATATGATGTCAAGCTCTTATTTAGGTTGTGAACTTTTCAATAGTGCTAGAACAAAATTTTAATCTCCTTGTGATTTACCAGAACTCATATCACTATAATTCTTACTAATCTCTATTAACCGGCATCAATATGAAACAATATATTTAAATAAATATAAAGCATTCTCACAAACATGATTCTCATTTCAAAGTGAATCAAATAATATTTTATTAATCAACAGTAAAATTATATACACATGGTTTTAAGATTAAACCCTAGGGGTATCACCCCTATTTATAGTACAAATCATGGTATCCCAACATGCCTTTAATAACGAGGGATACTAGTGGACATCCGTAAAAATACATATTTTATAACACTTCCCTTGGATGTTTCATTATTTTCACCATTAAATGATTGTTGCCTCATTAAAACCTTACTAAGGAAAAATCCAATGGGGAAAAAAAGTTAAAGAACAAGAGTACAACTTTTTTTTATTACTGAATAAGTGTTAGACGCACTTAATATTGCTCCGTTAAAACCTTTAACAAAAAAATCCAACGGGAAAAAAACTAGTTAAAGGAAAAATAATATAGCGCACATATGTCCAAAATATAATGTTCTTAAATTATCTTGTCGGTAAAATGTTCCCCCTAATTATATTCCCCCCTAATTATGGCATTTCTCTGATGATTGAGTTGATACATCCATATCTCATACACAACCTTCTGAAATATAATTTTGACTTTGAAAAAATATGATTTGTTGTTACTTCAATCTCGTTTTTCTTCTAAAGTCGAACTTTGGTAAAGAGAGATGAACATTTCACTTTATCGGATCTATTTGAGTTCGGTTAATTTCATGGCTCTTCTGGACTTCATCTATGTGTATTGTGACACCCCACCTAATTAAATACCGGGTGATCGGTCCTTTATAAAATTAAATCAGAATATTCGGTTGGTTTAGATTATGCATCACTGTCAAAAACTTTATTATTAAAAACTAACCACCTAATATTTAAAAGGGTTGATGTCAAAATTTTATCTTGTTATTAACCATCATCATTAAAGAGAAATATTTAATCATCACCATACATCACAATAGCATAAAGAAAGAACTAACTGAAATGATATGAAGAGCTGGAATAAGCACATCCAGTCAAAATCCCGTACAATAATCTAAAGCCCTGAAATAGAAGTTTACTAACAGAATAAAATATATAAATCTCTGAATATGAACTAGGAAGGGATAACATGCCCAACTGAAGTAAACAACTGATAGATAAAGAAGAATAGACTATGAAGCGCCTACTGGCAATGTCCTGCAGCTTCCACAACAGCTAGAGCTCAACAACTGAATGGATTCTCCTAAGCTTGGTGTCCTGTGGTTGAGCACCTAAAATAAAGTAACAAGAGAAGAGATTTACAAAATAAATGGGTCAGAGCCCGAGTAGAAAACAGTTTAAATAGCAAGTGCTTAAATTGGTTATTAGCACAAATATTATTCATGTTAACTTAGCGTACTCACTTGGGATGCTCACCTCTCATCTAATGTGCACACCCAGCGAACCTAGCTACCCATACTAGTCACGATACTCTACCTGACTATACGTGGTATAATCACTATGCCGAATATAATATTTAAATACCCCGAAGACAATATATATCTATTATTTAAGAATAGGTTTAAAGATACTATAACTCATTCTCATAGCATTCTTAATTCTCAACTGGTGGCCCAATAAATATATACTTTAATAAAGTAGCCAATATGCAACACAGAATAGGAACTCAATATACATATAAAAATCTCACTATGTATACATATTAATACATATATGAATACTGCACCCATGGTTAAGAAACCCCTGGTGCTAGGCATACTCGGCTATCTAGTCCCATTGCAAATTCTCACGCATGAAGGACAATAGGTTTAATCTCTCAGGAACCAATAAAACATATACACATATTGGAGGCAAATATAGTTCCTAACCGATGGGCTACGCACATACCTACGCACCCATACAACCATCATCACTATCGTTCTCACAAATAGTTTGTATATAGGTTCCATGCTCTAATGGTATGACTCAAAATCCCCCTGAATGCACACAATATATGGTCATCCACAACGCGCTAACCTCCGTTCGATAGCCAGTATCTAGGTATGTCATACACATAATATTCCAAGTAATAAGCATACACACAACTTATACAACTTAATAGGCATTCACGCAACCTAATTACCATAATACGTAAGTAATATTAACGTCTCTACTCTTCACGATATCCATTTATATATAACCTTTCTAGGACTTACATTATCTCCTAGGTTTCCATACAAGTTTAATACCTCAAGTATCACTACACCCTTACTCCCCTAAAACTTTGGATTTTACGTCACTCGTTACTCACGTAGGTTAATACACTCGCTTGGATAAACCTAGAATGATTTTTAACTCGATCGGACCCTAAAATCCCATTTTGGAATCTCGTTAGAAGTCAATGGATTCTCGTTCAAACGACCTGGGCAGGTCTTCGAACGAGATGTACGAACTGGCCCTGTTCTTCCCCAAACTCATTTTTCTCTAATTTTCATACTTCAATCTCATTCCAAACTCAACCCAATCCTAATATAATTTTTTCTAAACTATTTTAAGTTATCATACTTCAATCTCTTTGATATGAACCCAAAAACTTCTATTCATTCAAGACCCCCTAATTAATTTCATGATTCCAACATTTATTTTACCAACATTAACAGTTCTAAGGAGGGAAGTTCTTCTACATGCCAACCTATCTCCAATTCATGGGATTTCTTTACAAATTAGTCTAATTAAACCCTAGTTTTCATTACAACAATTTCATATCATTTAATTTAAATCAATAGGAATAATATATGCTAAAAGAGGAGCAAGATAAACACTTTCCTTGGAATGGATTTCTGATTCTATGATTGAATTTGGTATGTGGTTGATCCTCTCGTTGCGATCTATACTTTGGTGTAACTATTTGTGAGAAATCTCCAACTTTTGGCTTTGTTCTCCAATGGGTCTCCTTCTTCCTTGGTTCTCCCTCTCTATCTCTCTATTCCTCACGTAGGTTGCAACTGACAGACCACTAACCCTCTATGTTCCTATTTTATTCCTATTTTCGTCCATTTAATTACTCAAAAATCCTAAAAGACTAAAATACCCCTCCGGAGTGTCATTTTGGGTTGAAATGCCCCGGACTCCAAATATAACACCCGAGTAGTGTTTTCTGACTATTTTGACCCTTCCGGACACGCTGACGCACTCAAAATAGTCATTCGAGTTATATAAAAATAATCTACCTTTTTAACCCCCAAATATATTCTAGTGACGAGACTCATATACGCGTTCCAAATAATTAAATCATAATTGCCGTGTATCTCGTCCTCGACCATCTTATTATTTCCGAAAGGATATTACGTTATTGACTACGTAATGTCCAACATAATTATTATTCAACATGGTTTCAACATAATTATTTTCGATAACTACTAACTCTCGTCACGCTAGTAATTATTACCATTAAAATAGGAAAAATTATAAATTAAATTTTCTCCCTTTAAATGAATTATTCCCAATTTCCATAATTTCATAATAAAATAAATATGCATAAAAATACGTAAAAATACAGGGTATTACATGTATAAGCATCTTTAAAGAGTTTATTGGAGTTAACTTTTTTAGATATTCATATCATATTTGTAATACCCCGTATTTCTACGTATTTAAATTTTAATTAATTTGGTAATTAATTCGGATTATTTAAATTACACGTGTGTTGTAATTTGACGAGATTAAATATTTTTGGGATAAAATGATTTATTATTGGTGGCACAATTTGTGCAAAAATTATTATACATCGTAGCGAGTAATATCGACGGGACTGTGTTTGAACTCAACCGAGGGTCGCGTGTAGACTATTTTGAGGTCGAGATAAGATATTATCATAGAGTGACTCGAATGATGATTTAGAGGTCATGGTTTATTTCGAAAGTAAAAAAAGTCATAATAGTATACTCGAGTGTATAGTTTGGGTCCCGGTGCGGTTTTAAACCAACCCGACACCGTTTAAGGGCGTTTTGATCATTCGAGAGTTTGTGATTTAGAGAACTCTGAAAATTAAAAGAGTATTTCATCCCCTTCAAGTTAGAGGTTAGGGTTAACAAAATTAAAGAAGAAGGAGGCCACCGAGGAGGAGGAGAAGAGAGTTCCTGGAGGTGCAACACTTGTTCTCTCCACCAAAGTTGTCGAAATCGTGATCGAAGCGAGGAGAGATCGACTCCATCATCTCAGAAATGAATTCAAACCTGCATATTATATGGGAAGTGTTTATCTTTATTGTTTCTAAAAGGTTATAATACCCATGTAGTTTAGGGTTATTATTTGATGATTTTAAATGAGGTTCTTGGAAAATTGATGATTTAAACACATGATCTTTGGTAGGATTGCATGTATATTGAACCTATGTATGTGAGTAATATGAAATCAGTATATATGTGATGATAAAAATGGGAGAAATCTAAGTTTTGATTGAAAGAGATGAAGAACAATGAAAACTAGGGTTTTAATGATTTTTAAGAGAAAATAGGTTCTTGAATTGAATTCATGATGATTTAATGTTAGATTTACATTAGAAATCATTCATATACACTTATATGATGTTGAGAAATGTTGGTTTGAAATTTGGTTAAGTTTCATGAAGAATTGAGAAAGTTGGAATGGTGGAAAAATCGCAAAAACGCAGGGAAGAAGACAACTGACACTTTTCGAATTGATTCGTCCCATGGTCGAATTGATTCGGAAAGCGAATCGATTCATCCTTTGGGTGAATTTATTCGAATTCTTAGATTTTGGCAGTTTTCCCTTTTTAAACCTAGAACTTGTGTGAAATTCTCGGGGGGACTTTTGGGATGTCTTTAAATTATAATGAGGGATATAATGATCAGCAATAGGCCAATGATAAGGTTTCGACTTAGTCATAAGTGATGAGAATTAAGACTAAGGTTAATTGGGCATAATTTGAAATGCGAGTGAATTTGAGAGAATGAGAACGGATCACGAAGATATGAGTGAACCGATGATTTCGACCAGTAGTGTAGGAGTGTATTTTCTACTGATATTTAATCAAGGAGTAACTAGGGCCCTTCGGCTAGACAATAATATTCAAAAAAATGCGATAAGAGGGTTATATTAGTATATTGATTATTACGTTGAGTATTCAAGAGATATATTAAGTACGAATTATATTAATAGGTCGTGTGTATACCTATACGAATGATATATATAGCTTGAGTGTATACCTATACGGATGATATTTATGGGTGGAGTGTACACCTATATGGATTATATTTATATGTTGTGTGTTTGCCTTTATGCGACAAATGGATTAGGTTGTGTGTATACCTATTATGTGCTTTCTTATGTGTGAACATACCTACGCTGCCTGCTATCACAGAGGTCCCGCACGAGGGCGATCCCACCTTGATGATTCCAATAAGGTCTCGATTTGTGCCCAAAACATAGAACTTAGGGCGGCTCACTATGTGTGTGTATTAGTGGTACTGGCAGGTCATTTGGGTACATTAGGTATGTGCGTATCCCAAAGGCTTAGAACTATGTTCACCTCCATTATGTGTTATTTGATTGAGGGTTCAAGTATAAATGCCAAAACAATAGTCCTTAATTTATACGAGAGGTACATGGACTTGAAAACAGAGTATGCCGCATCACGAGGGGCCATTACGGAGATGCTATAGTATATATATTTATATGTGTGATAAATATATACAAATTTGATTCACCTACTTGGGTGTGATGTCGGAAATATAGATAGTTGCTAAGGAAAATGTTATTTATCCCTAATTAATTAAATTAGTTTAATTAATGTACATTCTAGTTTAATTTAATATATTGATTTTGATGATTCCAAACATATTTTTTTTATGAATATTTTTTTTTCTTATATAATATATATTTTATAACAGTTTTTTTTTAAGAACCTTTCTTGTTCAGTTTCTGCTCATGTCCCTTTCACATATATCATACATATCTATTTTATATCTTTTGCTACTCTTTATCAGCTTAACATTACTATTACGTGTATTCTTGGGAAGTTGCTTTTATTGTGCATTTATCATATATATCCTTTGAACGAATATATTATATTATGATACTAACTTGTTTTACACCTTATATATATATATATATATATATATATATATATATATATATAATAGTCTACTTTGCTTTGCTCTTAAATCTTGTCCCACGTACATAAGATTTGGTTGAATGATTTTGAAATACTATGAGTTATTTAACATGTCATAATATTACATTGTTAATTATGAAAAGAAAGGAGTTGTTGTATGCATCCCATAATATCTTATACATACATACCATGTTATGGATAGATATATTTTTTTAATATGCCTGGCCATTTAATACATCGTGGTTTACTTGCGCCTGTAGCTATATATATACATTACTGGCTTGCGTCTGTAGCTACCTTCTATCCGTAAACCTTATATATATATATATATATTATTAACTTGGGTCTTTGCATGTCTGATTCTCCTACCCGTATATTGCCTAGGAGCGTGCATGTAATATCTATATAGTAACGCAGCCCTCATTTAATGGATTTGGCAACCGCGCGTTACTGAATTACTTCCTTGATAGTATGTCCGATCTACTTTGCTTACACCTTATTGACCTTATGTACTTGTTAGCCAATGGTTTATAGTTTACCTGCTTTGGGCCACGAAATCTTATTAGGCAGTATATCTTTTAACCATATCAGCTTTGGAACCATTGACTGTCAGACTTTTTATATATGAACGAAATCTTTTATATTTACACTATATGTTAAACAGACATATCCTTTCGTCTTGTACCGCCACTATACCTACTTTTATTTTCTCATACAGTGGATATTAAATTTTTAAGTTAAATTTGTAACGAAACAATTTCAGATTTCGAGCCACTCAAGGAGAAAAAGTGTTATGTCAGTTCATATATTGTTACTGATGTTCGATTATGACAAGAGGGAACTAGGAGTGATTTTATCCTTAAATAAAATCTTCTATAAAAGATCTCATCAACTGGCTTTTATCATAAGCCACGCATTTTTTTATGCTCCAATTTTATATGAACTTGTTACGACTGATTGCCTATTCGTACCATGCATAATTATAATATAAAAATTATTGACTTCTGCAACTCACTTATTTTCATTGGTTATATCTCTTTTATACATTGGATATTTCTTTTGTTTTGTGAACTAACATTCTGCAGATTCAAATAAATACAAATAAGGATACTGAGGAATATATCTTTTAGACTCCATATTTTCAGATGTCTATTCTCATGTCTCAACACCTATATTTTTATGGAGAAGATCAAAATAAAGATTTGTATATCAGATTTGGAGATTATTTTCAGCTACCTCATCTCAGCAAAATCAGGAGCATTTAATGCTCAAAATGCATGTGTCTAACAGCTAGTTTTTGGAAGACACATTTAAATCTTTCAAGAGCTGCATTGAAGACACCCACTTGAATGATAATATGATCAAGACTTGAAACATTATTGAGAGCATTTTATTTTACTACTCAGCTACACATTCAAGAGAGCAATTAATCTTATTATCTGCTTAATCATTGAAGAAGAAGACTTGTGCCTACTTCAACATTATTTATTAAAGTCTTATTAAAGAAGGAGAAACTCAGATTACAAATTGTATTTTAAGGAGTTTCAGTATTATACCTTGTACTACAAAAATTCAGATTTGTTGTGAAGCTTTGTTGAAGCTTCGGTTTGTATCGGTAATTGGTTCCTACCCGCAAGTGGGCCACGGGGTTTGAAGCTCAGAGTTAGCTTGCAAACAGTTGTACGCGGTGGTTTGATCCTACCTGCAAGTGGATCAGGTTTAGTGAAGCGCAAAGGAGACGGAGGCTCTAGGCGCGTGGACGTAGGCCGGGATTTGGTCGAACCACCTTAAATTTCGGTGTCATTTATTTTCCGCACTTTTATTTATTTATTTGCACATGCTTGCTTGAGTTAGCATTTTCAACACACTATCTTGCAAATAAATTATTTCCGAAATTTGACTTAATTAATTTTAAGGTTAAAATAATTATTTTTGAATTAAATAATTAATTTCAAAATATCACTTAATATAAAATACGAAAATTAATTTAATATTCATAGAGTGTTAAAATCTGCATTTCTAGTTGTTTAAATTAATTGGTTGCATTTATTTGATATTGTTGGATTTATTCTTTATAGTTTTATTAAACTGAAATTTGTCAAAGTGTTATAAATTAAATATTTTCCTGAAATCTTAATTTGACTAAAAGTTTGTATAAACTCAATTCACCCCCCCCCCCCTCTTGAGTATAATCTGGGCAACAATTGGTATCAGAGCTAGTGCTCTTCCTATTTTTAGATTTAACAATCTTAGAGTTAAAGATCAATGGCATATGTTACTACATCCCTTAGCGAAGGCCAATCCATTTTTAAACCTCCTCTATTTTCTGGAAAAGATTATAGTTATTGGAAAAATAGAATTAAATATTTTATTCAGTCACAAGATTATGAAGTTTGGAAAGTTGTTATGAATGGTCCCTTTATTCCTATTAAAATGGAAAATAATGCTTCTGTCCCTAAAGAAGAAAATGAATGGAATGACGTTGATATTAGAAAAATTCAAAAAAATGCTAAAGCTATGAATATTCTGCATTGTGCACTTGATGTAAATGAGTATAACAGAATTTGTTGTTGTGAATCTGCTAAAGAAATTTGGGATAGACTAGAAGTCACATATGAAGGAACTAGTCAAGTTAAAGAAGATAAAATTAGTATGCTTGTTCATAGTTATGAATTATTTAAGATGAAATCTGATGAATCTATTTCTGATATGTTCACTAGGTTCACAAATATTATTAATGGTCTTAAATCTCTTGGAAAAACCTATACTAACAATGAGTTGGTGAGCAAAATTCTCAGGTCATTACCGGTAAATTGGATGACCAAAAAGTTAGCTATCAAAGAAGCAATTAGAGAAAGACCTATCTCTCTTGATGAGTTATTGGGTTCCTTAATCACCCATGAGATGGAACTTAAGGAATTTGTTGAAGAAGAGAAACCTAAAGCAAACAAAATTATTGCTTTCAAATCTTCAAGCAAAAATGTAGAAAGTGAAGATGAGGATGGTGATGATATTTCCTTATTGGCTAAAAACTTCAAAAAATATCTTATTTCCAAAAAGAAAGCCAAAGAAAGAAGAAGGAAAAATTCTTCAAAAGAGTTCAATGATGATCATAAATCCAAATCTGAACCAAGATGCTATCATTGTGATGAAGTTCGACACATTAAGCCTAATTGTCCAAAATATAAGAAAGGGAAGAAGGCATTGAAAGCCATGACATCGAGTGACTCCGAAACAAGCTCTTCCGATGAAGATTCGAATGAAAATGAAGTTGCTCATCTATGTTTCATGGCTATGGAAAATGAGGTACATTCTAACCCTAACTCTAGTGATAGTGATAATGATGAAGTTGATGATTATGAAGTTTTACAAAATGTTTTTGATGAATTATGTGAAAGTTTTGAAGAACTTAAAAATAAATATATTAAACTTAAGAAGTCTCATTCATTAGTTTCAACTAAATATGATTCTATGTTAAATGATTTTGATGAGTTGAAATTAGAAAATGAATCTTTGAAAAATGAAATTAAATCTTTGAAAAAGGAAAAATCTGTTATTGTCACTACTCCTCTTGAAATTTAAAATATTGAGTTAAAAAGGGAGATTGAATATTTAAAGAAATTATTAGATACTTTTACAAAAGGAAATGAATATTTTCATAAAATTGTTGAGACACAAAGGATTCGATTTAATAATAATGGTATAGGATATGATGAAGGAAATGAGAAAAAGACTTATTCCAATTTATTGAAATTTGATTCCTCATCTAGTCATTCTAACTATTTATGCACTTATTATGGTAGACACACATATTTTTCAGATTTGTGTCCATATAAATTTAGAAAAAGAAAATTTGCATGGATTCCAAAAGGAACTAAGATGTATACTAACCCCTATGGACCTAACACATTTTGGGTACCAAAAGAGAAAATTTTCAAAGTTGTGTAGGTTGCATTTTGTGGTAGAATGTGGATTTTCATGGCATATGATTTGGTCATATTACAAATCTCAAGTATCATTGCCTAATGTTGGAAATGCCACACTTGGAGAAAGTTTCGTGAATATATCTTTGGTATTGGTAAGGTGGTAAGGAGCACCTTTCTTGAATTGAATATCATATGTTTATTAATGATTTATTTCAAAATTGATATATTTCCATGCATAGAATATTTGTTATAACACATGAGCGTGTTGATTGATTATTTAGTATTCACATGTAAATTTGTATATTTATTATTTTATTTTTTTATGATTCTTTGTTGTATGACATAATTGATTTTGATGATATAAACACTTTAATCTTTATGAGTTAATCTTATGCTACATGTTTAGTGTCCTTATTTAAATATTTGTGACATTCTTGAATTTTTTTTTAATGAAAATGTCTCTTATGATATGTTTGTGTTTAGATCGAAAAATCTCATGATTATTGATTTTATAGATGATTCTTGATTATATTGAAATTTATTGGAAATTATATGCTAAAAATATTATATCTCATGAAAAGATGCACTTTAATTTTTATATGCATATTTGCCTTAATTGGTATTCCTTTGGGGGAAGATAAATGGTTATTGAAATTTATTTGGAGATAAATATTTATTGAATATGATTATAATTTTTTTTTATGGTATTGATAATCCCAAGAATTTTTTTTTGGCTCGTATCTCGAAAATGGCAAATTTATGAACTAACCGACAAAATTTTATGCCTATATATACCTCTACTTTCTAGCCCATTTGTGCACTTCACATATTCTCTCTTATCTATCATTTAAGATGTCAAAGAGTTTTTATGTTGTGTGGGTTGGAAAATTCCCCAGAATTTATACTACTTGGGGAGATTGTGAATCCCAAATTAAAGGAGTTAGCGGTTCTCAATATAAAAAATATTCTTCATTTGATGCCGCAATGCTTGCTATTCGCTCATCTCCGCCACATGCTCCTTGGGTGAAACCTCCTTCATGGCCATTTTTTTTGCCTCCAAATATGTACTCACATGCTCCTACTCTTTCTAATGAAAATGTTGCATGCTCATCCTATCAAAACAATGCTAAAAATTCTATTAAAGCTGTTTTTGAGAAAATCACGATTGAGGGAAACACTAAAGATGTGTGCCATCTTGTTAACAACCTTAAGTTGTAATCTTTTATGAATATGTTGTTGTTTTTCAATTTGATGTCTTGCGCATTATTTGATGATATCTCTTGAATCAAATACATGTTATGTGAGATTATTACGTTGAATATGTGCTTAGTGAAAAATTCATGGTGTTCACATACGTTCCTTGCAATTTATGGCTATATCCCATGCATGTGTTATTTTTGATAGGGGGAGCTTCGCATTTAACCCTTGACACTCGATCTATATTGAAATATCTTTTTGATAATGTCAAAACGGGGAGAAATAGTGTTGATTCACTCATTTGTGCTTAACTTATTCATTTTATGAATCATTGTGAATCATTGTTTGTCTTCATCAAAAAGGGGGAGATTGTTAACGAAAATATTATTTATCCCTAATTAATTAAATTAGTTTAATTAATGTACATTCTAGTTTAATTTAATATATTGATTTTGATGATTCCAAACATATTTTTTTTATGAATATTTTTTTTTCTTATATAATATATATTTTATAACAGTTTTTTTTAAGAACCTTTCTTGTTCAGTTTCTTCTCATATCCCTTTCACATATATCATACATATCTATTTTATATCTTTTTCTACTCTTTATCAGCTTAACATTACTATTACGTGTATTCTTGGGAAGTTGCTTTTATTGTGCATTTATCATATATATCCTTTGAACGAATATATTATATTATGATACTAACTTGTTTTACACCTCATATATATATATATATATATATATATAATAGTCTACTTTGCTTTGCTCTTAAATCTTGTCCCACGTACATAAGATTTGGTTGAATGACTTTAAAATACTATGAGTTGTTTAACATGTCATAATATTACATTGTTAATTATGAAAAGAAAGGAGTTGTTGTATGCATCCATAATATCTTATACATACATACCATGTTATGGATAGATATATTTTTTTAATATGCATGGACATTTAATACATCGTGGTTTACTTGCGCCTGTAGCTATATATATACATTACTGCCTTGCGCCTGTAGCTACCTTCTATCCGTACACCTTATATATATATATATATATATATTATTAACTTGGGTCTTTGCATGTCTGATTCTCCTACCCGTATATTGCCTAGGAGCGTGCATGTAATATCTATATAGTAACGCAGCTCTCATTTAATGGCTTTGGCAACCGCGCGTTACTGAATTACTTCCTTGACAGTATGTCAGATCTACTTTGCTTACACCTTATTGACCTTATGTACTTGTTAGCCAATGGTTTATAGTTTACCTGCTTTGGGCCACGAAATCTTATTAGGCAGTATATCTTTTAACCATATCAGCTTTGGAACCATTGACTGTCAGACTTTTTATATATGAACGAAATCTTTCATATTTACACTATATGTTAAACAGACATATCCTTTCGGCTTGTACCGCCACTATACCTACTTTTATTTTCTCATACAGTGGATATTAAATTTTTAAGTTAAATTTGTAACGAAACAATTTCAGATTTCGAGCCACTCAAGGAGAAAAAGTGTTATGTCAGTTCATATATTGTTACTGATGTTCGATTATGAGAAGAGGGAACTAGGAGTGATTTTATCTTTAAATAAAATCTTCTATAAAAGATCTCATCAACTGGCTTTTATCATAAGCCACGCATTTTTTTTATGCTCCAATTTTATATGAACTTGTTACGACTGATTGCCTATTCGTACCATGCATAATTATAATATAAAAATTATTGACTTCTGCAACTCACTTATTTTCATTGGTTATATCTCTTTTATACATTGGATATTTCTTTTGTTTTGTGAACTAACATTCTGCAGATTCAAATAAATACAAATAAGGATACTGAGGAATATATCTTTTAGACTCCATATTTTCAGATGTCTATTCTCATGTCTCAACATCTATATTTTTATGGAGAAGATAAAAATAAAGATTTGCATATCAAATTTGGAGATTATTTTCAGCTACCTCATCTCAGCAAAATCAGGAGCATTTAATGCTCAAAATGCATGTGTCTAACAACTAGTTTTTGGAAGACACATTTAAAGCTTTCAAGAGCTGCATTGAAGACACCCACTTGAATGAGAATATGATCAAGACTTGAAACATTATTGAGAGCATTTTATTTTACTAATCAGCTACACATTCAAGAGAGCAATTAATCTTATTATCTGCTCAATCATTGAAGAAGAAGACTTGTGCCTACTTCAACATTATTTATTGAAGTCTTATTAAAGAAGGAGAAACTCAGATTACAAATTGTATTTTAAGGAGTTTCAGTATTATACCTTGTACTACAAAAATTCAGATTTGTTGTGAAGCTTTGTTGAAGCTTCGGTTTGTACCGGTAATTGGTTCCTACCCGCAAGTGGGCCACGGGGTTTAAAGCTCAGAGTTAGCTTGCAAACAGTTGTACGCGGTGGTTTGATCCTACTCGCAAGTGGATCAGGTTTAGTGAAGCACAAAGGAGACGGAGACTCTAGGCGCGTGGATGTAGGCCGGGATTTGGCCGAACCACGTTAAATTTCGGCGTCATTTATTTTCCGTAATTTTATTTATTTATTTGCACATGCTTGCTTGAGTTAATATTTTCAACACACTATCTTGCAAATAAATTATTTTCGAAATTTGACTTAATTAATTTTAAGGTTAAAATAATTATTTTTGAATTAAATAATTAATTTCAAAATATCACTTAATATAAAATACGAAAATTAATTTAATATTCATAGAGTGTTAAAATCTGCATTTCTAGTTGTTTAAATTAATTGGTTGCATTTATTTGATATTGTTGGATTTATTCTTTATAGTTTTATTAATCCGAAATTTGTCAAAGTGTTACAAATTAAATATTTTCCTGAAATCTTAATTTGACTAAAAGTTTGTATAAACTCAATCCCCCCCCCCCCCCTCTTGAGTATAATCTGGGCAACAATGTATATCTAAAAGTGACTTAATTATGAGATAATCTACTCAGTGTGCGATAGTAGTAAAGTTAGATAGAGTATATTTAAAGATGAATTAAGTAGAGCAACTTAATGAAATGTTTCAATGATAACATATGTGAGATGTTAATTATGGGTTAATGATAACATACGCGAGATGTTAATTATGGGTTAATAATAACATACGTGAAAATGTTAACTATGATTGAATAATAACCTATGGGTAATGTTAATCATTAGTATCGTGATATCATACTGTATGGGCGGTATGGGGGAGCTAAAGAGAAATTTAACTAAGGACATAATGAGAATTAAGGATATACTGTGGCGTACTGTATGGGCGGTACGGGGGAGCTAAACCTGTTATGGTTAGTTAGTTATTGATGAGACCTAGTTGGGCAGGGTAGTATAGAAGGGTAGATGACGTTAGGCATGCACATTAGTTAAGAAGTGAGGAACTCAAGGGAGTGTACGTTGAACAAACATGTGCAATCAAATCAATAACTGCTTTTAAACTTTGATTTAAATGCTTGAAAAATATTTTTAAAAGGTTTTCTTGGGCTCTGACTCGTGTGCAAAAGATTTTCCAAACCTTTTAGGTGTCCATCCACAGGGACGCCCTGGTTGATGATCTGCTCCAGGGATACGTATCTGCAGCACTTGTGGATGCTTGCAGGATTTGGATTAGACGCTTCAGTCACTTCATTTCTAGAGTAGGATGCAGTTCAGTTATTTCATTTGGGCCTGTTTCCCCTTCAGTTATATTCTTTTATTTCGGTTTAGACTGTGTACTCAGGTTTTTACTTCCTGCCGGACATTATAGTAGACATGGGAACCGATGGTTTATTCGGTATTATTTTATTCAGTATTTATCTTATGATGGATTTATATTGTTATTGCGTGGATGGTTTGGTGATTATGTTTATTTACACATATTGTTGTTTAATTAAAGATAAAACTTAACACTAGTTCATTTAAAACGTAGTTGGTTAATAATTTTAAAAGTTTTCGGCAGTGATGCTAAGAATGAACCTATAAAATATGACGGTGTGTGATAGTTGATTAAATTCGCAAATTTCTAATTTGGAACACTTATTTAATTAGAGTTTATTTTTAAACCAAATTAATTCAGCCCCTAAACATGCAACTATGTGTGTGCGTGTGTCAAACCATAAATAAATAAAACATGCGACACAAATTTCAGGAAAAATCCCCGAAGGGCAAAATCTTTTATTTCTAGAACTCTGACAAGTTTACAAGAGCATTGACTTACATATCATATTGCTTTCTCCCACAAGAGTAATGCACGTTGGCTTCGTCAAACCATCAAAGTAATGGCTAGAAATCAGCAGTGGTTCACACGCAGCTATACCACAAGGACGTACAGTCTAGACACGTAGTCTAAAATCTTTATAAGGACTCCCTCCACAATAGCACGCTGCTATCGGTTGTAGAGTTCTCCCCATAAAGAATGATCAAAAGCAAAGTGTGTTCTTGAACACCAAAACAATTCACCAAAGCATATGGGATTTTTGTGAATTGAAAACAAAAGGGATAAAAACCCTAAAAGAAGAAGTAAAAAAGAATTCTGCAGATTTCCAATTTTCTGTCTTTCAAAACGCTGGGACTTCTTAATGAAAATGAAACCATTTAATGAGTATTTATAGAAAAACGCGCCGCCTCAGTCGTTCGAACGGAAAGGGATGTCGCTCGAGTGAAGTACATGTGTCGTTTGAACGACATCGCGCGGCATCTCCATGTCGCTCGAACGAGATAAGATCTCGCTTGATCGACCTGGGCGTCATAATTGAGCAATGCTACAAGACTTAGAAAAATTACTCATTCTCAAATTTTGACAAAAAAAAGTCCGCTTGAACACTTAGAAAATATTTTGAAAAAATATCCCAAAGCTCTAAGTGCAAAGTTAAGGTATTTAAAACATAAACTTACCAAAGTAAACTTTGCGGAGGCTTTTTGATGAAGAACCATGATATATTCGGATATGTCTTGATGTAGATTGCTCTTGAACTTCTTCGACTGTTGTAACGGTATACGACATAATTAATTGTGATGGACATTTATAAAAATATGTCCTTACAAATCTCTCCCTATGTCTATGCCGGAACATACATTAAAACATCCGAATTATCAAATACCAAAATGCCTATAAAAATCTACCCTCCCATAAATTTCACAACTGAAAAGGTAAAAATTTGCAAGTTCTCAAAATTTTCTTCGAAAAATCTTCATCAAACTCAAGGCTTTTCTCATCAGGGTGTGCAACATGATGATCATCAATCTTTGTACCTACACACATGAGATAAAGCAAAAACCTTTGTGATGTATCGAGTTTGAAATGATATAAGAATAAATCATTAATAAATCAAATCTCCACCATAATGAAAACTCCCCCATAATATGTTAATTCTTTCTCCCCCTTTTTATGATGTTCCAAAATAGACAGATAAGAAGAAACAAACTAGACATGCAGTGTCACGATAAAATGCATAGCAAACATGAATCAAACTACGCGTATGCAAAGGTATATCTAAAAAAAATCCACAAACTGTTTTTGATTTTTCAAAATTTTCGTACAAAAATAAGATACCAAAAATCACACCATGGATTTATACGAAAACAACCAAGTCATGGAAACAGAATGAATGGGTGTGAACACAATCGGTAGGTAAATCAACTTAATCAATCATATGTGCACGATGAATATGTGTACTCCTAACAAATGAACATTAAAAAATATCCTTAGGTGTAAAATTGTTGAATTTAGATGACATCGTCTTATGCAAATCAAAGCCAAAGTGATTTCCACACTAATAACGTCCAACACTATTTAACGATTTTTCAAGACTTTCAAGGACGTGCAAACCCGTTTTAATTCCCCATCCAAACTCTCTCATGCATATTTTCTTTTAGAGGTAATCTAAATTCTCAAACATTGGAGAATTGGTGCAAAAACCTAATGGCCCATTTTTGGCATGAATTTCTTTTTATTGCCTTTAAATTTTTTCAGGCTCTTTTAAACCTCTTTGGACCCCGGATAATAAAATTCCTCAATTTTTAGGTTCGATATAACGGTGGCTTAGTATTCGCAAAGGTCAAATGTAAACCTCTCACAGCCCTTCCCCGTTTTCAAATAAAGCACACAACCTCACAAACGGCTCTTACATACACAACTTTCGTATCAAGTTTTATCGTGCTTGCTTCATTTTAAGAAAAGGATTAAAGTGAAAATACCCAACCAACATGTGATAAGACAAGCACAATAATCAAACAAATCCATGCATGTGTGCAATAAAGGAAATCATGAGTCAAACATGTAGGAAGTAACGCTTAATTACATCTCAATGACTCCAAACATTATAAAGGACAAAGATGACATGATATATTGTCTCAAAACACTATTAAATAGTCACATGAAAAATGGAATGATATTGTGATTTGGTCATCCTAAGTGTGTATCCATAAACGGTGTAAACAAAATACAAAACTCTTTTTGGATTTTTTCAAAAATTTTATCAAAATAAAATCTTTTTGTATTTTTCAAAATTTTTCAAAAAATGGAAAACATACAAAAATGATACATACTAGCAATAGGAAAACAATGTCATCATGTAAAACATCCTATGCTAATAGACAAGTCAAACCTCAATCGTTAGGTGCGAAGGGGTTTTCCAAAGGTGGTGCCAACTTATGAAAAACCTCCATCAAATTTTGTGAAGTTTTTATCAAAAACTTAACTTGCTCACCTAAATATGAAAACTCTCTCATATAGTCTCCAGGAGCATGTAAAGTATCATGTGTGGGTGCATGTGTGACAGAAACACGTGTAGTAGCAAAACGTGACACATAACCCAACTTAAAGCAAAATTCCCTAAGGTGTCCTATCCTCTTGCAATGGGAACAAACATAAATAGGCTTAGGAACAACTCTAAAAAAACTAGGACGTGCTCTCCTAACGAGAAATGGACGCCTAGGTGGGTTAATTTTCGGGCCATGTGAATCTGTCACTAAAGTGGGAATCGGCTCGGGTGCGACAAAAGAATTGGAAGCACCGTCATGACCTTTTCCTAGCCCGTCAACTCTACCCTTATCGGGATTAAGAACCACCTTTTTAACCTTCTTAAGTGCGTTCTCAAAATTGACTTTGACCTCCCTGTCATGTTCGAGATCACTCTCGATTTGGGATACACGTGTCGTCAGACTAGACACCATGTCGGTCAAATCACATTTCTCCTTTCTTAAAACCTCATCCTCTCTCTCCAAATCTAACACTCGATAACCTGAATCCCTATTATACTTATTTGTTTTTAAGGTCTCGGTGTACAAAGCTCTAAATGCTTTTTGGAGCTCACTCTCATCTCCACTTTTACACTCGCTTTCACTCTCACTCGAAACACTTAAATCCTCCTCCTCGGGGGTCTCACGAGAACTAGTCCCCTCACCTCCATCTAAACTAGGTGTGCTAACAAGACTAGCTAAAAACACGACACACATACCCTGCTCTTTTTCATCACCCGAATAAAAAATCTCTATGTCACTATCACTTAGTGTGGCAGGCATAGCCACTTTCTTTCCCTCTCTCCTAAGTCTAGTGGCACACTCATATGCCTTATGCCCTTTACCCCCACACTCAAAACACGTCAAACTTTTTAAATTTTCCTCACTCTCCTTTTCTTTTTCTCTCTCCCTATCTTTCTCACCGCTTTCTTTGGCCTCTTTATTTTCCTCAAAAAATCTCTTATTAGAAGACTTATTTTTGTTCATGTTGAGAATTTTTTTAAAATTTTTCGCAAACAAGGCCATATCTTTAAAATCAAAATCTTCCTCATAATCGGACTCACAAACGTTTTCTTTCTTTTTCTTAAAATGAGTCTTTAAAGCAACGCCTTTATCCTTAAGTATTTATGATTTGGGGAAACATGTCAATCTCATAAGTTTGAAGATCTCCTACAAGTTCTTCCAACTTAAGTGATTTCAAATTACCCAAAGAGTTCAAAACAGTGACTTTAGGAATAAAGCATTTTGAAAGATATCTCAATTTTTTTTAATGACACGCATGTTATCAATCGACTCACCCAAACTAAAACTAGTGTTGACAATGTCCGACAAACGTTCATAAAAATCATCAAAGCATTCAGACTCAGACATGGTGATAGTCTCAAATTGGGTGGCCAGATTTTGTAATTTTGATTCTTTAACCGCGTTCGTACCCTGATGTGTCAATTTTAAAACATCCCAAGCCTCTTTAGACGTGGTGCACGTCATAATTCGACAGAACTCGTCGGGAGTGATGGATCCAAAAATAGCACTTAAACCACGTGAATTAAAATTAGACATTTTAAAATCATCTTCAGTCCAGGTCGACACGGGTTTTAAAGAGGTGATATTTTCAACGGTGACAGGGGAGGAGTCCACCCTCTTTCACACAACAACCAAACACGGTCGTTAATGGCTTTTAAACTAGATTTCATGCGGGCTTTCCAATAGGCATAATTTTTCCCATAAAAAATGGGCACCTTATTAAATGAATGTTCCATTGGAAAAATTGTGATTTTTTACAAAACTGATTTTTCAAAAAAATCAATATCACACGATTTTGCAAAAAATAGTAATACGCGATAAATTAGCGCAACCGACTCTGATACCAATTTGTAAAATATGAAGGTGTGTAATAATTGATTAAATTCGCAAATTTCTAATTTGGCACAATTATTTAATTAGAGTTTATTTTTAAACCAAATTAATTCAGCCCCTAAACATGCAACTACGTGTGTGCGTGTGTCAACCCATAAATAAATAAAGCATGCGACACAAATTTCAGGAAAAATCCCCGAAGGGCGAAACCTTTTATTTCTAAAACTCTGACAAGTTTATAAAACCATTAACTTACATACCATCTTTCTTTCGCCCACAAGAGTAATGCATGGTGACTTCGTCAAACCTTCAAAGTAACGGCTAGAAATCAACAGTGGTTCACACGCAGCTATCCCACAAGGACGCGCGGTCCAGACACGCTGTCTAAAATCTTCACAAGGACTCCCTCCACAATAGCACGCATCTGTCGGTTGTAGAGTTCCCCGCACAAAGAATGATCAAAAGAAAAGTGTGTTCTGGAACACCAAAACAATTCACCAAAGCATATGAGATTTTTGTGAATTGGAAACAAAAGGGATAAAAACCCTAAAATAAGAAGTCAAAAAAAATTCTATAGATTCGCAGTTTTATGTCTTTCAAAACGCTGGGACTTCTTAATGAAAACGAAACCATTTAATGAGTATTTATAGAAAAATGCGCCGCCTCAGTCGTTCGAATGAAAAGGGATGTCGCTCTAACGAAGTACACGTGTCGTTTGAACAACATCACGCGACATCTCCATGTCGCTCAAACGAGATGAGATCTCACCTGAACGACCTGAGCATAAAAATCGAGGAATGCTACAGGACTCAGAAAAATTACTCATTCTCAAATTTTGACCAAAAAAAGTCCGCTCCAACACTTAGAAAATATTTTGAAAAAATATCCCAAAGCTCTAAGTGGAAAGTTAAGGTATTTAAAACGTAACCTTACCAAAGTAAACTTTGCAGAGGATTTTTGATGAAGAACCTTGATATATTCGGATCCGTCTTGATGTAGATTGATCTTGAACTTCTTCGACGGTTGTAACGGTATACGAAATAATTAATTGTGACGGACATTTATAAAAATATGTCCTTACAGAACCAAATGAGATTCCTATTTTATTTTTATGAAGGACTGATCACCCAGTATTTAAATAGGTGGGGTGTCACAGATGGTATGAGATCATCAGGTTCTAGTGTCCTTAGGATCTTTAAGTTATTTTACGTTTCAGCTTAGCGTTCTTTGATATATAGCCCAATTATAGTATTGTTATATTCCTCTACGTATGCGACTTACATTCTCCTTCTATTAAGTACAGTTGATGCAATTCATATACAAGTTCGATTGGGCTTCATACACAGAATAATATAGGACGACCAGTGAGGGTCGTTAGAAGGATTACAGAAGGAGAGGCTCGGCAGAAGCCATAAAGTATTTTGGGAACGGTGATCGCGATAGAAGTCACCATGATTATTGTTCAGGTAAGTGATAACAGGATAATCACTTGGGAACAGTAGTTTCCCCAAGCACCGTCGTAGATAACTGTGGTGTAATTTTAGACTCACCCAGCATGGTTGACAAGGCAAGAGAGTCAAAGAGATGCTTTTGAAGAGACATTTATAAGGATTCGAGGTAGAGAATAAGTGTAATGGGCCAATGTAAGGAGAGAATTCAAAGGCAATTGTACAAGGTGGAATGCAGCGACACCCAAGATTAAACTTCGGGTGAAATGTTTTAGATCATAGGAGCAGCGTTGAGTGATGACAGTTAGTAACCCCATATAGAGAAGTATATATGAAATTAAACAAGAAATTTGGATGCCATTTGATTATAAGATCTTCCATCTGCTGTTTGGACAGAGATGTGAATGGAGTTTTGGAGTCTATCACAAGTGGGCAAGATAGAGATCGATCGTGAGCGATAAGTTGACTAGTTTAGCAAACTTCATACCCGACGAAGGGGATACGGAGAAAATAAAGGGTTTGTAAATCATAATGGACTCATGAATAGAATACACAAGCGTGGGTGGAAAATTCGACTAAGATGACTAGTGCCGATGTCATCAAGGACGTATGTTTATAAGCTTATATCGACGCTTTCATGTGAAGGGAGCCAAGAGGGTTGGAGAATCTGGCCGATGAGCAAGATATGGAGTAAATGGTGTTAGTGAAGCACTACAGGAGGGATACACAGTAGGGGACCCATTTAAATGATTAAGATCAAATTAAAATCTTACTAAGTGACGGTGGATTCAATTAGGGCCGACAAGGCCAGTAACGAGTTCCACAAGGCCAGCGGAGGCAAAGGGACAATTGGGGTAGCAATCAGGGCTAAGAATACTAGGTCCTAGAGAAGGACGTCCCCGATATGGACAGTGGGGCTAAAGACAAGGGGATGGCACATAAAGGTGTCCTATGTGTGGAGAGAAGGGCCACCTGTATTAAACGTATCCACAGCGAGAAAGTGAGACCGTTCAGATTGGGAAAGTAGATGGGAATGGTGCCAGTGGGGCACAACAACAGGTGTAGGATGTATTTCTCGGGGAAGTGATTTGGTGTGTATGTTTCTCGGGGAAGTAGATAATAAAAAAAATCTATTGCATTGCATAGATATGTTTTTGTGTTACATCATTTTTGTAAGAAAATAAAGAAAAGCAAAAAACAATGGGACTCAGCCCGAACCCACATTCTCTCTCTCGCTTACCCTTCCCCCTCTCTCTTCTAAGAGCTTCCACCCTTGCGACGTGCTCTCTTTCCCCTGTGATGAGATGACGCACCACCACTACCCGAACCAGACTCCTCCCTGAATGAGGCAGACGACACCAAGCAAGAAGGAACAGGAACCACATCCCGAATATGGGGGGTCGCCGAAGATATCCAGTCCCTAATATCCCTCAGCCAAGTGGTGGACACCGGGACTTGCTGCAAGAAAAGGAAAAATTAGCATTAAGCAAAAAAGATGAAAAGAAACCAAAAGGAAGGAAAAGAAAAGAGCATAAAGATATACCAAAGGACGAAGAACCTCTTTTGTCAAGCCCAACTCCTCCGAGACCATCGCAAGAGGACGATGCAATATAGGCACCATCCTTCCATCAGACCTTCATATGTTGTATGAAGGAGTATGCAACCGCACAAAGGGGACCTCCGAAGTCACCGCCGCCGAAGATGTCGACGGACTGCCACCACTGTGGGAGGACCCCACTGGCCGACTCGAACTCGCAGGAGGGAAGGGCAGTGCATCATATATTCTAGGCGCCATCAGCCAACTCGTCACAAAGTCCATATAATCATATGGTATAGCCGTATCGGTGTACAGTAGGTAGGACTCGCCAATCATTGCCGCGATCCTCGCATCCTCCGGCAACAGCCGCTCCCGCCTCATAGACATAGGAGGCCTCGCAGGTGGCACCACCATCTAGGCCTATAAACGGATAGGATTTGGACCAGATCAGGCAAATCTAAATCCATATCCATTTATGTTAAATGGATTCAAATCCGATCCGTTTATTAATCATATCGGATCAGGAAAATCCAAATCCATATCCGTTTATGTTAAGAGAATTCGGATCGGATCCGATTATACGATTAGCCGTTTATGTTAAACTTGATTTGCAACATTTTTATTTTCAACTTTTATTTCACAAATTTATTTTGTAAATGTTAAAAAAAAAACACATAATGAAATAAAGAACTATTATAATAAATATTTAAAATATTATTAAATACAATATATATTGATTAAAAATATATTATATATAATTTATATAGATATTAAAAATATTAATCGGATTGGATTATTAACAGATCGGAATATATGAATCCAAATCTGCTCCATTTAATAAACGGGTAATCGGGTAATCGAATAATCGGATTTTAGGCATGATCCATATCCGCTTAAAAGGATCGAATTCGGATTCGAATTCGAATAAAATCCGATCCATTGACAGGCCTACCACCACCTCCTCCTCAGTAATCTATCGGACCGCCCTCTCCCCGAGATACCAAGAGTGTCCAAACTCATGCGCCAGCAAATGCCTCATCTGCGCATTTACTCCAGTCAACCCCGTGTCCTGAACGGTCGTCCCCTAAGGGTAAAAGGTCACCTAAAAAATCCCCAGCAAAATATAAGGAAATATGGAATCAGAGAACCCAAAGGTCTTAGATTGAATAAGAAAAAAATCTTACCCTATCACTAGTGAGGCCATTCAAGACCTGAGGCACCGCCTCTAGAGAGAGAGACTTCCTCGACTGCCGATTGGCCTTCTGCCATCGATACAACCGGTTGAAGTCGCAATGGTCTCGTCCTTCAAAGCGATCAACTGGGTATTACACCCAATCACCTCATAGAACCACGTCTGCCAAAGACAAAAATCCACAATAAAAAAAAGCATAAGGAAAATGCGAATGCATGAAAGGAAAATGGGCAAAATACCTTAAGAAGATACGTGGCTCCAGTGAAAGTTTGCCGGCAGCACTGGCTAAATGCATCCAGAGAAAAATAAAGGATCGCCAAAGTCAAGCTCCCCCAGTCATAGAGAGGGATGTTCAAAAACATCCTCAGACATGGTAAAAACCATAAGTGGACAACGTCGCCGCTCGACGCCACCAGAAATCCCCCCAGCACCAGAAAAATAAACAACCGGGCCATCTGCCTCACCTACATTCCGTCCTCCACATCAATCACCATGCCTAATAAAATATCCTTCAGCAGCGACAGACGGATGGAGTCCCCGGACACTATCCTCCCCACATCACCAAGCACCGCCCGTACCGCCTCCGGACACACCTGCAAAGAGCGGTCCACCTCCATTTGCTCCCCATCTCAATCCAGCCCCAGCAGCTGCTGCACATCTATGGGAGTCACAGTCATCTCCCCAAAGCCAAAATGAAAGGTGTGGGTAGTGTCCCACCACCTCTCCCCCAGAGCGCATAAGACCGCCGTCGAACGAGGCGTCTCATCCAGCACAGACGCCAACCTTCCAAAGCCTGCTGAGGATACCACCGAACATACCACAGGTGGAAGATGCTCCGAGACATACTTAAGCCCCGTCGTCCAGCGGGCACGCATAGTCGACAAAGAAACATCAGACTGCCAAAAGAAAAAAACCTTGTAAAAATATAACAAAAAAGGAAAATCACCAAAAAACAATACGAAAAGTCATTTTACTTACATAACCGTCAGGGTTCACCACCCTCGAAAAGCGATGACGCGACGGCTCCTGCAAAAAGGTCCGCTCATCCGCAACTGGCTTGAATATGTCAAAAGAGTTCTCGCTCCCCAAAGCAAGAGGCGCCCTAGCCCTCCACTCCACGTTTGCCCAGTCATCAACAACCAACCACTATCTATGTACTACAGTGCTCACAAAAGTGGCCATTTTTTAGATTGTGGAATGTTAGAGTGATTCACAGAAGAAAATTACAGAAAGAGAGAAGGCAAGAAGCTGTGAAAAATGAGGGGAACCCACCCCCTTTTTATAGGATGCCAAGGGTCATGCCGATCGGCACTGCATCCCCACCTACCGATCGGCACTGGCCCTTTGCCTTCTCGAGGCATATCAAAAGTCCATGCCACTGCCGAATGGCACCCTCCACACCATGTCGATCGGCACCCCCTCAAATTTTCGTACAAAAATTCCCAAAAAATACCAGAAAACCCTGAAAAATCCTCAAAAAATTCCTAAAAATCCCGCCAAGAAAATTTCACACTCTCTCAAGCGGAACCCCTATTTTCCCAGTGAAACTCTTAAAAGACAAGTAAATCTCCTCCCTGTAACATCCCCGACAGACCCTTAAAGCATCCCAAACTTCAGGATCATCTCCTATTCGCCAAAGGTCTCAAATTTCCCCAAGAAATACGTCCAAACCCTGGACTCGTAGAATTGACTAGGGGTGTGTGTGTAAAAAAGTGTTTTAGTTGTCAGAAAAGTGTGAGAATTCTTGTTTGGAATTTATGAGCAAATCCTCTTTTTCTTATTTTTTGGGGTTTTATTTATATGAAAATAAGAGATGTGCAATAATACTAAATAAAAAGTATATTAGGATATGTGAGATGAGGGAATAAAAGTACTAAGTAATAAAACAAATTAATGCGAATTTAAGGAGAAAGTTGGACCTTATTAAAGATCTTGAGCTTGATTTTGGATGTTGGAGATAAACCCTTGCACTTGGATGATGATGGAGGGTACTTAATTCACCAAATTTGTTGAAAAATGTGATGAAAGGTGAAGGTTAGAAAGGGATTTGGATGTGGAAATCACGCTGACTTCTAGAGGGGTTTTCTGAGCTTGCTGAGAGTGATGGATCTCAGATCTTTGTTCCTCTTGGAATGAGGTCATGACTTTTTTTATAGGCCCAGGGCATTGCCGATCGGCATAGCTCTAGTCCTTCCAATTGGCAGGTGTGTTTAGGCACACTGCCGATAGGCAGGGTTTAGAACCTGCCGTTTGGCAGTCTCTTTCAGGTTCCTTCAAAAAATTGATCGTAGAGCGCAAATTATTGATCTGAATCACGCACGGGGTGAACCATTAGAAAGGTACTTCAGTGACCTTCGAAATTATTTGGACTGCTCTAGGGTTCGAGAGTTAACTTTGGGTCAAATGTCACTCGGAAGCCTTCGTCGGTCCTCTGGACGGGGAATTATTGGACGTAAACGGATCGTTCTTTCGCATGGTAAGTCAGAATCACGCATGGAGTGAACCGTTGGAAAGGTTAGGAGATGTACTTAGACATTAAAAAGATCTTGACTCCATTTGGGGAGTTGACTTTGGTCAATCGGGGCCAGGAAGTGCTCGGTGACCTTTCGGAGTAAAACGGATCGTTAGTCCATACCGTAAGTCAGAATCGCGGACGGGGCGGACCGTTGGAAAGATGTTTTAGTGAACTTTAAAGATTCATTCAGTCTCGATTGAGTTAAAGTATTTAACTTTTGTTCAAATGGAGCCTGGGAGTGCCCGATGGCCTCTAGGTCAGTACCCGGGGTATGACTTAGGTTTGTAGTGATGAAGGGAGGTGCTAGGGACCTAAGGAGAAGTTTAGGGGGTGCTAAAATGGGGTGTCTATAGAATTGTAAGGATCGATAGACATAATTGGTCATTTTAAACTTAAGCCCTCAGAATTGGCTTCGACCCGCAGAATCGGTCACCCTCATCCCTAAGCCCTCAGAATTGTCTTTGACCCACAAAATCGATCACCCTCATCCCTAAGCCCTCAAAATTAGCTTCAGCCCGCAGAATCGGTCACCCTCATCTTCAAGTCCTCAGAATTGGCTTCGACCCACAAAATCAGTCACCCTCATACCTAAGCCCTCAGAATTGACTTCAACCCGTAGGATCGGTCACCCTCATCCCTAAGCCCTCAGAATTGGCTTCGACCCACAGAATTGGTCACCGTCATCTTCAAGCCCTCGGAATTGGCTTCGACCCGCAGCATCGATCACCCTCATCCCTAATCCCTTACAAATGGCTTCGATCCGCTGAATTGGTCACCCTCATCCCTAAGCTCTCGGAATTGGCTTCGACTCGCAGAATCGCTCACCCTCATCCCTATGCCCTCAGAATTAGCTTCGACCCGCAGAATCGATCACCCTCATCTTCAAGCCTTCAGAATCAACTTTGACCCGTAGAATCGGTCACTCTCATCCCTAAGCCCTTAGAATTGTCTTTGACCCACAGGATCAGTCACCCTCATCTTTAATCCCTCAGACCCGCAGAACCGGTCACCCTCATTCTTAGGTCCTTAAAATTGACCTGGACCCTCTGGTCATCCTCTTTCAAAGTCATCATGTGGTGTCTATTTGACGGATATCGTTTGTTCTAAACTCACCCATCGAGGGTCTCTGTAGACACCCCACTCCAGCACCCCCTAAACCTCTCCTTAGGTCCCTAGCACCTCCCTTCATCATTATAAACCTAAGTCATACCCCAGGTACTAACCTAGAGGCCATCGGGCCCTTCCAGGCTCCATGTTTTCAAAAGTCAAACTCTTCAGCTTGACCGAGAATGAATGAATCTTCAAAGGGCACTGAAACCCCTTTACAACGATCCATCCCGTGTGCGATTCTGACTTATGGTACGGACTAACAATCCATTTTCCCCCAAAACTTGATTAGGAGGTCACCGGATGCGCCCAGGCTCCGTTTGATGAAAGTTAAATCTTCACTCAACCAAGACTGAATGAATTTTCAAAGGGCACTGAAACCCCTTTCCAACGGTCTGCCCCATGTGCTATTCTGACTTACGGTACGGATGAACGATCTGTTTTACTCTGAAAGGTCACGGAATTCTTCCAGGCCCCGGTTGACCAAATTCAACTCCCTAAAATGAGCCAATCTCTTTGGAATGTCGAAGTACATATCCTAACCTTTCCAACAGTCTGTCCCATGCATGATTCTGACTTACTATATGGACGAACGATCCATTTGCGTTCGATGATCCCCCGTTCAAAGGATCGATGAACGCTTTCGAGCCACATTTGACCTAAAGTTAGCTCTTGGGCCTGGGATTAGTCCAAAGACTTTTGTAGGTATCTGAAGTACCTTTCCAATGATTTGCCCTGTGTAAGATTTGGATAAATGGTTTGTGCTCTACGATCGATTTTTCGAAGGAACCTTAAAGAGACTGCCAAATGACAGGTTCCAAACCCTGCCTATCGGCAGTGTGCCTAAACACACCTGCTGATTGGCAGGACCAGGGCTATGCCGATCGACAATGCTATGGGCCTATAAAAATGAGGGCCTGACCTCATTCCGAAGAAGACCTAAGATCTAAGATCCATTACTCTCAGCAAGCTCAGAAAACCCCTCTCGAATTCAGCGTGATTTCCACATCCAAATCCCTTTCCAACCTTCACCTTTCATCACCTTTTTCATCAAACTTGGTGAATTAAGTACCCTCCATCATCATCCAAGTGCAAGGGATGCTCTCCAACATCCAAGATCAAGTTCAAGACCTTCAAGAAGGTCCAACTTTCTCCACTCTCTCCTTAAATTCTCTTAAACTCGCATTAATTTGTTTGATTACTTATTACTTTTATTCTTTCATCTCACATTTGCACATCTTTTATTTTCATATAAATAAAACCCAAAAGATAAGATAAAGAGGATTTGCTCATAAATTTCAAACGGGAATTCTCACACTTTTCTCACAACTAAAACATTTTTTTACACACACACATACATATAAGAGAAGTACCCAATTGGATTTACGGGATAAATCCCACCCCTCGTTTTGCATACGAACTGTGCGGAATTTGATGCCTCTATAGGCTACGTAGGCGTCTCGGGGTAAAACCCGAGACTCCAGACATATTCCTACTTTTATCTCATTTTCTATTTTTCTAAGTTCTTTATGCTTAACTCTCTTAGATTCTATATATTTACATATACGTATATTTGTGCTTAGTGGCGTATTATTCCATATGTGTTATCGTTCCGTTATAACGATCAACACTATGATAATCGCGTAAATACTATTTTTTTAATATTACTTTTAGGAACATTCCTACGGATGACTCTCTTTATCTCTTCCATGATACAAGTTGATGATTCTTATCCCCACTACATATACACATGCACACATATCACGGGGAAATAAAGGAAAATAACAATAACCCATGAGAGACCGTAAGGGTGGAATAGGTGCCTAACACCTTCCCATTTCGTAACTTAGCCTTCGGACCCTTTTCGAATCATTTTGGTTTTGTATGTATTAGTATGTCTTTGGATGCTGCCCTTCGGGATGGCTCCCTTTTTTCTATTGTCTATTTTGAGTAAAATAGACTGGCAACTCCATCTTTCTACATTTTCACCTCATCACCGACGTCGGCCGAAGCTCTCCCGAGAGGGATGCACGGGACCAAGATCCTCCCGAGACGAAGGGGTGACACCCCCTCTTCTTCACCTCTCCCGTCGCGAGGATCGAAGTGGATGGACAAAGTGGTAACTCCGCTGGGGAAAATTTATTTTGAGGGCTAGACTCTATTTACATGGGTGTTATATTTGTTTATATTTTCCCCTATTTTTCATATTCCCCTTTACTATTCATGTGTACCTCATGCTTTTGCTTCTATTCACACACTTGTAGAAAATTATCCATGTACACTTCACATCACGAGAACCTAGGATCACATATATCCCCATGTTGCACGCATCACCCACCCATACTTGGTATACCATCGGTACTCATCAAGGTTCTAAAAAACGCGAGGCGTGACCAAGGCGTGGAGGCCAAGCCTTAAGCCTTAGAAGCCTAGGCGGGCCTTGGCGTAAAAAGGCGTTTAGTCATTTTTTAATATATTTTAATATTTTTTTAGTGTAACAAGGCTATTTAAAATACTAAATTGGTACATACTTTAAAAATATGTCTAAATATTTGTAAATTAAAATACTATTTTTTAAAATACAAAGAAAAAACAAAAAAATTGCCTCTTTTCACGCCTTCTTCTAAAAAACTCGTGTTTTTTCACGCCTTACCCCCCAAAAATGCGCTTTTTTTCACGCCTTGCCCCAAAAAACGTTGACCATCGTTGACCACGCCTTGATCCACGCCTAGGACCAAAACTTGGCGTATCTAAAAAGCCTCGCGCCTAGGCGCACCTTGGCGCGTTTTTTAGAACACTGGTACTCATACTTTGCTCCCTATTGGGCATGATCAAGAAAGATACTCTCATAAGACACGAATAAGAGAATCATGCATGATTCACACGATATCACCAAAGAGTATTGTGATTGACCAAATTTTGTCCAGTAACTGGAGGGTCACTTCGTGATGGGCGCTGATCCGACAGGGCGCAGTTAGCTTAAGCGATATGACTCTCACCTTCCATTGCCTAAGTACCTTCGACGTATATAGAACGGTTCCCCCGCATCTTATCGCTTGACCAAAGTCATGACGGGAAGTATATCGTAGGGAACTCATTCACGTATGCCGAGTATATCGAATTCTCTCTCATGCGTACCGTCCCCACGAGGTATATAGTGAGGCAATTCACGTACACTCAGGTATATCAAATGGCTTGTTCACACGTACCGATTGCCCTAAATAATCAAGATGTATATCATAGAAGCAACGCCAAAGGGGGGAACCCTTTTTGATTCACCAAATCAACTGCATACTCGCAGATAGGTGTCAAGCCTAGGATACACATGTTAGATTGCCGATTTTAACTCGAAACTCTACCGAAATTCCGGGTCGGCCTGTCACCCAAATTTTTGCACATATTTAAAACGGGACCCTGCCCGTGAGCCTAGTTACAAGTCCAACCACAGTTTTCCATATGTTACAACCCAACTTTTCCAGGCTTGGGTCTCGTCCGGCATTTCGTTTTGCATTTAGGAGAATTTAATACAAGTGAGAACATAATAATAATAATTATGCTGAGACTCGTATCCCAAAAAAACATTTCTCCTTTCTTTATCAAAAATCCAAAAACATTTCTCCTTTCTTTATCAAAAATCCAAAAACATTTCTCCCTTCTTTATCAAAAATCCAAAAATATTTTGTCTTCCAATCTAAAAAAAAATGTCAAAAAATATCTTCATCCTTTTTTTGTCAAAAATAAATCCCATTTTACACCTTCTCAGGTCGATCGCACGCCCTTGGCCTGGCTCCTTATTGGCTTCGGTCTTGAGTCAAATCACCTTGAAGCTCCGTCCGTTCCCTTTTTACCTCTTTCGAGTCCGGTATCCATCCGCTTTCCATGAAGAACACAGATCAAGTACTAGTTATGCAGCCAAATCTGACGGCAGTTTTAGTCCAGCTCATGTCCAAGATTGATAACCTTCAGACTGAGGTCTGAGAGATGCAAAGAAATTAGGTTCATATTCCTTAAGAGCCCGAGGCACTATTCACTCATGCTATGGGTCCACCCGAGTCTATCTGGGTTCCCGAAGAGTATCAGCACGCTCCACGTGGCCCTCTTGTTAATGGGCTGTTGCTTGCCCAGCTTTCTATGCCAAACCTTGCCCGACATGGGGTTAACTTGCCTATGATCATTGATTTAAAAGAGGAAGAGTTGAACAAGGTAAAATAAGATCTCAAGATGCTAACTAAGAAGTTAGACTAAGTTCGAATCTCTGGAAATTACATGGACTACACTCACATGTCCCCTTATCCTAAGGCGAGTTTACCCGAGAAGTTCAAGATGCCAAATATCGAGAAATTCAGAGGAAGTGGACCCCCGATTGATCATCTTCGCAGTTATAACCGTTCCATGACTCTCCTAGGGGCTTCTGAAGAAGTGATGGCCCAATTATTTCAGCAAACTTTGAAGGATAGATCCCTCCGATGTTTTTTGTCTCTCGAGGAGTCTAAAATCCATAGCTGGGAGGATGTAGCCCGAGAATTCATATCGCAGTACAAATACAACGAAGAGCTTGAGGTCACCCGTCCGGATTTATAACTGCTCAAACAGAACTCTGGGGAATCAATCAGTAACTTCATAGCCCGATGGAGGGAAAAAGCAGCCACTATGACCAATCGGTCATCCGAGGAAGAGCAAGTCAACATAGTGAAGAAATACTTCTTTCCCCATGTCCGAGCAACCATGGGAGGATAATACTATCCCCGCTTCCGAGCTCTCAGAGAAGCAGGAGTAAAAATTGAGGAAGGTCTTGCTAAAATAGAGGTTGAACCAGAGAAAGTGTCCAGACTGCTCACTCCCAGAAAATATGATAAACCTGTCAGTGCTGAAGTCTCAACCATCAACAACATCTCTCAACCAACCATTTCGTGGGCACCGGAAAGCCACCTTGTACCAGTCCGAAAGGAATACACCGAGCTCCATGCTCCCCTCTCCAAAGTTTATCAAGCCCTGTTAAGTCCAAACCTTATCAAAACCTTGGACCCCCGTCTATTGCTAAATCCACTTCCAAGAAACTTCAAGGCAGATGCTCATTGCGCCTTTCACCAAACTGCTGGCCATACCACCGATCGATGCTTTCACCTCCGAAACATAAACCAAGGTCTAATTGACAGGGGTACCATTGCCCCACCAGCCAAACACTACTCATAACCCACTCCCAAATCATACCAATGCTATCTTCTTAAAAATGAACCCATAATTTGATCCCTAAACTCAAATCACACCCGTACACTCTCCCAAACCTCTCCAAACTTGCCCATATTTCCTCCTACACCCTGTTAGCCTCGTTGATCAAGCACTGTCACTCCTCACCAGAATATGTATCGCTGTCCGTACCCGTTTTGAAAATGGGAGTATAGAATTATCAGAAGGGTTAAACCAACGCCTAGAGTTCGGGCTGAAATTGCCCTCACAGATGATTATTGATCGCCAGAAGTTCAGTACGCTATTCTTGAAAGCACGAAAATGGGCCTGAGAGTCAGATAGTTGGGTGGTACTAACCGATGAAGTCAGCCTAGATGACGTTGTCCAGATCATGGAAGAATCATTCAGGCAAACTAATGATATTTGCAGTATGATCGAGTTACTTGATACTCTGAAGCTACAAGGATGCCTGGTCCCTTCACCCTTACTTATCCCCACAGACTGGGAAGACCTATATGAAGAAGCCATTGAAGTTGTGGAATTCATTGACTTTACATGGAAAGATGGAATTGTTGCCACCGAATGGGGAGAAGAATTTGAAGATTCGAATGAAGAAAAATCTTCTGAGAAAACTGGACCAGTAGCCGACATGTGTGGGATGATATCATTTGAGGAGCTCCTCGGAGAAATAAACAAGATAGCAAAACAACCCGAGATTGACGAAAAAATAAGGTTCATGTTTTTCCCTTCTTCAGTAAATCACATGACCAGGTCCGGGAGGAATTACCAGATCCCAAACTTACTACCAGCCAATGACAAAGGGAAGGGCGTTGAAAACCTTCCTATGCCAGAAATGACCCTTGAGGAAAGAAAGATCCTCGATCAACTAAAGAAAACTCAAGCTAACATCACTCTATGGGGGCTTTTCATGTCTTCCCAGCTGCACAGAAATTCTTTGATCAAATTGCTCACTGGACCCACAGTTCCTCCTTCTACCACACTAGAAGAAGCGACAAATTTAGTCAGATCCTTGACCTCTATCCGAATGCTGTCCTTTTCCGAAGAAGAAATCCCCAGAATTGGGTCAAACCACAATCATGCACTCAACATCTCCGTCGAAGTTATGGGGAAGATCGTACAACTCTCTCTTATAGATAATGGATCCACCTTGAATGTCTGCCCATTAAGAACCTTAAAATGCTTAGGACTGAAAGAAAGTGACCTCGCTCTAACTTTCGCTGTTGTACACACCTACGATAATACTCGTCGAGAAGTGATGGGATCCATAAACTTGTAATAGGGGTTGGCCTTATAAACCCTGTCGTTGAATTCCAAGTTATTGACATCCCAACTTATTTCAACCTATTGCTCGGATAACCTTGGCTCCACAGTATCAAGGGTGTGTCTTCCTCACTCCATCAGAAATTGAAATTCTTCACCGACGAACGAGTCATCACCATTTTGGGCGACAATGATAATACCGAGGGTGCAAGCATCAGCAATCCAATCCTTGAGATACATGATGATTCAAATGATATGCTCCTATTAGGATTATAAGTTGAACCACTTCTACTCCTCGAAAGGGACGATTTCAAAGAAAGGGTTTGTCCGGAATACAACCCTCATGGTAATGTTAATGTGATTCAGATGTTTAAAAACATGCACTTCATACCCGGACTGGGGCTAGGATAAAGACATCAAGGGATACTTGAACCCATTGAACTGAAAAAAGACTTCCCCCTTGTAGTTTGGGGTATCAACCATCAGAACAAGAGCTCAGAATGATCGTTTAGTCTCGACCAAAGAGAAGACTAGACTGCATCCAGACTATCCCAGGTGACTCCTTAAATGGATGATTCATCAAAGAGGGCGAGGACTTCCCCTTTAGTGTCTTTTCAGAACCATGGTATGACCATACATACAAGAAAATGAAACCTGGAATGGAGATCTTTTTATAAGACAGCTACCCATGGGCCGAAAGTTTCCAACACCATATACAATCGCTCATCAGAGTTACCAAAGATTCTGAGGGAAGTGACTCTGAGGATTCGTTTGACTTACAGACACTGGGGCTGAAACTCTGAATGGTTCATTCAGTCACTACATCACTGGATCCATCCCACCTGATTAAAATTTCTATTACACCTCTCCTCAACTGGCATGCTGCGCCGGTTCTACCTGTTGAAATCCCACCTAACCCCCCCATTTCTTCTTCTGTTGCCTATCCTTGCTCAAATGTAATCGAGACCTCCTTTAATGAGGTTTTCAATGTTATTTTTCCTATCAATGAAATAAACGAAGATTTTGAGTATCTTGCTGTGCCTTACATTAATTGTTTAGATTCTAATCAAACTTTTGATGATGATGATTTTGCAAATGAACAATTCTTAACTGATCTGAATGAAATTAATAACAAATAACATAACAGCGTTCAAGTTAATGAAGAAGAGACTGTCATTGTTAACCTCGGTTCTAGTAGCTAACTATGCGAGATTAGGATAGGGGCTACCCTCGATGAGCATGAGCGCGCACAACTCGAAGAATTATTGAAGTAATTAGTGGATGTCTTCGTATGGTCCTACGACGATATGCCCGACATTGATCCTGAAATAGCTCAGCAAGAGATCCCTACTCTTCCAGATTACAAGACGGTTAAAAAAAAGCTAAGAAAGCTCCGCACCGAATGGTCGCTCAAAGTCAAAGAAGAGGTGATCAAACAGTTGAACGTGGGTTTCATTCGTGTGATCTAATATCCCACATGGCTAGCCAACATAGTACCTGTGCCGAAATTAGGAGGAAAAGTTTGGATGTGTGTACACTATTGGGACTTGAACAAAGCCTCCCCAAGGGATGATTACCTATTACCCAATATCGACATGATCGTGGACAACACAGCCAATCATGCTCTCAAATCATTCGTCAATGGGTTTGTCGGATACAACCAAATCAAAATGCACCCGGATCACAAAGAAAAAATCGCATTCATCACCCTATGGGGAACCTTTTGCTACAATGTTATGCCATTTGGTCTCAAGAATGCTGGGGCTACTTACTAGAGGGCTGCCACAACCATCCTGCACGATCTAATTCATAAAAAAGTCTAGGTCTAGGTCTATGTTGATGATATGATTATCAAATCCAAAACTAGAGAAGGTCATGTTCCCGCTCTCCGAAAGTTCTTCGAACGATTGCGACAGTATCAGATGAGACTCAATCCGTAGAAATGTGTCTTCGGTGTTACAAAAGGAAAACTCTTGGGATTCATGGTCAGTAAAAAAGGGATAGAAGCAGATCCTGCCAAGATAAAAGCCATACATGAGATACCACCTCCCCGAACGAAAAAAGAAGTCAGTGTTTTCCTTAGGAAACTGCAATACATCAACCGGTTCATCAGCCAACTAACCTCCATATATGAACCAATTTTCAAACTCCTCCGAAAGGATTCAACCAAGATTTGGAATGAGGAATGCGAAGAAGCTTTTGACCGAATCAAACAATATATCCGACCTAACCTTTGGTACTCATGCCACCACAGCCTGGTCTCCCCTTGCTTCTATACCTAACCATAACAGAAACTACCACTGGGGCTTTATTAGAGGATTCCCATAAAGAAAGATCCATTTATTATGCCAGTCACAAATTGGCAGGGTACGAAGTCAACTACACTGCTTTAGAAAAAGAATGCGTCGCGCTTGTTTGGGTCACACAAAAGTTCTGACATTATATGCTCGCCTTCCCATTAAACTTGTATCCTGAATAGACCCCATAAAGTACCTACTTAAGAAACCCGTCTTATCCAGTCGAATGACTCAATGGTTGATTCTTCTAGCCGAGTTTGATATCATGTACGTCACGCAGAAATCCATGAAAGGAAGAGTTATCTCTGACTACCTCGCTGACTACCCCATGGAAGAAGCTGATATCTGGATCTCTGAATTCCTAGATGAAAACATGATCTGTGCTGCTCAAGATGACCTTCGATGGAAGATGTTCTTCGATGGCGCTGCCAATAAAAAGGGATATGGCATTGGGATACTTCTGATCGCCCCAGATGACTCCCACACTCCCATCGCCATCAAGTTGGATTTCCCCTGCACCAACAACGTGACTGAATACGAGGCATGTACGGTAGGCCTCAAAGTCGCTCTCAAAAAGGAATTCAATGCCTAGATGTCTACGGGGACTCTGCCCTCATCATTGGTCAGGTGCTCAAAAAATGGAAAGTTTAGGACGAGAAACTCCAACCATTCCATGCCCACCTAGAAGAACTAGCCTCCCAATTCCAAGACATCACCTTCCACTACCTACCTCAAGCAAAGAATAACCTAGCCGCTACCCTTTCTACCTTGGCCTCCATGGTCGACATGCCCGAAGGAATAAAAATGACCCCCTTTCCTAGTTTAAAAGTAAGACAAACCATCCCACTGCTAGCACATTGAGTTCATTACCAAAGAAGATCCCGAGCTAGCCAATTGCTGGTATTATGATATTTGGCACCTCCTCAAGCATGGTAGGTATCTCGAGGGTTCTAATAAGAAAGATAGGGCAACCCTCCGAAGACTAGCCGCCCAGTACATCATCTGTCACAAATCACTGTTTAAGAAAACTTCGATGGAACCCATCTGCACTGCATCGCAGGGGATAACATTGCAGAGGTAATGCAGAGAATCCACAGTGGGGAATACGGGCCCCACATCAACGGTCTCATGCTTGCCAAGAAGATCATCCGAAAAGGCTACTACTGGACCACCATGATCCAAGATTGCACCACCTATGTCCGGAGATGCCTCAAATGCCAACAGTTCTCCAACCTTCAACACCTGCCTCCGTGAGAATTATACAACATGACTTCTCACTGGTCGTTCTCCACCTGGGGCATCAACATCATAGGGAAGGTTATACCCAAGGCTTCCAACGGACATGAATTCATCCTAGTTGCCATTGATTACTTAACCAAATGGGTGGAAGCTGAGTCATACGCAGTTCTGAACACCACGAAAGTGGCCAAATTCATTAAGAAAAACATCATCTGCCGATATGGGGTCCCGCATGAGATAGTGTCAGATAACGGGTTGCATTTCGAGGCAGAAGTCAGAGATATGGTCAATGAGTATGGTATCCAGAGACATAAATCTTCTCCCTACCGACCTCAAACTAATGGTGCAGTTGAAGCCGCCAACAAGAACCTCAAAGCCATCATCAACAAGATGATCGAAAGCTGTCGAGATGGGACCGATCGAATCCCATATGCCCTCTGGGGCTATCGAACCTCAATTCGAACCTCTACTGGGGCTACCCCTTACTCTCTAGTCTACGGCATAGAAGCAGTCTTACCCGTGGAGTTGGAAATACCCTCGTTACGCTTCATGCTTGAAATCAAGGTCAGTGAGGAGGACTGGAATCAAAGCCACCTCGACGAGCTATCACTCTTAGACGAAAGGAGACTAAAGGCGTTGTATCACATTCAAGGGTATCATCGCCGCATAACGCATTCATTTAAAAAGAGAGTCAAGGACCGTGGTGTCCGAGAAGGGGATTTATCCCTCAATGAAATAGTAGAGCCCATCTGGGACCCGAGAAGGAAATTCAAGCCCAATTGGAGCGGTCCATACATTGTGAAGAAGATCTTGTCCGGTGGTCCCGCCATGCTCACCGATTTAGATGGAGAAGATATGGCTCGTCCAGTCAACCTGGACCGTTTCAAAAAAATTTACCCCTAGTCTGAAATCTCGGTGCGCTTATCATCTCTCTTATATTCTTAAAAAAAATCTCTTTATTTCCCTCTACCCAGAACTACGTGGGCCTGATCCTCTGCAAAAACCATTCTCAAAAAAAAAATTAAGACCTTTTAAAACCCCCAAAGGTACGTAGGCAGCTCATACATCATACATGAGCCCGACCCTTTCTTTTTCACAAAAAACTATTCTTTTCTTATCTCTGAGAATCACAGTCCGTTCTAACATATATTTGAACAAACGGATTATGCATGCCTTAGCGATCGGTATAGATAATTCAAAATACAAAATTCATCAAAAGGCACAGCTGGATGATCAAAAACTTGTTTATTTCACTAATAAGAGATAACAGTGCAATTACATAAGAAAAGGAACGGATGACTCCCTTCCCCCCTTACCTTCCTAAAAAGCCAAATAGAATTCCTAAATTTATTCCCCATTACAAAAAATAAACTCTCCAAGATCCCTACCCACAGCTACCAGAGGAGCCCACTCCATCGTCATCATCTACATCCTGGGTTCCCCAAGCTTTCCCTACCTGTATAGAGCGCCGTAGACGCTCCATGGATCGATAAGCTCGAACCAGCCTCGAAAAAATTACCACACCCCCTCCATGGTATCAGATAAGGCAAGCCACCTTTGTCCAGTATCCCCTTCCAACATCTTTCTAACTACTCTCCTCCGTAACCACTTCCTATAATCCCCAGGGATGTGCCAAACTCTCCCAACAGACTGAGAGGGACGGGTCGACGGACGCCGACTCTCCCACAAAGTGCCAAGTCGCATGCGCAGACGTTCTGTCAAATCTTCTACCGAAAAAAATTCGGTGTTCGAGGTGGCACAATCTTCTCCCAGCCAAATTGGAGCAGAAGCCGCCAAGGGATATAGAAAGAGGTCAGTCTGAGACCAACTAGCCGAACGTACGGGTATTCTCCCAGTTCCAGAATAGGCAACAGCTCTCCCCACCAAGGCACTGACCAGTACAGATTTAGAGCCCCATGCTCAACAAAACCAATTCTCCCAGCTCTCAATATCCAGACCAACACTAATGTAATGGCACAAAAAGAAGTTGGGTACAACCGACAAAGAATATTCCGGAGGAGTCACCAAGCGGAATCTTTCAGACAACCACATGAACAACATCATAGGAATATTCCTTAGAAAGTCAGAACGACCTTCTCGCTAGGCATCCAGGCCATTCAGAGTCTCTGCCAGTATCACTGGCGCAGGATTGCGACGGTAGGACATCCATGAAGTAATAGCTACAAGTTATGGGTCCACCAGCAGTTCCCCAGTCACCAGTAGCAATTTCAAAACCAGACCCAGAACAACTGCTCCGGCATATCCAGCATCACCAACCTCCTGCAAATGCACAGACCGCAGGACCGTCGGAAGGGAAATCATTCCTCCAGTAACCAAAGATCTACCCGCCGAAGAAGAGATGCGGAGAAGTCCAACCAACAACTCCTGGGGAGACAGAGAAAATTCAGGCATAGCAGCCGCCACACTAGGGTTTACCCCCAACATGGCAGAAAACTTCTCATAAGTCGGACATACTTCTTCCAAGCCAAAGAGGAATACATGGTCTTCGGGGTACCAAAATTGTATCGCCGCCATCAGTATGTTCCACTCTATGGGCCGATTACGCCATAAAGAGACTCGACGCATGTTGAAAGCATCATAGTCAACGTTATAGGAGCACATCGCTTCTAAAGTCTCGAGGTAGTTGGCAAACTCAACACTACCAGGGAGATCCATCTCACAGAATAAGAAAGATAGAATGTGAAGGTGTGATGAAAACCCTCCACCCTTACCCCCTCTTTTATACTTGAAAACCCCCACAAAAGACATAACCCCTGCAAAAATCAGAGGAAATCCTGCCCCATAAGGTACCAAAGGCTGAAGAGGGTACCAATCAAAGCTTAGAATTGATGGGACTGGACTGACCTGCCAATAGGCAGGACAAGGTGCTTGCCGATCAACAACCCTCTACTTTTGGAAATTTTTCTTTTTCCTCTTTTGTCAAAATTCAGAAAACTCAAAATAAATTGATATTCTTTCCATCTTTATATAAATCCTCATTGTGGATAAAACTTTCGTTCAAAATCCCAAAAATATTTCTTTTTATGGTCTCAGCAGCAAAGTAAAAAACGCATGTGCATGCATTCGTTCATTCATCGCTAACATAAGATAATAAAATAAAATTAAAATAAATAAATAAATAAATTCCATTGCATTGCATATATATGTTTCTGTGTTACATCATTTTTGCAAGAAAATAAAGAAAAGAAAAAAACAACGGGACTCAGCCCGAACCCACATTCTCTCTCTCACTTTACTTCCACCTCTCTCTCCTAAGAGCTACCACCCCTGCGACGCGCTCTCTTTCCCCAGGGGCGAGATGATGCACCACCACTACCCGAACCAGACTCCTCCCTGGATAAGGCAGACGACACTAAGCAAGAAGGAACATGAACCTCATACCGAATATGGGCAGTCGCCGAAGATATCCAGTCCCTAATATCCCTCAGCCAAGTGGTGGACACCCGGACTTGCTGCAAGAAAAGGCAGAATCAGCATCAAGTAAAAAAGATCAAAAGAAACCAAAAGGAAGGAAAATAAAAGAGAAGAAAGATATACCAAAGGACGAAGAACCTCTTCTGTCAAGCCCAACTCCTCCGGGTCCATCGCATGAGGACGATGGAATATAGGCACCATCCCTCCATCAGCCCATCGGATGTTGTATAAAGGAGTACGCAACCGCACAAAGGGGACCTCTGAAGTCATCGCCACCGCAGATGTCGACGGACCGCCACCGCTGTGGAAGGACCCCAGTGGCCGACTCGAACCCGCAGGAGGGAAGGGCAGCGCATCATATATGCTGGGTGCCATAAGTCAACTCGTCACAAAGTCTATATAATAATACGGTACGGTCATATCGGTGTACAACAGGTAGGACTCGCCAATTATGACCGCGATCCTTACATCCTCCGGCAACATCCTCTCACGCCTCATAGACATAGGAGGCCTCATAGGTAGCACCACCACCTCCTCCTTAGAAATCTGTCGGACCACCCTCTCCCCGAGATACCAAGAGTGGCTAAACTCATGCGCCAAAAAATGCCTCATCTGCGCATTTACTCCAGTCAACCCCGTGTCCTGAACGGTCGTCCCCCAATGGTAAAAGGTCACCTGAAAAATCCCCAGCAAAATATAAGGAAATATGGCTTCAGAGCACCCAAAGGCTTTAGACTGAAGAAGAAAAAAGTCTTACCCTATCACTAGTCAGGCCATTCAAGCCTGACGCACCGCCTCTAGAGAGAGAGACTTCCACAACTGCCGATTGGCCTTCCGCCACCGATACAACTGGCAAAAGTCCCCAACGGTCTCATCCTTCAAAGCGATCAGCTGGGTATTACACCCAATCACCTCATAGAACCACGTCTGCCAAAGACAAAAATCCATAATAAAAAAGATACGCATAAGGAAAATGCGAATGAATGAAAGGAAAATGCGAAAAATACCTCAAGAAGATATGTGGCTCCAGTGAAAGTTTGTCGCTAGCACCGGCTAAATGCATCTAGAAAAAAATAAAGGGTCGCCAAATTCAGGCTCCCACAGTGATTGAGAGGGATGTTCGAAAACATCCTCAGATATGGTAAAAACCATAAGTGGACAACGTCGCCGCTCGACGCCACCAGAAATCCCCCCAGCACCAGCAAAATAAATAATCGGGCCATCTGCCTCACCTGTAGCCCGTCCTCCACATCAATCACCCTGCCCAATAAAACATCCTTCAACAGAGACAGACAGATGGAGTCCCTAGACACTATCCTCCCCACATCACCAACCACCGCCCGCACCACCTCCGGCCTCACCCGCAAAGAGCGATCCACCTCTATCTGCTCTCCATCGCAATCCAATCCCAGCAGCTGCTGCACATCTATGGGAGTCACAGTCATCTCCCTAAAGCCAAAATGAAAGGTGTGGGTAGTGTCCCACCACCTCTCCCACAGAGCGCATTAGACCGCAGTCAAACAAGGATTCTCATCCATCACAGACGTCAACCTCCTAAAGCCTGCTGAGGATACCACCCAACGCACCACAGGTGGAAGATGCTCCCAGACATCCTTAAGCCCCGTCGTCCCGCGGGCACGCATAACCTACAAAGAAACATTAGACTTCCAAAAGAGAAAAACCTTGTCAAAATCCAAGAAAAAAGGAAAATCACCAAAAAAGAATGCCAAAAGTCATTTTACTTACATAACCTCCGGGGTTCACCACCCTCGAAGAGCGATGACACAACGAATCCCGTAGCAAATTCTTCTCATTCGCAACCGGCTCAAATGCATCAAAAGAGTTCTTTCTCCCCAAAGCAAGAGGCGCCCCAGCCCTCCACTCCACGTTTGCCCAGTCAACAGCTAACCACTCCCTGTGTACTGTAGTGCTCACAAAAGAGGACATTTTTTAGATTGTCGAATGCTAGAGTGATTCGCAGAAGAAAATTACAGAAAGAGAGACGGTAAGAAGCTGTGAAAAATGAGGGGAACCTGCCCCCTTTTTATAGAATGCCAAGGGTCATGCCGATCGGCACTACCACTGTCGAATGGAACCCTCTACACCATGCCGATCGGCACACCCCTCAAATTTTCGTACGAAAATTCACAAAAAATACCAGAAAACCTAAAAAACCCACAAAAAAAATCCTAAAAATCCCGGAAAGGATTTAGAACATTTTCACCAAGAAAATTTCACACTCCCTCAAGTGGAACCCCTATTTCCCCAGTGGAATTCTCAAAAGCCAAGTAAATCTCCTCCCGGTAACATCCCCGGTGGACCCCTAAAACATCCCAAACTTCAGGATCATCTCCAATTCTCCAAAGGTCTTAAATTTCCCCGAGAAATACGTCCAAACCCTGGACCACCTAATCACTTCCCCAATGTAATTTACAACATCAAATTGGCTATTACATGGTAAAGTCTCCAGAAGACACGAAAATTTCCCCAGCATTCAGCTCCCCAACTCAAATCAAAATCATGAGGTAGTTTTCTAGGTAGAGTTCCCCGAGAACATCTCAACTTAAGCCCGCAGAATTGGTTTCGACCCGCAGAATTGGTCATCTCATCCCTAAGCCCTCAGAATTGGCTCCGACCCGCAGAATCGGTCACCCTCATCTTCAAGCCCTCAGAAATGGCTTCGACCCGCATAATTGGTCATCTCAACTTAAGCCCATAGAATTGGCTTCGACCCGTAGAATTGGTCATTTAAACTTAAGCCCGCAGAATTGGTCATTTCAAACTTAAGCCCACAAAATTGGCTTCGACCCGGAGAATTGGTCATTTAAAACTTAAGCTCGCAGAATTGGCTTCGACCTGCAGAATCAGTCATTTCAAACTTAAGCCCATAGAATTGGCTTCGACCCGCGGAATTGGTCATCTCAACTAAAGCCCGCAGAATTGGCTTCGACCCACAGAATTGGTCATCTCAACTTAAGCTCACAGAATTGGCTTCGACCCACAGAATTGACCATCTCAACTTAAGCCCATAGAATTGGCTTCGACCAGCAGAATTGGTCATTTCAAACTTAAGTCCGCAGAATTGGCTTCGACCCGCAGAATTGGTTATTTCAAACTTAAGCCCTCAGAATTGGCTTTGACCCGCATAATTGGTCACCCTCATCCCTAAGCCCTCAGAATTGGCTTCGACCTGCAAAATCGGCCACCCTCATCTTTAAGCCCTCAAAATTAGCTTTGACCCGCATAATAGGTCACCTCTATCCCTAAGTCCTCAGAATTGACTTCGACTCGCAGGCTCGGTCACCTTCATCCCTAAGCCCTTAGAATTTGTTTCGACCCGCAGAATCGATCACCCTTATCTCCTCAGAATTGGCTTTGACCCGCAGAATTGGTCACCCTTATCACTAAGCCCTCGGAATTGGCATCGACCCACAGAATCAGTCACCCTCATCCCTAAGCCCTTAAAATTGGCTTCGACCCGTAGAATCGATCACCCTCATCCCTAAGCCCTCAGAATTGGCTTCGACCTACAGGATCAGTCACCCTCATCCTTGAGGCCTCGAAATTGGCTTCAACTCGCAGAATCGTTCACCCTCATCTTCAAACCCTCAGAATTGGCTCCTTCCCGCAGAATCGGTCATCCTCATCCCTAAGCCCTCAGAATTAGCTTCGACCCATAGGATCGGCCACCCTTATCTTCAAGCCCTCAGAACCACAAAACCGGTCACCCTCATCCTCAGGTCCTCATAATCGACCTCGACCCTCCGGTCATCCTCTTTCAAAGGCATCATGTTGTGTTTATTCGACGGATATCATTTGTTCCAAACTCACCCATCGAGGGGCTCTGTAGACACCCCATTCTAGCACCCCCTAAACCTCTCCTTAGGTCCCTAGCACCTCCCTTCATCATTGCAAACCTAAGTCATACCCCGGGTACTGACTTAGAGGCCATTGGGCACTCCCAAGCTCCATTTTTCCAAAATTCAAACTCTTCAGCTCGACCAAGACTAAATGAATCTTTAAAGGACACTAAAACCCCCTTCCAACAGTCTGTCCCATGCACGATTCTGACTTATGGTACAAATGAACGATTCGTTTTCCCCCAAAACTTGATCAGGAGGTCACTAGATGCTCCCAGGCTCCATTTGACGAAAGTCAACTCTTCATCTCAACCGAGACTGAATGAATCTTTGAAGGGCATTGAAACCCCTTTCCAACGGTCAGCTCCGTGCACGACTTACAATACAGACAAACGATATGTTTTACTCTAAAAGGTCACCAAACGCTTCCAAGCCACGATTAACCAAAGTTAACTCCACAAACTGAGTCAAGCTCTTTGTAATGTCGAAGAAATCTCCTAATCTTTCCAACGGTCTGACCCATGCGTGATTCTGACTTACCATGTGGATGAACGATTCATTTGAGTCCGACGATCCCCCGTCCAAAGGATCGATGAACGCTTTTGAGCCGCATTTAACCTAAAGTTAAGTCCCAGACTCGGGAGAAGTCCAAAGACTTTTAAAGGTCTCTGAAGTACCATTCCAACGGTTCACCCCGGACGCAATTCGAATAAACGGTTTTCTCTCTATGACCAATTTTGCGAAGGAACCTGAAAGAGACTGCCAAACGGCAGGTTCCAAACCCTGCTTATTGGCAATGTGCCTAAACACACCTGCTGATTGGTAGGAACAGGGCTACGCCGATTGGCAATTCCCTGGGCCTATCAAAAAGAGGGCCTGACCTCATTTCGAAGAAGACCCAAGATCTGAGATCCATCACTCTCAGCAAGTTCAGAAAACCCCTCTCGAAGTCAGCATGATTTCCACATCCAAATTTCTTTCCAACCTTCACCTTTCATCATCTTTTTCATCAATATGGGTGAATTAAGTACCCTCCATCATCATCCAAGTGCAAGGGCTACTCTCCAACATCCAAGATCAAATTCAAGATCTCTAAGAAGGTCCAACTTTCTTCACTTTCTCCTTAAATTCGCCTAAATTAGCATTAATTTGTTTTATTACTTAGTACTGTTATTCTTTCATCTCACATATCCTAATATAATTTTTATCTAGTATTATTTCACATCTCTTATTTTCATATAAATAAAACCCAAAAAATAAGAAAAAGAGGATTTACTCATAAATTCCTAACGGGAATTCTCACACTTTTCTCACAACTAAAACATTTTTTACACACACACACATACATATAAGAGAAGTACCCGATTGGATTTATGGGATAAATCCCACCCTTCGTTTTGCAAATGAATTATGTGGACTTTGATGCCTCTATAGGCTACTTAGGCGTCTCGGGGTAAAACTCGAGACTCGAGTCCTATTCCTATTTGTCTCTCATTTTCTATTTTTCTACGTTCTTTAAACTTAACTCTCTTAGATTCTATATATTTACATATAGCTATATTTGTGCTTAGTGGCGTATTATTCCATATGTGTTATCGTTCCGTTATAACGATCAACACTAGGATAATCGCGTAAATTCTATTTTTCTAATATTACTTTTAGGAACATTCCTACGGATGACTCGCTTTATCTCTTCCATGATATAAGTTAATGATTCCTATCCCCACTACATATACACATGCACACATATCACGGGGAAATAAAGGAAAATAGAAATAACCCATGAGATACTGAAGGGCGGAGTGGGTGCCTAACACCTTCCCATTTCGTAACTTAGCCTCTAGACCCTTTTCGAATCATTTTGGTTTCATATGTATCAGTATGTCTTTGATGTTGTCCTTCGGGATGACTCCTTTTTTTCTTTTGTCTGTTTTGAGTCAAATAGACTGGCGATTCCATCTTTCTACATTTTAACCTCATCACTGACGGCGGTCGAAGCGTTCCCGAGAGGGATGTGCGGGACCAAGAACCTCCTAAGACGAAGGAGAGACATCCCCCTCTTCTTCGCCTCTCCTGCCGTGAGGGTCGGAGGGGGTGGCCACAACAGGAGGAGCGAGATTTTTGGCAGGGAATCAGGCTAAGATATTTAGTCCCAGAGGTTATTAACCCGAGAATAGTGGGTTCAGGCAAGACCAGTAGGGTCCTCAGCAGTAGTAGCATCCCATTCTTTAGGGCCGCCAGGGCTGAGGGAAGGGCGGAGGAGGACAGCAGGGCCAGGGTTAGAGGCAAGAGAACTTCTCTGAAAGTTGTCACAATTGTAGATAGATGGGCCACAGGAAGAAGTATTACCCCAAAGATAGGTAAGGGGCAACTACAGGATGAGATCCTGGATGTATAACCATTGCAACAAATCATGGGTCAATTCCAACATGAGAGTTACGTTCAGTAACCTGACGATCAGGAGAGCCCAATGGAAAATGGAGGTAATATTTTTTTTTATCCTTGCGAGTACGGGATTAGTTAGGGTGACATGAGTGAATCCATTATATGACTGTTAACACTACAATTCGAGTGCGAGTCGAGTTTAGTGGGTGCATTGGCAGTATTAGCCTTATTATGAATGTATTTACCGTTGGGTAGCGGAATTTTTCGGTGTCACCTGTAGGAGAGCAAGTATGGGCACTAAGATAATTGTTATGTTGTGATTTAGTACTTTTGAGAGTTAGGAAAGTGGGACATATTATGAACATTTATAGTTACTCATACCGAGGGTCTATGCGGTAGTAGATTGTGTGATAAGACTATCAGGCCTATTGCTCCCGAGTGAGTTATATTGTTTTGTGAGGCATCACCTACAATAGGGATGGGACTATATATATATATATATATATATATATATATTATATCATAAACTTCTGTGAGTATGTTGTCTAGTTATATTTGATCCCGATGCATAGGGACTTTTTACTGATGTAATTCAGGGTGCATTATGTTCCTTGTCGAGCAGAGAGATATAACTCGTTATTTATATAGCATTGAGAACTTATGATAGTGAGAGGGCCGTGTTATGTGACGTCTTTATTAACATAAAAGTGGACGAGTAGACTTGTTATGTCAGCAGACAGGAATTTGGGGGTACATGCTATGGGCTTAATGCCTACCGGATCTCGACGACCGACAATGTTAGATAGTAGTGTATCATGGGGTTCCTTGTTTGGATTTCTCTTTTCAAGACATCTCACGCATGAACCTTAGAAGAAGTTTGGTCTTTAGGACATGGGTTTAATACCTTAGTTATTGTGCGTATACATTGTAAGGACATTTTTGTCCATTATTAATGTGTATGTCATAAGCCGTTACACTGTTGAAGAAAATCAAGATCGTATCGTCATCAACAGATCCGAATTTCAAAAGAAGAAAGGAATCATTTTTCTGCACAGCCGGACCGATCCTCCCAGATTAAAAGAACCGGTCCACCACCCGGACCGATCCGCCCCTCAACCGGACCGATCCGCTTACTGAAGAAACTAGTAGACCCCAGATCGAACGCGAACCAAAGAGGCCACTTTCAAAAACTAACCGGTCCAACCTCGGATCGATCCGTCTCAGATTCGGACCGGTCCGCCTGGGATAGAATCGTGCAGATCGTGGTCATATTTTTAAGGGCCAGTTTTTTCCTTTATAAACCATCTTCGGAGATTGGTTTGGCAAGACTTATTTACACGATTTTCAGAGTTCATAAACTCAAAGTCTTCACTTTTACGAGTTACGAAACTCATGTTTTGATTCACACAAATTTCAAATCATTTGTGAATCATTTTGGAACCCTAGAACACAAACTCTTTTGCTGTTCATAACCTTGTGGAGAAGACCGACCTTCTTCTTCATTGCTTCCCTCCTGGAAAGGGAAACTTCCAGCCGCCGACTACAGATCCGACGCCTGCGGGTAATTCTGTGTCACCCTTGTATTTCATTGTAATTCGTGTAAATCGTACTTTACAAAATTATAGTGAAATAAATGGTTTTGCCCTTTGGGGGGATTTTTCCTCATTGTGTGTGTTTGAATGTTCTTGCATGCTTTACATCCTATTCAATCACACCTAGATTCATGTTTAGGATTTAATTGGGTTAAACTGTGTTTAATTATATTTTTTCTTAATTTGAATGCAAGCGCGACTCTCTCAAATTGGTATCAGAGCAGGTTATGCTAATCTATCGCGTATTCCTAATTTTTCGCAAATTTTTTTTCTAAGATATCAATTTTCTGAAAAATTGATTTTTGAAAAAGAGCGTGTTCAATGGAGAAATCATATAATAAAATGCCAGTTTTTTACGGAACTAACTATGCATATTGGAAAGCCCGCATGAGGTCTGCTTTAAAGGCCATAGATGAACGTGTTTGGATTCTAGTTGAAAGATGGTGGACACCTCCCTCCGTCACTGTTGAAAATGTGACCAGTTTAAAACATGTCACTTCTTGGACTGAAGAAGAATTTAAATGGTCATCTTTTAACTCTAAGGGTTTAAGTGATATTTTCGGATCCATCACTCCTGATGAGTTCCGACGTATCATGATGTGCACCACGTCAAAAGAGGTATGGGATGTTTTGCAACTCACCCATGAAGGAACTAATGCTGTGAAAGAATCTAAATTACAAAATTTGACAACTCAATTTGAAACCATCACCATGCATGAGACTGAATGTTTTGATGATTTTTATGCTAGGCTTTCTGACATTGTTAATACTAGCTTTAATCTTGGTGAACATATTCCTAATGCAAGAGTTGTGAAAAAGATCCTTAGATCATTGCCTAAGCGTTTTATCTCTAAAGTCACTGTGCTAAATTCTATGGGTAATTTAAATACGCTAAAATTGGAGGAACTTGTAGGAGACTTGCAAACATATGAAATTGACATGTTTCCTAAATCTATGAAGTCTTTGGGGATTTGCACAATTGACCGAGGGGTTGGTCCGTGTCTAGCATAGGATGCATTGGCTTTATCATATCATCTGATTCCTATTGCTAGATTGTATCATATGTTTTGTTTTATTTTGTTTTGATTTTTACAAAAAATCCAAAAAGATTTTCTTTTTTATAAAAATTTTAGAAAAGCTCAAAAAGATTTTATTTTAATAAAACTTTGAAAAAACCAAAAAGATTTTTGTATTTTATTTACACCTTTTATGGATGAGCATTTAAGATAGCTGAGTCACCATTTCATTCCATTTATCCATGTGACTGTTTGATAGAGATTTGAGACGCTACATCATTTCATCCATGTGCTTTATACTGTTTGGAGTCTTTGAGATGTAATTAGTGATATTTTCCTACATGTTTGACTCCTATATCCTTTATTGCACACATGCACGGCTTTATTTGATTATTGTACTTATCTATCACATGTTGTCTTGAGTGTTTATATCTCAATTCTGTTTATACAAATAACAATATGCGATAAAACTTGACAACATTGGAATGCATGTAAAAACCATTTTTGTGAGACTGACTGATTGTTTAAGAATGGGGAGGGGCTGCGAAAGGTAATTATATATTCTTTGTGCAAAAGCCACCGTTCAAAAGGACCCAAAAAATGGAGGAATTTTATTATCTGAGGTCCAAAGAGGTTAAAAGAGCCCCGAAAAAAAGTGTAAAGGCAATAAAAAGCAATTCATGCCAATTATGGGCCATTAGGTTTCACCATCAATCCTCCAAAGTTTGAGAATTTAGAACGCCTCTATTTAAAATATAAATCTGAGGAAGTTCGGTTGGAGAATATAAACGGGTTTGCACTTCCTTGAAAGTCCTAAAAAAGCATGAAATAGTTTTGGACGTTATTAATGTGGAAATCACTTTGAGATTTGATTTCTTGATTTGATTGAGTCAATGTCTCATATTACCACCTTTTTTTACACCAAAGGAAGATTTTGAGTTCATTCATTAGGAGTATCCGATATTCATCGTGCACATATGTCATGTTTGTATGCATTGATCTTCCTATCGAATTTGATCACGCCCATTCATTTACGCTATCATAGACTTGGTTGTTTTGTGTTCATTCATGGTGTAATTTTTGTTTGTTTTGTGAGAAAAATTTGCAAAATCAAAAATAGTAGTTTGTTTCTTGTGACACCCTGGCTTTACTTGTTTGATTTATTCTTCTCATTTGTCTATTTGGGGACATCATAAAAAGGGGGAGAAAGAATTATCATATTTTGGGAGAGTTTTGTTTTGAGTTGTGTTTTCATCTTTTGATATATATGTCATCTCATTTCAAACTCGATACATCACTTGGTACTTTGCTTTGTCTCATGTGTGTAGGTCCTTCTTTGATGATCTCTGAATTGAACACCCTGATGAGAAAAGCGTTGAGATTCCTCAAGATTTGAAAAGAAAACGATGAAGTCTTTTCATATCCTTGAACATATCCTTGAGCTTCAGAATCATGTCGTAAAAGGTGGACATTTGTTAATGTTGGTGCTATAACATATTAGACATAGATGTTAATATGTAATAACGAGCCATTTGATCAGCTTTTTACCACCTCTGGTAGGTTTGGACATCCCTTTCGGTGCCCCTTCCTGTGACTTGGTAGGGCAGGCCTCCGTTAAGATAAACTCAAAGTCCTCGGCAGTTAAAATAATATCTAAGTTTCTTCAGAGCCACTGTAGTTCATGCTAGTTAATTTGTTGTCCTTTAAGATAGAATCAAATGGGTTAAATGAAGATCCCATTTTGAAATAGGATAATTATAAATTTTGAAAAGTGAATTAATTTTAAAATAACATGTGATAAAGTGGCTCCCTTGTCTCCATTTTTAAAATAAAACTCGCTTGACATCCTAGTTCCTTTATGGAGTGAGATTTCTTGTGGGGAGCTTAAATAACCCACCTTCAACTAGACATACCTTCATCTTTCAATTATGTACCTAGAAAACTCAGGATCCTCTACCCAATATAATTGAATAGTCAGCAACTTTTGGTCCCACAATTAATGACAGTGACTCTATGGGGGAGGATATTATAAATTATGTCTAAATATATACCACTGGTTCATTCCATTAATTATAACTCGCTCGTCATGAAATTTCCCATTGGGGGATCAAACTCACTCATATTCTAATTCTTGGAACTATCACTTATGAGTTTAGTTTAATCCCTTATGCCTTGATTAATTCCATCTGTGGTGTGGTCATTCTAATTAATGCGAGGAATCAATCACATCCTTAATTCATGAAAATGCTTACGAAGGTCGTGGGGTTTATTTTGAAACCCCTCTCCCACTTTGTATTTTAAAAAACTTGAGGTTTAAAAAATAATTTATTCAATTCCAAAATACAGAATTTAAATCCATGATAATTTCAAATTTACTTGTGTGAAATAAATATCTCGATCTCACATTTTAATTTTTCTTAAAACATAATATTAATTAAAAAATTCAAAAAATAAAAATTTGGTGATCTCAATTTAATTCACACCTTAATATTTCACTACCCCGATTTTAATTTAATTTTTAAATTAATAATAATATTTTTTTTTGAGAAAATCGATGATCTAGGCTAGTCTCAAAATAAATAATCCATGTTGTCCATAAAATGCGTGTTCCTAATTATCCAATTAATTAACATTCGAATTATGAAACATATTATAAATAAAGAGAAGTGCAAGTAATTAAATAAATAAATAAATAAATGCAGCAAATAAAATACCTAAATTCCCTTTCCATCGCGGCCTAGACTTCTTCTTGAAGTAAAACTCTTCAAGTTCAAGTGTCCTTATAGTAAAAGACTTTGTTTTGACAAAGAGTCCAACTTAAAGCAAACTTCATCTCAAACAAGAGTTCGGTATAACTGAAATTTGATCCTCTGTGCTTTGGAAATAATATGGGGAAGAACCACCATGAAAAACCATCTGAAACCACCCCAAAATTCAAAATACCAAGGTTGTCTTCTTTCTGCTCTCGAAGTTATTATGTAAAAACCTCCATAGCCATCCCAAACATCCATGAAAGGCCATAAAACTTTTCCAAATACCCTTTTTTTTAAAATAAAAAAGAATTTATTGATAAAAGAGAGAATAGCCCTCTCAAGTGGCAGTATAAAAGCAGACAAGCCTATCTAACAAAAGAAAACCTTGGAGCATCTAGCCTAATAGACTTCTTTACTAGATGAGGAGTGTCCTAAAGATGATGAAATGTATGGGAACCTTTCTGACTAATAGCAAAGGAAGATAAGATCACAGCGGATTTGTTCGATTTTCTAGGGCACAACTTGATAGATGTTTGGATATGATGAGAAATGACTTCAATTTCTTTGAAAGCTTTCTTATATTGCCAAGGAATGAATCTGAGATATGAAGAGAGGCCATTGAATATAATATTGGAATCAGTTTCAATTTCAACTTGTAGTAAACTGGACTCTAAACAAAACTTTATACTTTCCTTAATCACCTGAAGTTGAGCTTCTATAAGAGACCCTTGATATCCATACAAGGAAGTCGCCCTTAAAAGTCTACCTAGATCATCTCTCATTATATCACCTGCTCCATAACTGTTACTATTCTCCTCCTCCGAACTAGCACAATTAATTTTAATCATACCTGAAATAGGAGGGATCCATCTTTTGGGAACTTTATTTCTAACAGGATGACACTTTAGAGTAATATTGAAAATACTCAAAATTTCTTGATCAAAATCTCTATGACCTCCTTTAAAAATAGCTCTTTGACAATGCTCTGAGATTCTCTGAATAACCTTCTCAATAATGATGAAGTGTTTCATAGGTTTTGATTCAAAAATAGCCTTATTCCTGCTTAACCATATCTCCCAAATAATGCAAAGAGGAACAAACCTATAGAACCATTTAGAGAATTCAGAAGAACCTAATTGAAGCCACCGTTTTATTATAGAACCATGAATTGTAGATGGTGATTGAGTGATGCCCAAAACTCCATTGAAGTAGTTCCACACCTTCGAAGCCATTGGACCAGTTCTGAACAGATGGATCAAAGATTCTATATTAGAATGGCAACACTGACATCTAGAAGCTAGCCTAATCCCCACTGATTGCACCTTTTCTTCAATAGGAACACACTTGGGAAGCACTTTCCAAACAAAAGATGATATATTTGGAGGGATTTTTGGGTGCCAAACAGAATTAAAAGCCAGTGAATTTAACTTAGAACCTCTAGAAATTTCATAAGCAGATTGGAAAGTAAAGGCTCCATTAAAAGATGGCTTCCAAATCAGCTCATTATCTACCCAAGTTGAGTTTTCCTCCACCACTTCCATTGCTGATTGAATTCTTTTGAAACATTTTGAACCATTGTAGACTTCCATATTAGAGTATTTAGCATTCAAAAATTGAGCCCATAGACTTGATCCCTCTTTTAAATTCCAGGCAAGTTTGATATTTGAAGCTGTAATAACAGTATACCAGTTTCTAATACCTAGGCCACCTTCACCTTTCGGATAACAAATCGAATCCCAGTTTAACCAATGAAATTTCTTCCCATAATCTTTGTTCACCCCCCAAAAGAAAGAGTTGATCAACTGATTAATTGATTTTAAAATCAGATTAGGGGGGTTTAAAACCAACAAGATATATAAAGGCATAGAAGAAAGAACAGATTGAATAAGAGTAATTTGACCTCCCAAAGATAGGAACTTGGTCTGCCAGCTCTGAATTTTAGATGCAATGGATTGGACAGTTGAATCAAAATATGAAGACTTACTTCTACCTATAAAGAGAGGGCTGCCCAAGTAGTTGAGATGACCATTAATACTCTTGAAACCAGTGACATCTGCTACTCTACTCTTTGTGGCTGCTGAAGCTTTGAAGATGATTTTAAAATAACTTTTATCTTGACTAATTAACTGCCCTAATTCCTGCTCATAATAATTCAAGAACCTCATCAACTGCTTCAAACTCCTCTTACTACCATTAGTGAAAATAATCAGGTCATCTGCATAACCTAAATGACTTATCAATGGGCAATTCCTTGGATGAGAAAAAGGATAGATGGAGCCATTAGACATTCTTGAATTCAACCCTCTACTGAAAACTTCAACCATAATGATAAATAAGCTTGGGGAAATAGGATCCCCTTGCCTAATACCTCTATAAGGTTGAAATAAATCAATAGATTGACCATTTATTAAGATAGAGAACCAAGTTGAGGATATGCATCTCCATATTAAATCTATAACAGTTTTTGAGAAACCAAAAGCTCTTAAAGATTTAGTAATGAATATCCAAGAAGCTCTATCATAAGCCTTAGCCATATCTAGCTTTATAACAACATTACTACCTCACACTTTTCTATCCAATAAGTGAAACATCTCCTGAGCCAATAAGATATTATCTTGAATTCATCTCCCCTTCACAAAACTCGATTGATTCTGAGATATCAAATTTGGAAGAATAGGTCCCAGTCTTGAGTTAATAATCTTGGTAATAACCTTATAGCTAAAGTTACATAGACTAATTGGTCTAAAATCCTTGCAAAAGGAAGGTCTATTTACTTTAGGAATAAGGCATATTTGAGTTGAACTCCAAGATTTTGGAATATCATCTCCCAAAAAGAAAGATTGAATAGCCTTAGTGAAATCCTCCTTTATAATCTCCCAGCATTTGACATAAAAAAAGCCATTGTAACCATCTGATCCAGCAGCACTATTGATGTTCATTTCCTTTATAGCCTTCAGAATTTCATCTTGTTCAGGAATAAGTTTAGATTATTTCTTTCAGTAATAAGCTTTGGAATACTGAGTAACAATCCTTTGTCTTCAAGCATCCCTGCAGAAAATAAAGAAGAAAAATAAGAAGAAAATATGTTAGCAATCCCATCTTGAGTTTCATGACTTCTGCCTTGCTCATCTTTAATAGAGTGAATCCACATTTTCCTTCTTTGCTGCTGCACTTGATAATGATAGAATCTAGTATTTCTATCACCATTATCTATCCATTGACCTCTGAACTTCTGAAACCAATATTGCTCTTCTTTAGCTAATGCTGAATTTAATTCAGCTCTCACTTTAGAGCAGTTCTCTCTATGCTCCATACTTGGCATTTGTTCCTATATCAATTCTGCTTCCTCTAGCTGATCTTCCAAACACTTTACATTTTCAAATAAATCTTTGAACTGTATTTTAATCCACTCTTTGAGTCTACCTTTCATCCTTTTCAATTTGTAAGCAAATAGAACCATCAGATTACCTGTAGAATGAACATCCCATGAGCTTTTAACAGTTAAAAGGAATTCTTCATGGTCAGTCCATAAATTCAGAAATCTAAAAGGCCTAGAGCCTTTAACAGTGGGGCTAGGAATAGAGATTAAAAGTGGGCTATGATCTGAACAGTTTATGTTCAGGTGTTTTAAAGTTGAGTTAGAGAACCAGTTAATCCAATTGGAATTAATTAGACCTCTATCCAATCTTTCAAACATCATTGAACCATTGACTTCTTTACTCCAAGTAAATTTTGATCCTAAGAAACCCATGTCTTGAAGAGAGCTACTTGCTATACAAGCATTGAAATCAGCTGCACTTCCCAAGTTAATTGGTCTTCCTCCAATTCTTTCTTCACCATTGCAAATAATATTAAAATCCCCCACAACTAACAAAGGAATTTGGTTGCACCTTATTGAAATTTCAGCAATATCATCCCAAAGACATAATCTTTCTTATCTTGTACATTTGGCATAGATCATATTGATACCAATCTTAGAATTAAATTGAGGATGCTCCACTGCCAGAAGAAAATTTTGATTACCATCATACATAACTTCACTTGAGATTCCATGCCTCCTGTTGATGTAAAAAACTAGATTCGATCTAATTATTTTAATCACAGATAAAAATGAGTAAGTAAATAAGACAATAGATTTTTAAAGTGGTTCAGCCTTAAGAGAATAGCCTACGTCCACTGTTTTTGTATTACTGATTTGTTTGCCTGGAATTCTTGATAAGTGATTTTACCAAGAGATTCAGCGTATCCCACTAATGAGGAGATTATAATGTATTTATAGCCTTGAGGTTGTACATGTGAAAGAATAATGCATAGATGTCCAGTAGGTATGTCTGTACGATAATAACGCGCATTTAATGCACAGTTATCTTTCGGTTTTCTTGATGCGTATGCCACAAGTATTCGAGTTGCTCGGACCGACTTAGTTGCTCGGACCGCCGTAGTTACTCCGCTCTCTTGAGTTGTTCGGACCACTTGAGTTGTTCGGGACTCTTGAGTTGCTCGGTCCTTATTCGTCCAAGGTCTTTATATTCATCATGCAAATGGACACATGTATTTTTATGATTGTTCCACGTCAGCAGATCAAATTTGGTATCAACAGAAGCCCCCAATGTTTCACAGTTCGAGGTTGAGGAGGAGTGTGGAACATTCTTCTCGAAATATGATGAGATTAAATAGTCATCCTGAATTGTAGGAGTGTTTTCCTTATATTTAATTCCTCTTTGAATTCATAGAATCAGACTTCATAAATATTTTGAATTTTTCCAGCCACTTCGATTTTCGTGCTCCTTTTTCTCCTTTTAGCCGTCGATAACGCAAACGCCTTTCTCTATAATCATTACTTTTCTCCATTCCCGAGGTAAGGTATTTATGCGCTACATAAAATCCTATCGTCTTTTACCTTTTCGAATTTTTCTCTTTGAACTCTTCACCTTCTCTCTATCTTGTGCCTTCGTTCTTTCCATCGTTTATTGTCAACTGATCTCTATTTCCTCTGTAAGATTTTCTTCCTTCTTCTTTAAATTTCTTTATTCGCCATAGTTTATCCTGTTGAGTCATTGGATAGATTTTGGTTTGATTTTTCAATCCCCTCATGGGTTATTTTGGAAGAATTATCTGGTCCTTCTGATTTATTTTCCTTGGCTGAGGGACACTGGTTCCCGAGTATCTTTGTAGCCGAATGTGGCTTTTCTTTCCCATGTGTTTGGAGTTTTGCCAATATTTCGATATTGTACCTGCAAAAGTAGCTCCAAATACATGGAGGGTAGTTAACGGTGTATATAGATTAAATCAAATCCATGGGACTGGTTTAGGAATCCCAGAAATTAGGTATTGTTATAGATGGGTCACTAGCGATAGTACTTTTTATTTAAAAACTAGATTTTTAAATAGAGCTTTAGTTGTCAATCTTCCTGATACCAACAAAGACTATTTTGATGACGAGGTAATGATGAAAAATTGGCAACACCCTCCACTTGATGAAAATGAGGTGTACCAAGGTCCCAAATGTCCGCCTTATGGCAATGGGATAGGTTATTTTTATTTTCATTTCATTTTTGAGACCATGTTTTCTTTGTGTTTGATAAAATGCTTTACTGATATTTGGTTTTATTTGTTATAGTTGACAGTAAAAGGAAACCCCCAAAAGAGATTGATGTCAATATAAAAAATTTAAAACTTATCTGGAGTTTGCATCAATCTGTTGCTGGGGAGCATATTAGGTCTGCATCTTATTTGCTGCAATACAGAACCTCGAGCTCATCTTTCATTGCTCGTTGGTGGTGGTTGACCTTGATCAAGTACCAGCTGCTGATACTAGTGTGGAAGGTTATTCTTTTGAATCAAATATCCCTATCACTGATATAATAAAGAGAAGAAAGCTCCTTCCTTTTTCGACGAGTCTGCCTCTCCTGCTGTGGAGGCAAAGAGAAGTAAGAAAGATGTCTCAAAAGAGGGGATAAAGGCTGTAAAGGTACCCCCTTCTGATGCTGCCAAGAAATCTAGCGAGAAGCCCCCTGTGGCTCCGAGCAAGATCGTTAAAAAGCCCCTCGTGATTCAGAGCAAGGCTGTTATTGTCCTCCCTTCAAGTGACGTTGTTGTCATTTCTCCAATAAAGACAGCATCATTGGTTGAAGACGCTCCTGCTCCTCTAAGGAGATTAAGGAAGGGTTCGTCTGAGAAAATTGTTGACTCTACCTTTCAATATTCCAGCGTTGAAAGTAGTGTTCCAACCTTCATTCCTCCGAGCTCCGCTGTGGGCTTAGTAAAATCTTGGACTATTCCAGAAGTCCATGACATTGAAAACACTCTCACTCGTGAGAGAGTTACTGCTTTGGCTGCTCAACACATTACCTCAATAAGTATTATTGATCTGAACCTTCTACTTTTTAATACTATGTTCGTACATTAACTTAAAATTATTTCTTTTTTCAGCTGGTAACATGTTTCAATAGCATTGTAAAAAAGGATGAAGCCATCAGGGCCTCCAGTTCCTCGGATGGAGTGGAAAAGGCTTTTACTGGATTAACCCAGTCTTTGAAAGACTCTCATCAGAAATATGAGGAAAATAAAATCACTTGGGAAAAGTAGGTTAAGTCCGTTGAGCAAGAGAGAGATCGAGTTGTGGAGGCATCCAAGGAGTTAGAGAAGAAATTGAAAGAGTTTGGGAAGAACAATAAAGAGCTTGAGGAGAAGCTCAAGAATGCTGAAGAGATTGAGAATAAGCTCAAAACTGCGGAAGAGGAAGTTGGTAGACTTCATGAAGTTGATCGCCAGAAAAAGGAGGTGGAAGGGAAGTTAAAAGCTGCCGAGGAACTTCTTATTGAGAGGACTTCCTCGGAGAAGGCAAAAAGAAAAATTGCAGTAAAAAAGTCCTTCAGCGCTGATTGGGACAAAGGCTGGAACAAAGGCTTGGCTGCCATGTCCTCTCAAATGGAGTTTGCCAGCCTTAAATATTTCAGGGATGGATGGGTTGCAGCCTTGCAGGAGCTAAAAATCACTGAGAATTCTGAACTGTTCCAGCGACACATTCATGGTCCTCCTCCCTCTTCTGGAGAAGAAGAAGAGGATGAAGCTGCCTCAGAAGAATCTTCCATGATAATTAAGGACCAGGTCCCTGCTGTTGAACCTTGCTCCGAGCAGCCTCAATCAGCAAACATTTCTGTCGAGAAGCTTTCCTTGCCCTCCGAGCAACTAACCTCTTCGTCCAAGCCTTCCGAGGAAGTATTAGGAAGAAAGGAGAAGTTGTAGAGTTGTTCGGATCCTTATTTTTGCTTTTTTGTTGAATGTAATCTCAGACTTTGTACTTCCTCCTATGATGAAATAAAATTTTAACTTATGTTGTTCGTCTTAACTTTCTCTTGTCCTTACTCTGCTTGTCTTAACTTTCTCTTGTCCTTGCTCTACTTGTATGATCATTGATTCTTTTTATTTCTTTCTCTTTGCTAGTTTATGGCCAGGATGGAGTTATTATCGACTCATAACACATCATTAATGAAAAAATGCAACGATTATTTTAAGGCAGGTCATGCAAATCTTGATGAGCCTCAAATCATTGATATCCAGGGTTCGGATGCCTCTGAATGAGCAGTTGGGGCTTACCAATATTTGAAGTGCTTGCTCGACCGCGCTGTTGCCAATAATGTGGCTTATTATGAGATGATTGAGGACCTTCAAGGAACAATCGAAGAACTCCAGCAGCAGTACAAAGAATCCTCTACTCTTCTGCATCAAGGGTATAAAAAGAAATTTCAGCAATTGAGTGTTGAAAAAGGTTATGACAAAGTCATCTCCGCTTATGAGAAGAAGGAGAGCATTCTGAAGCTTGAGGTTGAGGAGAATAGGCAAATCGCTAAACTGTTGGACCAGGAAAATATTATTTTGCAAGAAGATATAACCCAACTAAAATCTGCAGCATCTTCCTCGGGAGCTTTGGTTCGTGTCAATGACGAAGGTTTCTCCTTTTTGGAGGTAGAAAATGTCAACTTAAGAGATGAGTTGGAAACTTTAAAAAGGGTTGGACCCTCCTCGTCTACTCGTGGACGAGCAAGGGCTGTTCGAATTTCAGTTGAAGAGGCGAGGACTCAATCATCCTTGGAGAACCAGGCATTCCAGTTGATGGAGAAGTACCAAGCCCTGGCAGATATGTCTAAAGAAATTCTGAACCTCTCCGAAAAACTTTCCAATCAAGCTTATGCTCTGGAGAGTAAATAAATTCTGGTGAAGAAGCTCAATGAGCAACTTGAGAAATTAACCTATCAATTCCATAAGCAGCCCAGAGAATTTTGGATGGCTGGGTATAACGAAGCACTTTGTCATCTTGATGCTCGTTTAGAACAATCAAACAACGAAGGGTATAAACGGGGATGGTTGAATGCTCTTTGTGTTCTAAAATTGGAGAGAGGTCATTTCTTGTGGGAATACTATACTCCTGGAGTTCTTGGTCTACCTGTGCCTCCTTTCAAGCTTGACCTTAGTTGGATTCCATCCCGGGCCATTCCTCGCGTTCTAATCTCCAAGTATCTTGATGATTATAGTCTTCATTCAAATTTTGAAATATCTCGCCCAGAACACCTGCTTGATCGTCCATCTATAATGAACGTCAGAATGCTGCAAGATCTGAACTTCATAAATTCCCCTTATAGTCTTGATGATCCTCCAGCTTGGGTAGACCCTGTGTCAAAGGCAGAGGGAAAGAAACCTATAGAGTAGGATTTTTTTATGTAATGAACTCCATTCATGTAATCTGCCATTTATAATATATGTACTTTGTTCTGGTTTTAATGAAAAAATCCTTAATTTTCTTTGCAATTTTAATTGCTATTGGTTTGGAAATATTTTATGAAATATCTCTTTTATTTACTAATGAACATGTATGTATATCTGTAGACAGATAAAAATGTCATGTTTGGTTTTTTAAACTGCTGACCAACCGGAGTTGGTGATATAAAATTCTTGACCAACTAGAGTTGGTGGTAATTGAATTGCTGACCAGCCAGAGTTGGTGGTAATTTGCTTCCCGACCAACCGGAGTTGGTGGTAATTATATTGCCGATCAACCAGAATTGGTCATATTTGTTTCCCGACCAACCGGAGTTAGTGGTAATTTGTTTCTTGACCAACCGGAATTGGTGGTAATTTGCTTCCCGACCAACCAGAGTTGGTGATAATTATATTGCCGATCAACCGGAGTTGGTCGTATTTGTTTCCCGACCAACCGGAGTTGTTGGTAATTTATTTCCCGACCAACCGGAGTTGGTGGTAATTTGCTTCCCGACCAACCGGAGTTGGTGGTAATTTGTTTCCCGACCAACCGGAGTTGGTGGTAATTATATCACCGATCAACCGGAGTTGGTCGTATTTGCTTCCCGACCAACCGGAGTTGGTGGTAATTTACTTGTATAGTGTGTAGCACTAATATTCTGAAAAAAATTTAACGAACAAAGAAAAATGAGGAAACATCACTTTATTCATATTGAAGGAATTATATTACATAGAAATTTCAACTACTGATAATGCTTTCGTAGATGTTCTGCATTCCATGCATTCTTGAATTCTTCTCCTTTCAAGGTTTCAATCCTATATGTCCCTCGACGAACAACTTCTGTCACTCTGTAGGGTCCGTGCCAGTTGGCTTCTAGTTTATTATGCTTTTGGATGACCTTCTTCAGCACATAATCCTCTTCCTTCAATTCACATTTCTTAACTCTTTTATTGTAGAACGAAGTGGTTCGTTGTTGATAAGCGGCATTCCCGATAGCTGCTTCTTCCCTGACTTCTTCTAGCATATCTAGGTCTAACCTTCACATCAAATCACTAACATGAGAATTGAAATTAAGTACCTATGTGTAGGTAGGCCTAATTCAACAGGTATAACAGCTTCACTCCCAAATGCCAGCATGTATGGGGATTCTCCAGTTGTTGTTCGTGGTGTGGTGCGATAAGCCCAAAGCACAGACTGTAGCTCGTTGATCCAATTTTCCTTTGCATTATCCAGTCATTTTTTCAAACCATTTAGCAGCGTTCTATTTGTCACCTCAGTTTTCCCATTGCTCTGGGGATGGCCGGGTGCAGAATGGACCTTCAGTACATTGGATTGTTGACAATATGCAGCAAACTCCTCATTGTCAAATTGGGTTCCATGATCAGTAATGAATGCATGTGGGAGGCCGTATCTGCAAATTATATTTTTCCAAATAAATTGATAGACTTTTTTGTATGTCATATCAATAAGAGGCTCAGCTTCCACCCATTTAGTAAAATAATCCACTGCGAACACTAAATATTTGAATCTTCCCTTAGTCGTTGGTAAGGGTCCAACCAAATCTATTCCCCACATAGAGAATGGCCAAGGAGATGTTATGGGTGTTAATAATGCCTGGGGAGTTCTTCGGATGGACGAGAAGCGTTGTCATTTGTCTCACTTCTTAGCATAACCTGCGCAATCAGCTCTCATCGTCGGCCAGTAATACCCGTGCGTGGTTATTCTTCGTAAGAGCGTCCGACCATCTACATGGGCTCCACAAGACCCCTCATGAACCTCTTCGATCAAGTCTTTCACTTCAGAGGGATGAACACATCTTTGTAGCGCTGCTATAACTCCTCGTCTATATAAAATACCATCGGTTAATACATAATGAGCAGCTTTGAACTTCAATTTCTTAACTGCGAGTTTGTCAATTGTTAAAGTTCCCTCTTCAATATAGGCCTTGATGGGATCCATCCAAGATGGTCTCAAATCAAGTGCAATGAAGTTCATAATTAGATCTTCGTCTATGCTCCGGCTAGATAGAATCTCTATTGGGATTGTTCTTCGTAGCTCGGTGCGGGTGGCTGATGCTAGTCGGGCTAGGGCATCTACCCTTGCATTCTCCAATCTTGGTACTCTAACCAACTGAACAGCAGTAAAGCTTGATACCAACTCCATTGCTTTTGCGTGATACTTAATCATTAACTCTCCCTTTACTGTATACACCCCGAGAATCTGATTTACGATTAGCTGCGAATCGTTGAATACAACAATCTGCTATGCCTTTATTGATCTGGCTAGATTTAAACCTACAATCATTGCTTCATATTCGGCCTCATTATTAGAAGCTTTAAATTGAAATATCTAGTACTTCCTTTTATCCTCATCCAACACTTCTCGCTGCTCGTCAGTCATCTTTCCTTCCTCACCTATCGAAGTAAGTTGGTCGGGGTTTAATTTTGATGATCCTGTGACATCTACAGGTTGATCAATTTTCAAATCCTGTTCTTCGGCAACATTTTCTTGAGTAAACTCTGTGATAAAGTATGCTACTGCTTGCCCTTTGAGCGATGACCTAGGCTCATAAATTATATCATATTCTCCGAGCTCTACTGCCCAGTACATCAATCTTCCAGATTTCTTCGATTTATGTAGAGCTTGCCTTAATGGCATATCAGTATACACAACTATAGTATGGGCTTGGAAATAAGGTCTCATTCTTCTGCTGGCTTCAATCAGCACTAATGCCAACTTCTGCAACCTTGGATATCTGATTTCTGCTCCTCAGAAAGCCTTGCTAGTGTAGTAGACTGGTTTCTACACTCCATCCTCCACTCTTATCAATGCCGAGCTAATAGCATTCTCTGAGACTGCTAGATATAAGTATAATCTTTCTCCCATCACTGGTCTGGATAGTAATGGAGGTGTCCCTAGATATTTTTTCAATTCTTGAAAAGTCTCCTCGCATTCATCATTCCACTCAAAAGTTTTTCGGAGGGTTTTGAAGAATGGGAGGCATCTATCATTTGCTCGTGACACAAATTTGTTAAGTGCAGCAACTCGTCCTGTGAGACTTTGTACTTCCTTCTTCGTGGTTGGAGATCGTAGCTCTAATAGAGACTTGATCTTCTCAGGGTTCGCCTCAATCCCTCGTTGATTAACAATGTATCCGAGAAATATGCCCTCTCGTACTCTGAATATGCATTTGGTGGGGTTCAGCTTCATTTGATATTTCTCTAGTTGATCAAAGGTTTGACCTAGATTAACTAGATGGTCAGTAGCTTTCTTGCTCTTCGTCAGCATATCATCAACGTAAACCTCCCTGTTATGACTGATCTGCTCTGCAAACACCTTATTCATCAGTCGCTGATATGTTGCACCTGCATTTTTCAATCCAAAAGGCATAACATTATAACAATAAGTTCCCCTTGGGGTGATAAAAGAGGTACTCTCCCTGTCTTCAGGCTTTATTTTAATTTGGTTGTAACCAGAATAAGCATCCATAAAACTCAACAATTCGTGTCCCGAGGTAGCATCCACCAATTGATCGATTCGAGGCAGAGGGAAATGATCATTTGGGCAAGCTTTATTAAGATCAGTGAAGTCCACACACATCCTCCACTTGTTTTTTTTCTTATTCACCATCACCACATTAGCTAGGCAATCAGGATATTTGACATCCTCAATAAAACAGGCTTTTTGGAGCTTCTCGACCTCTTCTTGTATAACTTGGTTCTTTTCGGGGTTGAACACACTTCTTCTTTGCTTTACTGGCTTGATTTCCTTGTTCACATTAAGCTCGTGACATATGAAGGATGGGTCTATCCCTGGCATGTCTTCGTGGCTCCATGCAAAAGTTTGTTTTCTGCTTCTTAGGAAAGCTATCAATTCTTGTTTTAGTGAAGCATCCAATGATGCACCAATTTGAGTTGTTCGTTCTGGGCGCTCATCGTCCAAAATGACATTTTCAGTTGTTTCCACCACTTGGCCTTTTACAAGCTGTGACTCGTCTCTAGGATATAATGTTTTAATTTCTGCACCTTCATACACTTGATAGGTAGTAGTCTTTTTCCTGGATTCTTCCATTTCTTCCTGTTCGGCTGATGAATAGTAGCATTCCCGAGCTACTTTCTGATCGCCTTTCATAACTCCTACTCTAAAATTTGTTGGAAATTTTAGGCATTGATGTACAGTAGATGGCACGGCTTTGAAATTTTTTAGACCTACCCTTCCCATAATAATATTGTAGGCTGATTGGACATTTTTATCCATTACAAAAAAGTGTATTCTTTCTGTCCGACAAGCAGGCCATGTACCAATAAGCATATCCAACTTGATCGTCCCAAGTGGAAAAACTTTTTCTCCAGTAAAACCGAGGAAGGGCCTGTGATAAGGTTCCAACTAGGACAACTTCAGATTTAAGCTTTCAAAGCATGAGTAGAACATGATGTCTGCCGAGCTGCCATTATTCACCAGTACTCTTGAAATCATTACTTCCTTTATTCTCATTTTGATCACCAATGGGTCATCATGAGGATATAGCACACCTGCGAGGTCGTTCTAGAGAAACCGATGACCAGTTTATCTTTGTTTACCTTCCTTGGGCGATCATCTTCACCTAGATTTATTCGTTGAATGTATGAACAAGATTGAACCTCATTGAGGTAAGCTTTCCTTTCTGCAGTAAGGTCTCCACCTCCTGCATCTCCACCTGTAATAACATTGCAATCAAATGGTCCAAAATGAATTGTAAATACCTCACGCTCTGGTTGTCTCGGTCTTTTGGGGAGATCGGGGTCATCTTCTGGATCATCTTTATGATCCCTTTTCTTGTCATCTTTTGCTCGAAGAGGAGATTTAGACCTTTGACTTCCTCGTTCATTGGTTCGACCACCATTTTGACGATCAACATACTTGGTCAATTTTCCTCGTCTAATGAGTGCTTCAATTTCATTCTGAAGAGCTATGCAATGCTGGGTCGTGTGACCATGATCTTTGTGGAATTCATAATATTTGGACTTATCTCTCTTATCAGGATCTGCCTTCATTTTTGTTGGCCAGGCTAGCTCCTTGTTATTCTTGATCTCTTCCAGAATGTGATTTATATCCACCTTCAAGGGAGTATAATTTCTGTATTTCTTCATCTATTCCAATGCTTGCTTACCCTTTGATTGCCTGTTACCATCGTTGTTCTTTTGTTCCTTCTTTTCAGTTTTACCATCTTCCACCTTGGTCTCCTTAGTATCTGCGTTCTTCTTCGCATTCATGATTTTAGTTGCTTTCGCCATTAGTTCTGCCATGGTCCTGGGTGGATCTTTGGCTAAAGTGTAGTACAATTTATTGGGTAACAGTCCACTCATCAAAGCAGTAATTGCAGTTTTCTCCTCATAATCAATTACTTCCAGTTTCTTGTTATTGAAACGAGTAATATAATCCCTAGTGCTTTCACATGTCTTTTGTCTAACACTTAGCAAGTGTGCTACTCGTTTAACTGGCTTTGCTCCAAAATAAAAATTTCCAATAAAGAGTTCTGCTAGCTGAAAGAATGTTGCAATTTTCCCCCGAGGAAGGTTATTGTACCACATCTGAGCAGATCCAGTAAGAGTTCCTGAAAATACCCTGCATCGCATCTCGTCTGGAACAGCATAGATATCAGCAGCTGCTTGGTATTGTTCTATATGGAGAACAGGATCAGTTTTTCCATCGTATTTTGGTGTTACTACTGGGGCTTTGAATTTTGATGGTGTGGGAAAGTCCACAATCTCTTGTATGAATGGTGTTCCTTGGACAAAAGTCCTTTGCAAATCGATTCTTGGTTTTAGCCATCTCCCCTAATCTATCCTCCAACCTTTGAATTGATCCCTTCCATGCATCATTTCCTTCCTCGATCCTATTGGTTCGAGCAACTGATCGTGTTGAATTTTCCTCTTGGGATCTTTCGTGACGAGCAGCTGGTCAGGATTGGGCAGAGACTTCCTTTAAATCAGATGGTCGTTGAGAGTTCCTCGACATAATCCTAAGAGTACTTCTATTCCTCCTAGGACCCAAACGTTCAAAAGGAGAGACTCTACTCAACCTTTCAAGAGCACTTGTCCTTTCTGGAGATAGAGTGATGTTTTATTGAGTGTCTGTAGCTCGTACCGAGGAAGTCCGCCTAGGCCGATAAGAAGGATCATTAGATCTCTCAGTACGATATGAATCGGTGTGCCTGGATTGAGATTCCTCTGGGAATAACGTTCGCCTAGTTCGCGAAGATAGTAAACGAGTGTTTCTCTGAACACTTCGTTGTCCTGATTGGGCTGGCACTCCACCTTGAACGGTTTGTATGAGTTGACGCATGGTTTCTTGCATGGCCGTTTGCCCTTGAGCCAAATTAGCCATTATAGCAGCCAGATCTGAAAATTTTGGGGGAGCAGAAGGATTCGGGGGAATTCCAGTGTTTCGATTACTGGATTCTGGATTATCAGCCATTGATAATGAGTTATTTTGGTGAAAAACGCTAATTACAGTCGTTTCCCACAGACGGCGCCAATCTGTTGATGTAAAAAACTAGATTCGATCTAATTATTTTAATCACAGATAAAAATGAGTAAGTAAATAAGATAATAGATTTTTAAAGTGGTTCAGCCTTAAGAGAATGGCCTACGTCCACTGTTTTTGTATTACTGATTCGTTTGCCTGGAATTCTTGATAAGTGATTTTACCAAGAGATTTAGCGTGTCCCACTAATGAGGAGATTACAATGTATTTATAGCCTTGAGGCTGTACATGTGAAAGAATAATGCATAGATGTCCAGTAGGCATGTACATATGTACGATAATAATGCGCATTTAATGCACAGTTATCTTTAGGTTTTGTTGATGCGTATGCCACAAGTATTCGAGTTGCTCGGACCGACTTAGTTGCTCGAACCGCCTTAGTTGCTCGGCTCTCTTGAGTTGTTCGGACCACTTGAGTTGTTCGGATCACTTGAGTTGTTCGAGCCGCTTGAGTTGCTCGGTCCTTATTCGTCCAAGGTCTTTATATTCATCATGCAAATGGACACATGTATTTTTATGATTGGTCCACGTCAGCAGATCAAATTTGGTATCAACACCTCCAAAAGCACCATATCTTATTAACATGATTAAAAGAGCAGCCTTCAAATTTAAGTAAACTCCTAATGTAATCAAAATTTGAGCTATCAATCATTGGTTCAAGAATTTCCAAAAAAGAAACACTGTGATACCTGCATAATTTCTTCAATCTCCTTTTCGTAGCTTTATTCCCCACTCCTCTAGCATTCCAAACAATACCATTAATCATTTGTAAGAGATTGGAGAAACTTGTTTGTTTATTTTCACTGCTGAACTGGTGATTCTCAGTTTGGTATCAATTCTTTTATTCATCCTCTTCTTAGATTTCTTTGATTTGACTTCTTGACTAGGCAGGTTGCCTTTAGAGTCAGATGTAGACACTTCTTGATTGTTTGATTTCCTTTGGAAGTCATCAATCTTTGCTGAAAGGAGATTTAAAAATTTAACAATATCCCCCCACACTGATATGTCTTTCTTTTCCTTTTTATCATTCTCCGAGAAATAACCTTTTTTAATAGGCCTATTCTTCCTACCAGATCTCACTTCTTTAACATTTGAGCTATAATCTTTTTCAACTTCTTCTATCACTTGCTTCTTTCTATTGAGAAAATCATCAATATTCAATACCTCATCAGGGGATGCTTTACATTCACCCTCCTCATAATCTTCTATTTCCTCCTGGTCACTATATTGATTGTTATCTACTTGAATAGATTTTCCATCAGAGTTCGTGACTACATTGGATTAGATAGTATGCCTCACTATTTTGGTTAAATCCTCACCACTGCCTCCTTTCTGAAACTGATCTTGATTAACAACGTTGTGCTTCTACTTAATCCTATATACTTGCATGGGTTCTTTACTTGCGATTGGATACTTACTGGGAATCAATTCTTGCACCACTATTACTTTACCTTTGTTAGATTCCTTTATATGTAGGCCTGCTTTATTTTATAAGCATTGATCTTCTTGTTGAGCTAATTTTTTGCATAAGGAGCAATATCCTGGGAGATTTTCAAATTCTATACTTTGCCAAAACCCATCATCACCACACCCAATCCAAATTCTTTGAGCCCTAGGTTTTACAAGGTCAATTTCAACACATACACGTGCCACACTAGGCCTATTGACATTGGTAGTTGAGTTATCAAGTTTTAGGGGATTACCTACTGCCTGAGCAATAGAAAAGATAGCATCTTTTGCAAAGAAATGAATAGGTAAACCTGGAAAGTTTATCCACACTGGAACTATAGAGCTCTCTTGATCAGTTCTGAATTGAGGAGTCCATTTAAATGTTCTCATAGGAATTTTACCAATGTACCATTGCTCCTTCATCCACAATCGCATAAAATCTTCTTGACAATTAACACGAATGAGGATATGTTTGTAATCCAACAGTCTGATCTGATAAGCAGCCTTGAGACCAAAGGTTTCAAAATTCTTTCTAATCAATTCCATTGTAGGTTTCCCATGAGAGAATTTTCCAACAATCACATATTTGTAAGGATGTGAAAGTTGATCTACTTTTTCTTTTGTGAACATGATGGCAGGTTCTCCTTTGTATTTTGAAAGAGGTTTGAGAGATGTTGCATGAGGCAAGGAAGGTTCTTTTAGCAAGATTGTAAAGGATTTATGCCAAGGGTTTGAAGGATCAGGAGGTTTTGGATTGATTGGGAGGGACGATGATGGATTAGACTTTGCCATGCACCCTAATTAGGGTTGGCGGCTAGAGAGAGAAAGAGAGAGAGAGAGAATATGCCTTTTTTCCAAATACTTAAACCAACCCTAATACATGATTCTAAGTGACTAATAATATTATAACCGCTATCAAACGCCTCCCAATATCCTGATATAGTAATAATGCAAAACTTAATTATTACAACCATATCGAATCTGGATGTGAAAAATAAATCCAGATAAATCACCATAGGATCCAACAAAAAAAATAATGCATGACCATGATAAATAGATATACACGAATAATCTCTATAAAAAAATTACTATGAAAGCATACACAAAGATACTCCATTATACAAAAGGCAAAACTAGGGTCTTCAAGTTTGGATTAATTTAAACCAAAGGCTCTGATACCAATCGTTAGGGATTAATATATGCAGAATATAAAAATTCAGCCATGAATCTTCGATTAATCAAACATTAAAAACATAAAATCCAATAACTTGGATTGAAAAACAAACCAAGGGTTTATAACACAATACATTTGCGGATCCGATTGTGATCCAATGTGGAGAATGGTATCTGTTAATGATGAAGGGTTAGCTTATTTTGGATATTCAAAAGCTTATTTATCCTTCTATAAATCTTGGATCTTCTAGTGTATGATCCTCTATAAAGCTAGGTAGGTGTGTGAGCATCTTTTTAGATAAAAACTGCTCATTATGAGTGAGATGTGACTGTCCCTTTAGGACTCTTCAAAAAAACATGAATAATATTTTCTCTCACCCCCTCAAACCCGAATACTCATGAATAATGATTAAAACCCCTTTTCAAACATTTATATACAAGTATAAAATGTGGGGTTGGGCTAAACTAGGTTTTTTAAGAGCTTGGGCCTAACTACTTAGGTATATAGACTATATTATGGAACTAAGACAAATAATTAAACTATGTCAAATAAATACTAAAAAATACCCAGTTATAACTACCATCGTTTATTTTCTTTCTTTATTTAATCATAATTAATTTTACTAAATAATTATAACTGCACTCCAATTTAATTATCTCATAAATGACTAAGATATAATGAGGTCTTATTTGCGAAGTTGATTATGGAACATAATATGATTCACCACATTAAGCTTATGATACCTTCTTGGTCGAATCAATTTATGTTAATCGACTTAAACCAATATCTAATCAATTTTCTTGATTCTCAAACTTAACCTATTTTGCTATAACATTAGGTTATAAATAATCCGTTGATTACGTTTACTGGTGGAAACAAAATCTTATAAGTCTATTAGGGAGTATCGCAATCTAAGGTATCCCTGAATGTGGATTCCTTAATTAAGATCATAGACCTACTTATATAAATGTCACCCAATATGCGTGGATCACTTGATTCAATCTAAAATTGAGTCTCACCCATAGGAATCTAAGCGATAACTACATGAGAATATCAATCCGCATAATCCTCGGGAATAAGAATTTACACACCTTTTGGAAATGGTGTGAGATTTCTTAAGTCTAATATAGATAGCCATTGAACTCAAATCTCAAGGATGGTCCCATTTGATACATTTATGGGATATATTGATCGCAATTATCTGTTGAACTATCGCACTAATTCCCGAACCATCACACTAGTTTTCCATAGTTTAAGATAAACTACTAGGATTGCATCTCAATATTTCTGTAAGATGTCAAGCTCCTACCTAGGTTGTGGACATTTCAATTGTGATAAAATTGGAATTCCAACCTCCTTACGATCAACCTAAAGTCGAATCACAAGAAATTATTCTAAGATCTATTGATCGAAATTAATATAAAATAATATATTTAAACAAATAAAGCATTCTCACAAACTTGATTCTCATTTCAAAATGAATAAAATAATCCTTTATTAATCAATAAAAAAATGTTTTACACATGGTTTTAAGAATGAACCCCAACAGAATACTCAGTGGGTATTACCCATATTTATAGTACAAATCCTGGTATCCCAAAAGACACTTTAATAATGACAGATACCAGTGGGCATCCATAAATATACATATTTTATAACACTCCCCTCGGATGTTTCATTATTTTCACCATTCAATGATTGTTACCTCATTAAAACCTAACTAAGAAAAAACCAATGGGAAAAACAAAGTAAAGAAAAAAGAGTAGATTTTTTTATTATTATTGAATCGGTGTTGGACGCGCTTAAGGTTCTTCCTTAAAACCTTTAATAAGAAAAACCAATGAAAAAAAAGTAAAAAAAGTAAAAATAGTACAATACACAAATGTCCAAAATATAATGTTCTTAAATTCTCCCCGATAAAATGTTCCCCCTGATTAGATACTCCCCATGATTATGGCATGTCTTTGAAGATTGTGTCGATGCATTCATATGCCATACACAACCTTATGAAATGTCATTTTGACTTGGTGAATATATATGATATGTTGTTACTCCAATATCATTTTTCTTCTTAAGTCGGACCTTGGTAAAGAGAGGTGAACATTTCACTTTATCAGATCTATTTGAGTTCAATTAATTCCATGGCTCTTTTGGACTTCATATATGTGAAAAAGATCAAAATGTCAAAATGTTCCATTCATATCTCCCTTAATGTAAACTCTTTGAATTTAAGCTATACACGTATCTTTGACTTCATAGGTAATGGTAGTAACATGTGTTGATGAGGGTAAGTCATAAATTATTTTATCGTTCCATATGATGATCACAGAGATAACATGTGTTTATATAACTAACTAAACACAGATGGTTAGATATTAAAATATCACGTAATATTATTGTGACACCCCGCCTAATAAAATGTCGGGTGATCAGTCCTATATCAAATTAAACAGGAATGTCATCTGGTTCATTCTTAGCATCACTGTCGATAACTTTTTAAAACTTACTAACCACCTAGTATTCAAAAGACATGGTGCCAAATTATATCTTTTTATTTAACATCCCAATAATAACATGCGAAAGAATATACAACTAACCATTCACACAAACACTGAAATGAACAATACTAGACATGAATAAATATAATCCTTGTCGAGACAATCATCGGCTACAAATCAAATAACGAAATGAATCACGTGAGTAATAACTGAATACATCAACTAAATGAAACAAAATGGACAACTAGAGAGACATGCCCAAGTGGAATACTGACTGCATCATACTCTAGGAATGAAATGACTGAAACGGCTAAGTCAAAGTCCTGCAACATCCACATGTTTCGTAGCTGTAAAAATATGGAATAGAAAATTTTTGGCGTCCATGTGGCTGGACACCTAAAAGGTTTTGAAAATATTTCATAGCAAGGGTTAGAATCCAAAACATTTTGAAAATATTTAGCAAGTGAATTTAAATGCAGAAATTAAAATGCAAGTATGCTCTCCATATTTAAGTTAGTGTCGCACTCTCTTGAGGACACCTGTCCCCTCCACTAATGTGCACGCCTAACGTACTATATATGAACCATCTAGCTAACCACTCCATAACTACTCTTGTCACATATATCCCACGATTTCCCACTAATCTATCCCTAATGGGTTTAGTATACTTTATAAGTTATTAATCTCATTAAATTAATTAAGTCATTTCTCACTTAATGCCACATAACATTCTCACAAGTTATACCACTTATACAATTCGCATTACGTATGAGTTATAAGTTTTTATTCACACTAACTTATTAAATCAATTCCCATTCAATACTATATAACCGTTTCACAAGTTATATTAATTATAAAATTCTCATCCGGTATCATCCCGTGTATAATTATACCATATATATGTATGAATCCTACAACATTCACCTATACATGTCGTAGATATATATTATCCTCCGAGTAGGCACTCATCGAGTGTTCTCTAGATACTATCATAATTGGGTACTCTCATCCACTTGAAACACTGATATGGTTAGCTCCCCGTTTCAGAAAATAAACAAACGATGTGGGGCGACCATAGTTTCCCACGGTAATGAGACTGAATCATACCCAAAGCGTCTCATTCCTAAACCCGAAAGATATGACCTGGGGACTATACTCACCCTGTATTCACTAGCCAGGGGATTCACCCATGCGAAACCTCCCCTGATAGCACTAGAATGGGTATTCTTTACTATAAATATTATTCACACAAATACTTATAAATCATATATATACTACACATCACCGTATATATATAGAAATCTAGGCTACTGGTGTACTATGCCCATACACAAGCCTAAAACATATAAGTCTATGGTCCGACTTTATTCCAATTAATTATACACTAATTAATTTATCATTATTTGGGTGTCACCCTACCAATTATGCCCAGACTCTCTCTCTCTCGGTCCGAAATTCAATATTCCCAATTCAATGTTCAATTTCATCCAATTAAGTTTCCCCCACATAATTAACAAGGTTTCAATCACTCAATCATAAACCTTAATCTATCCAATTTAATTAATCCTCTAATTAATCCAATGGTTATTAGTCACACCTATCAATCTAGGCAATCTCCAACGGAATAACAACTAAAGATATTTCTTAAAATTTGCCCCACGAATCTGCCCAGACTTTTAAAATGCCATTTTGGGGCCTTTTTTTGGAGAAAATGTATCAGAGAACAAAAGTTAGACAACGCCATTAGAATAGTAAATACCTCCATTAGACTATAGGACATTGCGGACAGAATCTCCATTAGAATAGTAAATACCTCAATTCTGTACGGATTTCTTCATCAAAACTTTCCAAGATTCATCATAAATCCATCCTTTTATCATATTCAATCTAACCCTAATAATTACATCAATTAGAGCATCAAATCAACCAAATCTTGTCATCTCTTATAGATTTATAACTTCCAACAATGAAAATTCCCAATTTCTAATGAAAGATAAACCCTAACATATTAATTGATTTCACCTCCTTAAATATGAATAGGTAAATGCAAATTAACAATTGCAAATTAAACCACTTGCCTCAATTTGTAGATCAAAGCCTTTGGATGAGAAGGTTGGATTGAATGCAATGATCTCCTCTTGTCCTTAAAGCTATCTCCCAAAATCCCCAGCTTGTCTTTTAATGGCTCTCCTCTTATTCTCATCCTAATTTTAGTCTTCTAAAATGACCTTAAGTTGCCTCACCCTTACACACGTAGGGTTAAAAACTCAATTCCCGTTTTTGGGTCTATGGGCCTCCTAAAAATGGCCCAAACTCTTTATTTGGAGCTTAATTATGTCTAATTAAATCCCGAGACCCAATATATACATATGGCCACTCATTTTCAACTATTTTGACCCATCTGGATTCAACCGTGCACTCCAAATCGCCATACGAATTAATTTATAACATCTTCCAAATTTAAGACCTCAAAATACGACATAAAATAATCCAAAATAATTAATCCTCAATTTTTCAAATTAATAAATTTCTCAAATTTAAAAATTTCTCAAATCATGAATTTAATTCTTCCAAATAAAATAAATTCCTTTTCTCCCAAAATATTATTTAATTAAAGGTCCTCGAATTTACAGGGTGTTACAATGATAGATATTAGTCCCTTTCTTTGCAAGTCAATGTTAATTATTTCTTGCAAATAAATTGACAGCAATTATTATGTCCGATATTTTGTTATGTATAACAATATACTAATATCGTAAAAATAATGCAGTAACAATAGGCTAATATTTCACTTGTGAACGAAATATATATTTGTCATTCTATTTAGGATAATATGGATATTATAATATCCAAAGACCAAAGACCATGGGTATACAAAATAGTGTTCTTAATATATGCCAGAAGTATTGCAAGGGTTTTTTATCCATGCAATAAATGGATTGATGTTTAGCCAAATTTATTCTCAATCTGCAAGTCGAGGAAAAAAATAATTACCCCAAGGCCATTCATTTTTTAATTCCTTATTCTGGTATTTTTTATTTCAATTGAGCTAATTTGGATCACATCCTTTTAAGTATATTTTTATAATGGCACATTGTGTATATGATTATTTTTATACCTTTCCTTAGATAAATATATACTAAGACGGTTTTACATATATCCTTTCGAATTTCTTATTATATAATGAACATCTTAGTGTATTTGATTACATATACTCCTTATATTTGCTTTAGGCAAAGAAAAACCTTCTAGGACTTTTATATGTATTCTTTGTCTAAGTCCCATATAAATAAGCAGTTAGAATATTCATGAGTCTCGTATATAATATATTTCAAAAACTTCTAAGCTAGTTAGATACCTGAAAGTATTTATGGTCACTATGGGATTGTAGGTTTGCATAAAGTCAATATTTTGTTTCTACAGAATACTCATGCCACAGATTGTGCATTCTTTAATTAGTTTCTCACTTCTCTTTCTTATAAGAGCCCATTTATAACCTTCAAGATTAACATCTACTGGATTTGTACTATAGGTCCGAATACACCACGTTTATTTAGAGACTCGAATTATGCCATCATGTAATTTTCTCACTTTGGTCAATATATTCTTTGTCTACATTCATTTATAGTATGTAGATCTGTTATATCACTGTCCATTGATTTCTGGGTACCTACAGTAGATATAATTATGTCATCGATGGCCATCTTTGGCGATCCTACTTTTCTCTTGTGTGTGTATATATATATATATATAAAACATTGAGATATCATTGATATTAGGTACCTTTGTCTACTTCAGGGACTTTATAGTCACCTGAGGGACTTATGTCTTTTCAAAGACAATAACCTCTTCTGGATTTTAGATAAAGTGGATCTTTCATTCATAACCTCTTCTTGAGCATTATGTATAAGCTCTTATAGAATGTAATATTGGCATGATTTTATTTGACCCCCACTACTAGGGAGTCAAGTACTGTGACCTGTAAGTTTTCCATGCTTTTGGTATGAAAAATATTCTAAAATTATTTCTCTTCATTTTCGCATTGAGCGATATGGGGGAATAGATGAGACAAAGTTGAAGTATTCCACGAAAATTCCCGACATTCTTCAAGAACTAACCGTTCTTTAGAGACAATTTTTACTTCATGTACGTTCTATCCCCTAACATCGGGAATAGTGCCTTATCAAAATAAAATTAAACATGTATGAAAAACAATATATTAATTAATAGTTCAATAGAGAGTGAATTCTAGGCGCCATATGTATACCCTTATGATAACGATATATAAACATCAATTAAAATCATAAATATGGTACCCATGAATTCTTATGCCCATAAAATGAAGCAAATTTCTTCGGGAATTGCTTTCATATATGTAACACCCCGTATTTTTAAAGTATTTTAAATTACATGTGTGCAGGCAATTTTAATTTAACTGGAAAATAAATTGACTTAAATAAATATTAATTAGCGAATGAAAAGGATTAATATTTATGTATATTTATATTTACTTGTGTGATAAGTAAATGATAACGTATTAAATTATGTTACGTCGTAAGTGAGTTATGATGACGAATTTATTGGTATTTCATTCGGGACATACGGCTAGAGTCGTGTCAGGCATGAGATGAAATTTCATGTTAGGTGACTTGGATGGTAATTTTTAGTGCAGCGATTATATGGAATGGGTGAAAATAGTCCAAAATAAGTATCCGGGGCTTATAATTGGATTTTGGGGGCTTTTTAGACTAAGTGTGAGCCGTAGGAGGGCATATGAGTCATTTTACCTGAGGGGTCTGATCCTAATGTGGATTTAGAGTGTTTAAAGTTGATATTTAATGAATATGGATAGAGGAGGACTGATATCTACCCACCCAAAAGGGTTAGAGTTTCTGAGAGAGTGAGAAAAGAGAAGAGAAAGTGAGGAAAGAGGAGGAAGAAAGGATCCGGGGACGAAAGTTATCATCTTCAGGTTGAAGATCAACACCAAAAGAAGAATTTCAGAAATATAAACTCAGAATTTATCATGTTAAGGCAAGTATTTACCTGGTTTGATAATCTTGTGTAGTTACATTTATTCATGCAACTTTAGTGTAGAATAAAATGATTTTCGGGTTGGGAAACTAAGATAAATATGGGTTTTAAATTATATGAATGATGGGAGATGAATCTAATGATGTTTTTAGAATGAATCTAATATAAATATATAAAGAAAGATAAGTTCTTGGATGAATTAAGAAGAAGAAATCAAATATTGAAACGAAGATTTATTATAGCATGATTCTTGATTAAACTTATGGAAAGAGGTTGGGGGTCAAAACCTGTCAAAAATTTATTCTGGAAGCCCAGCAAACTGAACCGATTCGTTGGGGGAGTGAACCGGTTCGCTAATCAAACCGGTTCGGTCCATCCAGTGAATTGATTTTGTTCCTTTAGCCTTCCACCTTTATTTCATTTGATTTTTGGGGTCGTTTGAGTATTGGTCATGGGACTTTGGGTCCGAGAATGAGTTTAGGTTTCTAAAAATTCAGAGTGGGGGTTATGAAGTATCATAATCTAACCGGGGATGGATTTCATGTGAGGTAACGATGTGAATAGGTGAGTGAATGTTCATGGGTAGGAATCGAAAAATTGACTTAGGATTTCGGGATGGTTAGGCTAGTGCTTGTTGTGAGTATCATGTAGGCTAGAAGTATATAATCAGTGAGTTAAATGATAAGTAATAGGATACTTAAATAAAATTAAGAAGTTAGGATAGACTTTAGGATTTTGGTAAGCTATTACTACAATAGATGTCACGTACGTTAGCCAACTTTATATGTATACACACATTGAGTGTTACCATTATATATATGTAAATGGTTATTTAATTTATGTGAACATGAATACTCTAATATGCTATTGTTGGAGGTTGGTGTAGTGGGAGGTACACCCTGGCATTGACCATCATGTGTTGGATTGTTTCCCCATGTCATAGTACGGTTGCATGACCACTATCCTTATATGAGGATAGATATTGGTTTCGAGTCCAGTTGGGTGTGATGTGATATGGTTAAGACCCACATATGTATGTTTATGACTGCCTCCGATATGTGTTTACGTTTGAGGATCGATGGTGAGACTCCTACCCGATGGCCCATGAGTGGTACATGATATAGATGGTGCCTGATAGCATACCGGGGGTTCATCTGAGAGGTCACTCTCGGAGGGTTCTATTTATAAACGTATAGAGAGTGATATATGGACGCGCATTTAAATGTTTGAGTGAATACCCATTTATAGCTTACGAGTTAACTAAGAAATCCATAGTATAAAGTATCGTAAGGGAGGTACTGATGGGATAGATGTTTAGCAGACTATAGTATGTCAAGAATGGTTGACTAGTTAGGCAGGATATCATAACTAGGTGAATAAAATAAATGTGTTAGGTACACACTGTAGATAAAGGGTGAGGATAATCTCATATGAGTGCGACGCTAAGTGAACATGGATATTTCTTACTGTTTTATTATTATAGCATTTAAATACTTGCAGCTGTTTTTCAAATGTTTGGGTACTGACCCGTATCAAAAATATTTTTAAAACCTTTTAGATGCTCAGCCACAGGTTCACAAGGGATAGACATTCCATTACAGTCAGACAAAGCTGCAGTAGTTCTGGATGTATGGAGGACTTGATTAGACGTTTCACTAATTTCTATCTAGATAGGACACTATTTCAGTATTTCTCTCCAGGCATGTTACCCGCATTTTGATAGTTTCATCTCAGACATTATTTACATTTATCAGTTTTGGCATTTGGATTATTATATTCAGGATACCGAGGATTTATTCAATTTATTTACTTATGTTATTAGTATTCTTGTGTTTCAGTTATAGTGGATGTTTATGTATATATTTTTGAATGTTTGAAGTTATGAATGTTAACAATATTTTAAAATTGACACCGGACTTAATAGGTTATTAGTTCAATTAATTGGTTTTCGACAATGATGCTAAAATGAAATCAGATATGATTCCCGTTTAGTTTAATAAAGGCCTGATCAACCAGTATTAGATTAGGTGAGGTGTCACAATATAGCTTGTCATGTATGAATGTGCGAGCGCTACAAAACAACATCACATAAGATCTTATGGAGCCTTAGGTTCAACTATGGTTGAAACCTTTACTATATTACATACCAAGTCTGAACAAACTTCTTATTTTTTAGACTAGTGTGAGTTGTTCATTATCTGCTAGACAAATGTTATTAGATAATGACAATTCAAATTTGTAAATTACAACATTCAATATATATAACAATAATTTATGTTACGGTCAAGCATTTGGTGACCAAACTTAAACAAATAAAAGTATTTTTTTTTAAACTCATCAAATAATTATCAGAGATTCAAAAATGGGATGGAAAACACAAACTTTAAGTTTTGTAATAACAAATCTTAGAATACTTAATAATCTCAAAAGAATTTCACATTTAAGGATATAGATCATTTATGAAAAATAATCCAAGGAAATATATGTCTAAAAATCATGCATGTTGATTACTTTAGATCGTGACAAATAAGCATTTAATCATTATACGTTAAACAGCAAAAAATATATGAACATCAAATCAAGAAGGATATTTAATGGACGAAAAATTAATCAATTAAAGTGTAGAACTTTGGGTTCATATAAACTATAAAATTAAGACATATGACAACATGTTCTCACTAAAAATAATTCACAAAGTGCCTGGTGTGAATTAAATGAAATATAAAACTTCAAGTCTTATCAGTTGTGTGTGAGAACTTCTGGTTATACACAGATAGTTGAACATTGGGTTCAATAATATATTTTCAAAGGACATTAAATTATATACCCTTATTGTATAAAAACTTTAGGTTTGATTAGAGTAACAATGTTAGAGAGTCTTTCAAAGAAGTTTCGAATATATTTATCAACTTATGATTATATAATTTACATTTGAAAAATGAGAGGCTTATTTTTCACATTCTCAATACTTCAATGTATAGTAAATGATTGGAATGTGGTGAGTAGTTAAAATTAAATACCATTAAAAGGATAATTAAATACTCAAAAGAAGCGAAAGCTCAAGAGACAAACGTTTAATGGTGAAATCATTAATATGATAGTTAAAGGGACATTTAACGATTAGAATAGACATTTCATTTTATACATAAAATGAAAAGCCAATGAGTTAAAAATACCTGTTTTAAAATCCAATTTATTTTGAAACAAACCAAAAAAAGTATATTTGGAGATTCGGGTCCAAAGTTTAAATAATTATGCTGTTGATTTTTAATATCCAGACTCTACTACATAAATAATAAAACTTTATTTTAAAAAAAAATTAAGGGTATAATTTGTTAGAACTTCATGTCACACTATTTTCAAATAATGTGAAGGATTCGGGCCTCACATTTTTAATAGTAATTCGAAAAACCATATCCCAATTATAAAAATAATTTTTGACTTCGTGGTCACAATAATGATTATGGATCTTCATATCACAAATATAATTGGGGGACCTCTAGTCTATACCATTTTTTTTTATTAACAATCAAAACTTCAGGTTTGATTATATTATATTTTCTTTGAGACATTAGGTTCGAATAATTTGGAAACTTCACGTTGCAAATTTAAATGATTATTGAGAAAATTCATATATCAATTTAAATAAATAAGGATCTTTAGGTCCAAAATTTAAATATTTAAAGAGTTTAAGGTTTCAATATTGAATGATTTTGGAACTTCGGAGTGGGGATAGTACTTGTATCCCTGGAGAAAATTGTGCTCGAACAGGCAATTCGCTTGGGATTTAAAGCTTCCAACAACGAAGCTTTGCTCGACAGATTGTTAAAAGCACATGCATTGGGGACCATCACCTTGATGTTTTCTGTGACTTAAGGATGGTGTCAAATCAGATATCATGATACTACAATGCTTGAGGTGAGCATATGGACGCATACCTTGAATAAGCTCGACAATTGGTTGCCCAATTTGTGCATGTGCAAGTGCAGCAGTTTTCGAGAGGGAACAACAATTATCCCGATGCCCTAGCCATGCTTATTGCAGCTATAGAATGAGATTTGAAATTAAAAATTAAGGTAGAATACCATGACCAGACCAGCATCAACAGAAGGAAAGTTGTTGACCAAGTTATGGTCGTCAACACAATGCTTAGCTGAATGGATATTATTACGTGAGATCTGATAGAGGATGCTAGCGGATGATAAAAAGCTTTATCAGTCCTCTTTTTTAGGACCATATCTCCAATGTGTACACCCTAATGACATCGAGTAAATCCTCTAGGAGCTTTATAAAGGAATTTACAAAAGCCACGCATGGGACATATTTCTGGCATGTAGGTAGGGGTGGACAAAAAAAAGACCGACCCGAATGGACCGATTGGACCGAACCGGACCGAACCGAAAATTAAGGCTATTTTGAAACCGGTCCGAAAATCGGTTCACAAAACCTAAAAACCGATTAAGCCAGTCCGGTCCGCGGTCCACTATATTAAAAGACCGATTTGGACCGGACCGGACCGATTCCAATATATATATATATATATAATAAAAATAATGTTATTGTGTTTCTTATGTATAGTTTTTGAATTAATGTATATAACTTATGAATTTAATTTGGAACATTTTATATATGTACAAAACATTTTTTTACTTGGGTTAAAAAAACCCATGTAAATATCACTTGGAGTTTAGAGTATTATTTTTTTGTATATATATTTGTGAGAAAAATAGATAAAAATTCATAAAATGTACTTATATATAAAATAGGGTCGGGAGCGAATTTTACCCCGGACCGGACCGAAAAAATCCTGGACCGAATTAGTAGGTTAACCGAATTAATCGGTTCGGTCTCGGTCCAAAAAAATTGAGGACCGAATATTCGGTCCGGTCTAAAAAATAGGCAAAACCCGGACCGGACCGGACCGTGCCCACCCCTACATTTAGGGCAATAAAGGAAGGATACTGATGGCCATAAATGCAGAAGGATAAAGTTTTCTATGTTCGAAGGTGCAATAACTGTTAATTTTTCTCAGCACTAGTACACCATCTAGCCAGTGACCTCGAGTCTCTTACAAGTCCATGGTCGTTCGCCCAGTAGGGACTTGACATCGTTGGCTTGCTACCCCTCACATATGGTAGTAGGAAGTAGCTATTGGTTGGCAGCTACTACTTATCTAAATGGGTTGAATGGTAACCCTCGACAAATATCGAGAAGTGGACATGACCATATTCATATGGAGAATCATTATAATGCATTTTAGCATTCCTCGGATCATCATCTCTAATAACAGAACCTAGTTTGAGACTAGCTTATTCTAAAACTTTTATAATGAGCGTGGTATCCGACATTACTACAGCTCGATCCCATATCCCCAAGGCAATGGGAAGGTGGAGGCTTCAAACAAGACAGTCCTCGATGGGATAAAGAAGTGGCTGGAGAAAGCAAAAGATGAATGGAGAAAGATAAAGGCGCTTGGGTCGATCATCTCCCTCATGTTCTCGGGGAATTTTGCACAATGGCTAAACGATCAATGAGGGAAACACATTTTGCCTTAGCTTACAGAATGGAGGCATTGATCCCACTAAAAATAGGTTCTTCGGCCATAAAATCCACTTTGGTCGACCAAGACCTTAACAACAAAGCAATCAAAGTTGAACTGGACTTAGCTTATGAAAGAATGGAACTGGCACTTATAAAGCTTGCCTCCTACCAGCAGCAGTTGGTTAAGTAATACAATAAGGGTGTTCGGAAGAGAAGATTCAAGGTCAGAGGTTATGTTCTAAAGAAGATCAATAGGTAGTGTCAAAAAACCCTCGAACGGTAAACTCGGCCCCAATTGGTAAGGTCCCTTCAAGATTTTTCTTGATGACAATGGGAGCCTACCATCTGGAGACAATGGAAGGCAGAGAAATTCTCATAGAATGGAATGCAGATAACATCAAGAAATTTTATGTTTAAATATTTGAGTCTTTTACTTTTTAGACTTGGTATTTTCTTATCCCGGTATTTGAATCTCTTCATTCAATTTTAGTGTTTCTTTAAGGGGTTACTTATGACTTCTCACATTTAATAAAGAGGAACAGTTGTTTGAATGACTTATTCTTGATACAAATTTGTAATTATTATCTTCTCTCTAGAAAATATGCTTTAAAGACCAATCAGTAAGGATAGATTGGAGAACGTAAAAAGTTTTGGCAAACAACAAAACATGAACAATGGCTTACTTCTGATGAAAGTCCTACTGAAAACCTTAGGTACCCCGACCAATTAGGTCATCAAGAAAAAATCCTCGCTGGGGAACGACCCACTCACAAACAGATACATTTTTACTTTTTTAGCTTTAGGCCTAAGGTTAAATGTGATGACATCACCTAAAATGTAAGACCAAAAGAACACATACCACACGAGAAGGTAAAAATGTCAGAATTTCCATTAATACTCATAAAGGTGTTATAAGGAAATCGGAAAAGGAAATAATTTATAATGAATTAACCACACGACTGGGGTTGCTCGTCTGTCGAACTACTAACTCCAGTAGGTGGAACATCCAAGGCATATGGGGTGACCGTCACCCTCAGATCCCTAATTTTTATCAGCCTACCAGGACTCATTTTATCTACCAAGTGCTAAGGTGGTGGAGTTCATCATCCCCATAAAGACCATAGTCGCCAAGATATTTTTGGATCAAACTAACGGAATGCATCTATTAGGATCGATGAGGTATCAACCTTAAAATCAGGTTTAGATGCTTCAAGTAGCTCAAGTCATATAGTTTTGAATTCTTAGGAATCTTAGCCACTCCAATGGAGTTAATATAACTGTGATTATACCCAACATCATGAGCATCATTCACCACGGCATCCATATATGTGACAGCCTCATCCAAAACATCCATCCAAACCTGGTGAGGTTGTTTATGGAATTAGTAAGAAAGGCAATCAACTTTCTCATTCGCTTCCTCATCAGCCTGACGATTTCCTCTCTACTGCTAAGAGGAGGATTGACCCCTGGCCTTTTTCATCTTTTCCAGTTCTTACCTCAAATGGGCATTGTCCTTTTTATGAAAGGAAGCACCCATTCATATTTATCGGCCAATTTAGGCTTTCCAAGTCCTTCTAGTTCTGCCCTTAGAGCATTGTTCTCCTTCTCAAGCGACTGTTGACTTCTCTAGTGCCCACTAGATTAGCAAAAAGAACAAAATCCTTATTCAAATATGTTGGTGTCAAGGTGTCCATCTTCTAATAAAAGATGTTACTCTCTAAAGATAAAACCCTAAGCACTAAGCCATTATATTTCTTTTTCATTTTAAAGGACTTGGCATAAAGCTTGGCGTGTTGAAAGCAAACTTAATTAGCATAAGCCAACTCTGCGGCACAATATTTACAGTAAAGTTTGACCAGTCTGAGTGTAACATGTATGATCAATTCGGTGAAATATTACTACAAGGAGTGAGGACTGAAGATAATTGCTATGGGATCATTTCCAGGTCCTATTTTATGGGAAATAATGTTACGGTCTCCTCCATGAACCTTTGTTATCAATAACTAGGTCATGTGAGCTTTAGAGATATTGAAAGATTAGTGAATAAAGACATAGCTCGTGGCTTACCATTGCTTAGGAAACTAACTTCCTCGGTTTGTGGTCCTTGCCAATAAGTAAAATAAATTTGAAGTCCCCTTTGGAAGTTGAATACCATTACCACCTCGCGTGTGTTGGAGTTCATACACATAGATATTATGATTCTTACACATACAAAGAGCATTGGTGGTAAGAGATATATTCTCATGATGGTCGATGACTTTTTTGATATATTCAATCGTGGGGTTTCTTAGAGAAAAGTCTGATGCGGGTGAGTTTCTAACAATCCAAGTGCCGTGTCCTACAAAATCAACACGGTGTTACTATTAATCGTGTGCGCAATGATAATGACACTGAATTTAAAAAAGTCAGAGTGGATAACTATTATGATGGAGTGGGCATCAAACACAAGTTTTCGACCGCTCGTACTCCTTAACAAAATGAGATTGTTGAGAGGAAGAACCGAGCAATTCAAAATATGGCTAAATCCATGCTTCTTGGGAGAAACGTGCCTAGACATTTTTGGGTAGAGCCGATTAATACTGTATGTCATGCGGTGAATACGGTATATCTTCATCCACACATGTTACACATGACATATGAGTTTATGGATAGGGAAGATGCCCAACCTATCATATTTCTGAGTCTTTGGGAGTCCTTGCTACATTTTGAGAGATGGAGAGCATTTAGGAAATTTGACTCTCGAAGCGATGAGGAGACAATTTTAGGATATTCAACGTCGAGTAAGGCTTATAGGTGTTCAACCTTGCAAGATCTAAGGCTATAGAATAAATAAACATCACAATTAGAGACACCGATCCATTTACGTCTATTGATCATAATCTCGAGTGTGAGAAAGATGCACCCCTTGGTGAGGATCTCATCATTCCTTATACTACTCCGGCGGACCTCGCCCTTAATTTAGAGGATCCACCGTCTTGGGTTTGAAATATTTGTGACCCTTTTGCTATATTGGTGATCCCACACTAGGTGTAAATACTCGCGCTCAACTTGAGAATGTGGTTATCTACTTTTTGCTACAGCTCCTTAGTAGAGCCTAAGAATGTGAAAGAAGCACTCAAGGACGATCATTAGATATTTTCTATGTAAGATGAGTTGCTTCAGTTTTATAAGAACGATGTTTAAGAGTTAGTCCCCCAACCTAGCAAGAATAATGTGATTGTTACCACGTGGATTTATAAGAATAATATGTATGAGAATGATACCATAGTTGACAATAAGGATAGGTTGGTTGCTCAAGGTTTCACACAGATTGAGGGTATAGACTTTGATGAGACATGAGCTCATATTATTAGGCTTGAGTTCGTCTGCTTATTAGTCGCCATAGCATGTCATCTACGATTCAAGTTATACAAAATGAATGTTAAGGGTGTCTTCCTTAATGGAATTCTATAGGAGGAAGTGTACGTGGAACAACCAAAGGGGTTTAAAGACCCAAAGCATGCGAAACACATTTTTTATCTTAAGAAGGACTTATATGGTTTGAAGCAAGCACCCGGTGATTGGTACAAGAGGCTCACTTCTTATCTCTTAGCTCATGGATTCAAGAGAGGGGGAGTGGATAAGACGTTGTTTATGAGGAGAGAGAGTGGTGAGATATTGTTTGCCCAAATCTATGTGGATGGCATACTATTTAGATCCACATATTCCCAACACGCTCACACGTTTGAGAAGGAGACGAATAGTAAGTTTGAGATGAGCATGGTAGGTGAGCTTATGTTTTCTTAGGTCTCCAAGTCCATCAACTTAAGAATGGAATTTTTATATCTCAATCCAAATATGCTAGGGACCTAGTGAAGAAATTTAGTTTAGACTCTGCTAAGCACTCATGCACTCCTATGAGTACATCGACTGAGCTTACTAAAATACACTTTAGTCAAGGACGTAGAGAAAACCCTTTATACGAGCATGATATCTAATTTTCTCTACTTAACCGCTAGATATCCCAACATTACCTTTAGCGTTGGAGTTTTTGCGAGTTAACAAGTATCCCCGAAAGAGTCTCACTTGCTCGCACTTAAACGCATCACCAAATACGTGAGTGGCACTCTTTCTTACAGTATTTGGTATTCCTTTGATACCGATGACCATTTGTCTGCTTATTTGGATGCCGATTGGGCTACAGAATTTTTATGGTTGTAGGAGCACCTCGGGTGGATGCTTGTACTTTGGGAGTGCTCTTATCTCTTGGTTGAGCAGGAAGAAAAACTCCATTATGGCGAAGTTCGAGTACATCGTCGCCGATAGTTATTGCATGCAACTTTTATGAATGAAGAAAATATCGGAAGATTATGGGATCACACAAGGCACAATGACTATTTTCCGTGACAATACAAGTGCAATTCATATATCCCGTAATCCAATCCCGCATAATTGCATGAAGCACATTAGAAAACGTGAGCACTTTATTCGTGATCTTGTTGAGGAAAAGATCATACCCTTGAGCTTTGTGATCACCGAACATCTCAATTAGTCGATATTTTCACGAAACCTTTAGATGCACTTAAATTCGAGAATCTTAGGAAGTCTTTGGGTATTTTTCCGTTGATTGAGTTTGGGTATTTTACCTAGTGTAGGGTGATTATCATGGTCATATCATTTGTCCATATTGCTAGATTGTATTTCTCTTGTAGTTTTATGTTTATATATATTTTTATTTTGAAAAATGCAAAAAGATTTTCAGTTTTTAAGAAAAAGTTTGAAAAAGTCCAAAAAGGTATTATTTTTGATAAAAAGTTCTTTGAAAAGGACAAAAAAAAATTTGTATACTCATTTGTCACCTTATATGGATGCGCATTTAAGATGTTTGAGTCATCCATACTTTCCATCCATTCATGTGACTTTTTCATGGTATTTTGAGACATGGCGTCGTTTCTTTATTGTGCTTAATAATGTGTGGCTAGCATTTTATTGTTCATTCATGATCACTTTCTTCATGCTAGACTTTTTAACACCTTTATTAAACACATGCACGTACTTTTCAACATTGTACTTGCTTATCATATGCTGAATACGGTGTTTGTCTCAATAGTGTTTAATAATGAACCAAATGTACTAGAGATAAGTTATGCTTGTAAGAACTATTACCCAAATTTCATTTCCTAGAAAATTTGTTTTACATTAAACAATAGAAAGGGGATACAAAAGAGAACATTCTCTCTCGTCAAAATCCACCATTTTCAAAAAGAGCCTAAAAAGATTAACGACACACAAAAACAGAAGCCAAGGCCATTTTTTATTTCATTGATGTTTCGCTACACATGAGCATTATGATATCTTTAAAAGTTTAACAGTTAATTCTTAAATATATAAAATCAATGGGTTTGCACAACGAACTCTTTTGAAAAACATTAAATAATTTATTATTATTTTGAGAAGCATTTAAATTCATGGCATGTTGTATAAGTCGAGTCAATTTCATTTTATTCAACATTCTTACACCTAAGGTTGAAATTTAGTTATTTCTTTATAAGTATCTCATTGACTTCGTGCGTCTATGTTATGAATGTCTTTATTGATTTGTTCATTAAGAATGTTCACACAATTACATTCTGCTTTCACGATTCGAATATTTTAGTGCTATTTTATGGTGTTATGTATTTTGTACTTGAATCCCTTCTATACTTTTTATACTTGAAAAACTTTGAAATTTTCAAAAATAGTTTTTTTTAAATCCTATTGGAAATCTCATCGCATGCGTTTAATTGATTATATTTGTGGTGTTATTTCTTTTGGATTCACGTGATGCTTAATATTCATGCTTAGTTTCTTACCCTTTGTCTATTACGGACAAAAAGGGGGAGAACAAATTGAAGGGGAGTTTTATTGTTTTATTTTCTTTAAAACTCGTATGCATCATGGTAATTTTTTATCCCATGTATGTAGGTCTCTTTCGCTTTTATTTCAAAGTCTCCAATGTCTTTTCGTTTTGGGGTTTGGGAAGGCATTGATAAAACATTGACATAGGGGATTTAGTTTGGTTCGATTTTTTTTGGTACCGAAATATCCAAAGGGGGAGAATTGTAAGAGCATGCATTTATAATTGCTCATAACTTAGCGTATCCCATTTCAAACTGAACACTAGATCCGCATATGCTTCTACGATCTTTAAAGATGTGTTAGTGACCGAGCAACATTCCGAAGTTCAAGTCGTTGAAACCGTCACGACACAATATGGAGGTATATGGCATTAGGTTTTTTATTTGAATTAATCAAATTTATTTGGGGATGTTTTCTTTTAAAATGAGGCATTTTTAATAAAAGGATTTTAAAATAATTTTTTTTGAGTTCATTAGAACAAAAATCCTACCTCATTAAACGAGGATGATATCTCGTTAGAAATAATTTCTTACGAACTTCAAATAGAGTCTCTCTGTTTGACACAGATCCACCCGTTGGAAGTTCATTGGAAGGCGGTTCAAATGAACTAATCACCGCATTCGAACGAAAGGTATCCTTATTAGAACGAAATAATGGTTTTCGTTCGAACGAAGTCCCATTTTTGTTCGAACGAATCTCGTCGCATCGATTTTTCTGTTTTCTATAAATTGGACTCTTTTGAATAGTATTTCCTAACACTTTTGGCAAAAATGAATTTCTATATTTATTTAAAAAGTTTTCTCCTTTTCTAACATATTCCTTGACCTTCATCTTAGCCCATCGTATAACACACCCTCAAGAAGGGGGGGGGGATACTGCCAGTCTTTCACTATGAGACCGTGGTCCCAAAATTCCTTGTTGGGATCAGGAAGATTCTCAACCACGGCTCTGTTAGAAAACCTCGTCTTCATATAAATGATATTTTCAGTAGTTGTTACCCACTAATAACAATATATAATCTTGGTTATGCTGAGATGGGTCATATGCAATTCATTATTGTGGTTTACCCTATGAACTATCCTCCAGGTATTTAGGGAAACATGTGCTAGAACCACGTCAAAATATTGACAAAAATTTAGAAATAGACGATTTGGGGGAAAAATGACCCCGCACTCTATGATGAAGATCGATGGCAACCAGTGACCGTTAGTAAGAGCACAAAAGTCACGGGGACCATCAACTAACTCCATTTTCACCCATGGAGGGATTTAATTCTTGTTTATAAATTCTTCCAACGAATTTTGATCAACAACATACACCATTTCTAAAGAATCTAAGAAGGGATTAAACAAATAAAGTGGAGAAGAATGAAGTAGATAGAGTTTCGAAGGAAGTTCTTACATTGAAGTGAAGGAAATTACAAGCTCTCCTTTAAAAGGCTATAAAACTAAGGAAAAGACGAGACTTTCGAATGAACTATGAAGTAAGCAAAAGGGTGGGAACTATCACCTTATAAGTTGAAGAGCGTCTTTACAGTTCCCTGAGGGAATGATGATTAAATGTATATAACGGTTAGTCAAAGTACAAATAATTACCGATGGACCCCTGAGATATTTGGCTTTTCAAGTATGTCCGTATTTACAAAACTTCCATTGGGTTGAAAAGGCAAAAGCTCTAATACGCTAACTTGTTAAAGTCGTCAGTTGAACAAGTCACAATAAATCCCAGCGATCTCAAAATTTCCCTGAGCTTTGGGGGCAATTGTGGAAACCAGAATTAACAAAGTCACATGGCCCACACGTGATCAATACGGGCCCATAAGATCAAGCTCATTTAAGAGTCCAATCCACGAAGAAGTCTCATTAGCACATTCTACAAAATGTGTATGCAAGAATGGTCCGAACAAAAAAAAAGTCTATTTTTATGTTTTTTAAAATTTTAAAGATCAAAACTTAAACTGATTAATCTTTGCTATAATGAAAACCATTTTTTATGAAAAGCAAATTTATCCAATATTATCTTTTTAACTTAAAATGTGCATCTAGGTGATAAGAAGATAAAATAAATAAATCCAACACAACACGACGATGTACGAGGAAAACCACAAAGGGAAAAACCACGTACGATCCATCAAAATAGATCACTATGATAAGGCTTTACAAAGACTACATAGTAGATTTACTCATCGACTCGTTACCCTTGTAAGACTTGACGATATTTTATCTTCTACCTCTCCTCCACAGCGAAACGCAGGAGTCCACCCACGCAATCTGCCACAATGCACAAGTCCACGGATTATAACATGAAATCCACCACTTCTTTATCACAACTCCACAAGAATGGAGTTCACATTGTGCAAACAGCAAGCACACAGACCATAACACGAAACACATTCTCTCAAGATGACGAGAAACAAACCTTAGTGCCCAAACGAAAGATCTCAAAACATATGAATATTGAAACTTGGTTTTTTAAATACAAAGGATGAAACTAGGGTTTTAGAACTTTGGTAAATAGGTAAGGAATTAAGTTTTGCCAAAAATTGTTTTAAAAAACTGAGTCCAACTCGCCTATAAATAGTAAAACATGAATTTCGAGGTGACAAACTCGTTAGAATGATATTACATAGTTCGTCGAACGAGAATGAGTTTAAGTTCTAACAAGAACAAATTTCGTTCAAACGAGAATCCTTTTTTGTTCCAACGATCTTCAAATAATCTTCCAATGAGAATTTAGCTACTAGACAGAGAGGCCTCCTTGATGTTGGTTAGATGCATGTTACAACGAGATTCCTAACTCATTCAAATGAGATCCAAAGTCATTCAAACGAAAATGCCTTTTGTTCTAACTAGATTCAAATCTCCTTCTAACGATATCAGAATAAAAAATATTTTTCTTCAAAAAAAACTTTTAAAAACAAACACCCTTAAAAATTACAAGGACCATATTCAAAATGCATTCATACCAGCGAGATCCTCGGTAAACATGAAGACAAACTCAGCATGATAAACACGGCATGATGTGTATCCAACTTTGAAGCTTGGTCTCTACGTCTTCATCAAACATGTCATAGGCTTACAAGATCGACAATAAAAAGCCTAACCTATGACTCAGATGTATTGTCCGAAATTAAGGAAATTACAAACAAATTGACTCAATTGAAAATTTCTCCTTACAAATCTCCCCATTTGGCTATATTTTAGGACAAAACCAAAACAAAAATGCTATGGGTCATCAAGCTCTATAAAAAGACTCAATCCGCATGTTGTAAACTTGCACAAACTTTAACACACATTCAAACGCAAAGAGAATATAGCATGTATAAAATCCGCATAAGAATAAATTTTTAATAATGCCTAAAATAATCTTAACCTAGGTAAGACATATCCCCATAAGATAAACATACCATAATCATAGCTCCCCCTTTTTGTTCAGTATTCGACAAAGCAAGACAGCATAAATATATTCTCCCCCATAAACAAATCTCCCCCTAATATTGTGAACATGTGATACTAAGAGAAATAGGGAGGAAGGACTAAAAATTTACAACGGAATAAAGAGGAATAAACACACAACATCGCAACTTAAGCACAAACAATCCACACGATGATAAAAGAATATCAATATCGATACCAATACCAATACCAATACCAATACCAATATGAATAAGCAATTAAGTGTGATACCAATTTGAAATTACCAATTTTGAGAAGATGAAATTCAATACATAAGAAGTGATACTAATATGATCATATAGCATGCCAAATAAAATCCTAAGATAGAGCATATAGCAAATATTGAATAAATGCAAATTATAGAGACTCAAAACAAATAATACCATAGACAGAATATGCAAAATATACCAATGAAATACCGACACATATATATAGGTATAAACAACCACAAAAACTCGACACAAAAACATATAAGCTTTACACGCTAGCATAGTATCGATGTGTTTAAACTTGTGGAATTGAATGAATGGGATGTGAACTAGAAACAAATAAATTACGTCCCAAACACTCAAATATGTTCATAGAGTTTTATTTGACCGCAAAACTTTATCAAACTAAGACTTCGCCTCAAGTGACAAGATAAAGTGAACTCTATGAACAAACAATCACAAGTGAACTCTATGAACAAAAAAGCACAATGTACACAAGCCTAGAATATTGATGATTCTACAAAGCAATAGTGTCGTGACAAAATAAGCATAACTATAATTCATTGTGGACACATGTTGATCTTTAACTAAACAGCCTTAAAGGATAAACATATATCATTTTTTCTATCCTCTCAAATCATTTGAAGCTAGCACTTTCGAAAGGTCAAACAAGCTAAACTCGTTGGCCTTGGAAATTTTTCTGTTTTCATTGCCTTTAATATTTTCATTGGGCTCTTACTAGTAGTGGCTTTCCCGCAAATGAGGTTTTCTCCTTTCGTAGCCATTTTCCGTGCACACTCATATATTTTTCAATAGAATTCAAACATTCTCATGGGCAATGATTCTTACATTCACAAAGCCCCCATAGCCACAAAATATGTAGATAACAAGATTGATGGGAGAATTTCTCACATAGCTCAAATATATATGTGAAATTAAAATTCAAAAAGCTCGTGAAAGTGTGTGTAGAGGCATATACAAATCTCAGTCCATAAAGCAAATCAAAATCGAAACAACTCCATGTAAGCATGATTAAGAACAATCCACACACTGACTATCATAACCAAATGTCCTAGTCACATGGAAAGCACAAAATGAATTGGAACCAAATACACCAATATGCCACAAAAAATGTGTAAATCTAAAATACACATAAACTAAAAATTGTTTTGAGTTTTTATAAAAAAAATTCAAAAGAAAAAACCAATTTTTGAAAACAAACACTAACTCAAAAGACAAACAAAATCTTTTTGTATTCTTCCATATTAGTCAATAAAAGAAAAATCAAAATACAAAAGATTCAAACAAAATACAACTAGAAAACATATATCATCAAGCACAACTGGTGTATGAAAACATGTGAACACAACCAACTATTAGATATAGCATAGGAAGTATCATATGAAAGAAAACGAGAATCAATAAATCTAATATGTAAAGCCTCCAAATCTGATTTCCTAACCTATGTTGGTGTAACATGATGCATTCGGGTTTTGGGAACCATGGTGACTCTATTTTTAGACATCCTAGGACCATTCTTAAGATCATAGCCTACCTTAATGTGTGCATGTGTAAATACAGCCATGGGTGTTACCGAAGGGTTATCCTTTCCTAACGTTCCTAATGGACTCTCTCTAATTCATGGTCTTGGCTTTCGTAGCAGAAGACTTTTAATCATCGAAGCCAATTCTAAACTTTTCATCTTTAATTTGGACGGTGCCTAATATTTTGTCCAACTTTTCTGACCTAGACTCCAAATCAAATTTGTAACAACTCTAGTCTCTCAATTTCTCCTCTAGCTCAAATATTCTCGACTCGAATAAATGTCTAGACTCCTCAAACTCAAGAGTATCTTTCTTCATAGTGTCCATTAAACCAAGAAGATTATCTCTCTCACCTTCAACATACTCTATCTTCTCTCTAAGAGTCCTCTCACGTATGCTAAGATCTTCAATCAAAATACTATATTTATTCTCTACGGTATGCTCTTTCAACCTAACATCCAACTTGAAGTTAGTCTTCTTCATGTGGAGTTCACTCTCTTCCTCCTCTTTTTCATCGTCGCTCTCATCTGCACTTTCTCGACAATCACTCACTTAGGATCCAAAAACTATGGTCTCGAAAGTGTCATGTATAGAAATATCTTCATGGGAAGATTTTTCATCAAACGTCACATGACTAGCCATGAACGGGGTAAAGTTGCGCTCAATGGGGGAATCAGGTCCCTCTTCTAGATCACTATCACTAAGGGCAACATTATATGCTATAGATTTCTTACCCTCCTTCCTTAGTTTAGTGGGGCACTCAGCTACCCTTTGACCATAACCCTCACAACCATAACATATTTTTGACTCATCGTTCTTAAAGTTATCATTCTGGTTCTTAAAGAAGTGATCGACCTTATTAAGCATATTTTTCTCAAACCTTTTTGCATCTTTTGATTACTTTTGGAATTTGAGAAATTTTGTGAATTTCTTTGCAATCAAGGCCAAATCCCGAACTCGATGTCATATTCATCATCTGAAACATGTGTTTCCTCCTTTCGGGATTTCAAAGCAATGCCCTTATCTTTCTTTTTCTTAGTTTTGGAGGAAAACATATCAAGCTCATAAATTTGTAAGTCACCTACAAGCTATTCAAGTTTCGTAGAATCTAAAGTACCCAAAGAATTAAAAAATGTCACTTTTTAATTAAATCTTCCAGGCATCTTGATTACTTGGTTGTTGGGTATCCTATCTTCCAAGTTAAAAGACGAGTTAACTGTGTCAGATAGTCTAGCGTAAAACTCGTCAAAGGTCTCACTCTCTAACATCTTAATCGTTTCAAACAGAGTAGTGAGATTTTGGAATTTGAAAGCTTTCACAACACTGGTTCTTTCATGCGTGAGTAAGAGTATGTCTCAAGCCTCTTTTGACGTCTCACATATCATTATAGGACTAAACTCCTCTAGGGTGACAGAACAAAATATAATATTTAAACCTCAAGAATCATAACTCGTTAACCTATGATCAACCTTACTCCACGATTCTATGGTTTTAAATGAATTGCATCACCGTATTTGGTGACAGGTAAAGACTAGCCTTTAACTACTGCTAACCAAATTTGGTCATCTATAGCCTTGTGTTCTGATTTCATATGCATTTTTCAGTATACATAGTTCAACCCATCAAAAAATGGGGTTCTAATTCCATCAAAACCACCAAAATTCATGCATAACAATATGGGATCAAAACAAAATAATTTAATGCAACCCATTCTGATACCAATTTGAGAATGTTAAATGTGTATGTAGGCAATAATGGTCCGAGCAAACAAAAATTATATCTTTATATTTTTTTAATTTTAAGGATCAAAACTTAAACAAATTAAACCCAATTAAACTTTTCACCAGTTAAAACCAATTTTGTGTGAAAGGAAGATTTATTAAATTTTATCTTTTTAACCTAAAACTTGCATCTAGGTGATAAGAAGATAAAATAAATAAATCCAACACAACATACCGATGTAGGAGAAAAGCCACAAAGGGAAAAACCTCGGACGTCTCAGCCAAACATATCACTATGACAAGGTTTAACAAAGATTAGATATTATACTTACTCAGCGACTCGTCTCCCTCGTAAGCCTTGACGCTCTTCTATCTTCTACCTTCAATCCATAGTGCAACTTAGGAGTCCACCCATGGAAGTTGCCACGATGAACGAGTCCACGCATGCCTCGGTTTCCACCGATGAGGCGCATGTGATATCCCACCTATTTTAACCACCGATTAGGTGTGCACATTACTTGAGGGGTGAGCAATATCTCAAGAGAGTGCGACACCAGCTTAAATATGGAAAGTGTTCATGCATATTTTAAATTGTTGCATTTTAATTACTTGCTACATATTTTCAAAAGGTTTTCTTAGGCTCTGACCCGTGTCAAAATATTTTCCAAAATAATTTTAGGTGTCCAGACACAGGGACGCCTAGCTTGATCATTATTCTAGGCGTGCATAGCTACAACATTGTGGAGGCTTGCAGGACCTTGAGTAGATGACTCAGTTATTCATTCCTAGACTAAGATGCAGATTCAGTAGTTTTATTTGGGCATTTTTCCCTTTTAGTTGATACATTTGAGTTTTATTTATCACACGATGCACTTGGATTTATTTTTTTGCTCTAGACTTATGGTCTGGATTTTAGTTTAGGAACCGATGGTTTATTTAGTATCTTTATTTATTTATATATTTGTCGTGTGATTATTAAGATTATTATAGTGTGGATGGTTTGGATATTTTGTTTATTTTTCCAAAGTTGTTAAACTAATGAAAAGATAAATTTTGGCACCGGCTTAATTTAACATAAGTGATTAGTAATTTAAAAAGTTTTCAACAGTGATGCTAAGAATGAACCAAATGAGACCAACGTATATTTTGATAAAGGATTGATCACCCATTATTAAAATAGGTGGGGTGTCTCACCATGGCAGTCATAGCGGTCTTAACAGTCTGTGCCACGATAGCAAATTTTAGCTTGCATTAATATAACAATATGTGAAATAAATAAAATAACCAAACCATCCACACAATATAATAGTATGAATCAAACATACGATGAATACATGAATAAATAATACCGAATAAGCCATTGATTCTCAAAATAAAATCCAACTACAAGTCTAAAGTAATAAAGTGAATCCAAACATAGTCTGACAAATGAATGAATAACTGTAATACTAAATCATCTAAAGGGGTAACATGCCCAAATGAAATACTGAAAAGTAAATCCTACTCTAGGAATGAATAACTGAAGCTTCTAAGCAAACTCCTGCAAGCCTCCATAAATGCTGCAGCTACGCAACCCTTCAATGATTCATCAAGTTGGGCGTCCCTGTGGCTAGACACCTAAAATATTTTAGAAAATAGATTTGACAAGGTTCAGATCCCAAAACCTTTTGAAAATATTTTGCAAGTATTTAAATCACAATTTAAAACAGTTATTAGATACACACGTTAGTTCCACATACACTCCCTTGAGTTCCTCACCTCTCATTTAAAGTTCACAGCTAACGAATCTTACCTAGCTATGCTATCCAGCCTAACTAGACCACGTATCTAACTAACCACAAAAGATTTAGCTCATCGGTACCGCCCATACGATACGTTATTGTACTTCCAATGATTAATATTAATCGCATATTATTTTTGAATCATTTATTTAAGTTTCTCTACTTAAATTTCATTTAGATATACACAATTTATTAGTTCTACCATCACACTTAAGTAGGTTAATTACACTTGTATATATTTATCACACTTATAATATATACAACTATAGAATCCCGCGTAATGACCACCGTGATGCAGGCATACTCTGCTATCATGTCCATTTACCTCTCCTACTAATCAAGGACTATCGGTTCGAAATGTCTACTAGAACCCTAAATTAATTAACACAGAATGGAGGCGAACATAGTTCTAAGCCTTTGGGATGCGCACATACCTAATGTACCCAAATGACCTGCCACTCCCACTAATATACAACACATAGTGAGCCCCCCTAAGGTCTATGTTCTGGGGCAAACATCTAGACCTCTCTGAAATCGTCAAGGTGGGATCGCCCTCTGTGCGGAACCTCCCATGATAATAGGCAGCGTAGGTATGTTCACACACATAATCAATCACGTAGTAGGTATTCACAAAACCTATCTTTATACAACTATCCAGTATAGGTATACACACAACCCATAATCATAGTCCATATGTATTATATATCTCTCGAATACTCGCCGTACTATCAATTTACAAATTACAACTTCTTATCGTATTTTCCCGAGCATTATTCTCTACCAAAAGGGTACTAGGTACCCCTTAAGTTATTTCAGAAGTTATAACATCTCTCTACTTCTAGTCTGATCTTAGGTTCACTCCACTGTCTCTGACCCGTTTAATTCTCGCGATATCATTAAGTTTCAAGTTATGACCGATAGGTTCTAGCCTTAATTTTCTCATTTTGCTAAACCTAAACTCCATCATAGGTCTACTGGAATTCACTATGTCCCTCACAATATTTTAAGACTAGCCTAAAATTCTCTTGATTAATTATTCACAAATTTGGGGCATAAACAAAAGAAATTGGGCAAATCTGGGTAACTGAATCGATTCGGTGAAGAGATTGAATCGATTCGCTTTTTGAGCCGAATCGGTTTCGAAATGGTTCAGGTTGTCTCCTTCGTTACGCTGTTACGTTTTTCACCATTTTCTTCCAAAATAAACACTAGAACTCATACTAAAACTCCCATGCAATCGAACCCAAAATTAAACATGAGTATATACACAATTTTCAATGAACTTCCATAACTAAAACATAATTAAATCCCTATCTAACAAGATTAAATCTTTAATTGGTTCATGCAAATCTTAGAGTCTCTTTTCATGCATGTTCGTCACCAAACCCATAATTTGATCTCCCTTATCATCCCAAAAATCATATTTTGAATCATTCACACCCAGAATCAAATCTTCAAATATAATTTCTAATCATTGACATGAATTAAGCCTAAAATTTTATCTCAAAATCATGTGTTTTTTCTGGATTAAATCAATTTCCACCATGGGTATTATAACTAATTAAAAACATGAAAGATAAACACTTGCCTTTACACTAGCAGGTCTGATTTCATTTTTGTGTGATGAAGATGTTCGTCCCATGCTTCCGATCACAACTCCGGAAACTTTGGTGAAGAGAAAAGATGTTGAACCTCCAAGAACTCTATTTTTTTCGATCTTGTGGCCTCCTCTATCAAGATTGTTGTAACCCTAGACCCACACCTAAATGGGCTGATATACTTCTTTAATTTTTGGATTTCTCTCTACCCTAAACTCCCGAATGACCAAAACGCCATCTCGTGGTGCCGATTTGGTTTAAAATCGCCCCAAGACCCAACCTATACGCTCGGGTATACTATTCCAAATATTTTGACACATTCGGAATCGATTGTGACCTCAAAATTACAATCTGGGTCACTCTACGATAATTTCCTCTCTCGAACTCATATAGTCTACAGGTGACTCCCGGTTGAGATATAATATTGTCACGTCACTATCACTCGTTATGATGCGAAATAATAAATCACTATTCACTTAATAATTATATTCAATAATCATTAATCATTTTCTCTCCGATTAATATTTTAATCAACACGTAATGTTTAATCCATTAAATTATGTCACTCGTGTAGTTTAAAATTAACCGAATTAATTAAACTTTAAATACTCAGAAACACGGAGTGTTAAATACTTCCCCCTTACAAAGGAATTTTTCCCTCAAAATTAGGACGTACCTGCGGTGAATAACTCTGGATACTTCTCACAATCCTCTCGCTACCACGTTGACTCATCAATATAGTGGTGCCCTCACTTACCTCTAACAAAGGGTACCAACTTATATCACAGTTTACGCTCACCATGATCAAGTATCGCCATATGTCTCTCCTCGTACGAGATATCTGTCTTCAAGTCGATCTCCTCTAATGGGGCATGCCAAAAGGCCCTCTCACTCCTCTGGTACCTCTTCAGCAATGACACGTGGAACACATCGTGATTTCGCTAAAGGTGCTCCGATAGTTCTAGCTTATATGTTCTGGTCCCACCCTCTCAATGATCGAAAATGGTCCCACATATCACGGTGCTACCTTCACCTTCTTATCGAACCTCATAACCCCCTTCATAGGAGACAACCCCACCAACACCTGGTCACCAGGCTCAAGCTCTATGTGCCTCCAGTATGCATCGGCGTTACTCTTCTGCCCGTCTTGAGCAGTACAGATGCGCTCTCGAATTAGCTCAATCTTGGCAGTGGTGTCCAGAATCATCTCTGGTCCCAATAACTTGTTGTCCCCCACCTCTAATCAATAAGTGGGCAAACGATAAGGCCGATCGTACAGTGCCTCAAATGGTGCCATGTTGATGGTGAACTGATAGGAGTTATGTTATACAAACTCTACCAAAGGAAGATACTACACCCATCCACCCTTGAAGTCAAGTATGCACATCCTCAGCATATCCTCAAGCATCTGATTAACTCACTCTGTTTGCCCATTTGTCTATGGATGGTACATTGTACTCAACCGTAAATATGTGCCCATGGCCTCCTGAAATCTCTGGCATTAGGGGGACACAAAAATCTTGTTCGGATCCGACACAATATTAATTGGAACCCCATGTAGCCGCACTATCTCAGTAATGAACAACTGCGCATACTTCCTTGTCTCAAAATCCGTACGAACTGAAAGAAAATAGGCCACCTTAGTTAACTGATACACTATAACCCATTTGGAGTCGTGACCTCGCTACGATCTCGGTATCCTAGTAATGAAATCTATGGAGATACTCTCTAACTTCCACACTGGAATCTCGAGTGGCTACAACATCCCTGTCGTTATCTGGTGGTCTACCTTTACTAGCTAGAAGGTAGAACACTTTGAGACAAACTTCTTTATGTACCGCTTCATCCCCGACCACCAATACTGCCTACGCATATCATGATACATCTTATCCCCATCGGGATCTACTATAAACCTGGACTCGTGAGACTCTAACATCACTCCATGTCTCAAATCTGCATCCTCTGGAACCACGAGTCCCCTATTAAAGCGCAAACCTCCCTCTAAAATGACCACAAAAGACTCCATCCCATCAGCTAACAACTAGCGAACTCTGTCCTGGAAATACTAATCCCATGTCTGAGCTTTCATAACCCCCATAACAATCTCGAACGTGATGGCTAATACGAACATACAGTACCGGGCTATCTCATCGTCGTGTCGAAGCTCTCTCTACTTCGCCTTCCAAACCTCTATTATCTCCCCAGCAGGTCGTCAACTCAATGCCTCTGCAACCACGTTAGCCTTCCCAGGATGATATTGAATATCAAACTGGTAATCCTTCACGAACTCCAACCATTTCCTCTACCTCACGTTTAGATCCTTCTGCATGAATAGATACTGATGTGATTTATGGTCCCTGAAAAAAGTAGACTTCTCCCCTAAAAGATAGTGCCTCTAAATCCTCAAGGCAAACACAACCGCAGCTAACTCCAGGTCATGCGTGGGGTAATTCCTTTCATGGGGCTTAAGCTTACGAGATGCATAAGTTATAGCCCTCTCCTCCTGCAGTAGTAAACCCCCAAGTCCCTGCAAGGATGCATCTGTCTAGACATGGTACTCCACTCCTCCCCTCGATAGTGCAAGTATAGGTGCTGAGGTCAATTTGCCCTTTAGCTCATTGAAAGCAAACTGACAATGGTCATCCTAAACAAATGGAACCCCCTAGCAAGTCAGATTCATCAACGAACTCGTAAGTTTTGAGAAACCTCGAATGAATTGCCTATAGTATCCGGCCAGCCCTAGAAAACAACAAACCTCGATCGGTGTCGTGGGCTAACCCCACTCCCTCACTGCCTATACCTTACTCGGATCGATCGCAATAACCCTATTAGACACAATATGGCCCATAAAATGCACCTTCCAAAGCAAAAACCCACACTTCTCAAATTTTGTGTATAACTGGTGATCCCGTAGTGTTTGTAAAACCATTCGTAGATTCTCAGCATGCGCATCCTCACAACGAAAGTAAACCAGAATATCGTCAATGAACACAATCAATAACTGGTCAAGGAACTCTCTAAAACTCGGTTCATCTGATCCATGAACATTGAAGGAGCATTGGTGAGCCCAAATGGCATCACCCTAAACTCGTATGACTCATATCGTGTCAGAAAAGCAGTCTTAAGAACATCCTCCTCTCTGACACGCAGCTGATGATAACTCGACCCCAAATCTATCTTGGAGAAGTAAGTTACTTCCCTCAGCTGGTCGAACAAATCATCGATCCGGGGCAGTGGGTACTTATTTTGGATCGTGACCTTATTCAACTCCCTATAATCGATACACAATCGAAGTGATCCATCCCTCTTCTTGATGAACAACACCAGCGCACCCCACGGTGATGTACTCCGTCTGATGAAACCCTACCCCAGGAGATGCTGAATATGCTCCTTTAACTCCCCCATCTTGGATGGGGCCATGCGATAAGGCCCTCAAGCGATAGGCATTGTACCTAGCGTTAGATCAATAACGAACTCAATTTCTAGACTAGGCGGTAGCCCGGGTATCTCCTGGAATACGTGTTAAGCCCGCGGAAGCCCCTAAATTTTAAATTCTTAAAATTAATGTGATGGTTCAATTAAATTCCCAACTAAAATTTCAATTCAAATTTTAAACAAAAACAAACTTCAAATTTTAATTTCTTCAAAATTAAAATTAAGTTAAACTAAAAGTGAAATTAAAGTATTCCAACAAATTAATTTCCACTTAAGCAAAAATAAATCAACCCAAGTCCTAAAATTTGCCTAACAATGATTTATTCTAATTTTCAATATAGGCCAAACCAAATTTTATTAAATTAAATTCTCGACATGAATTAAATTAAACTTACCCAAATTATCCAAACTTAAATTAGCACCAAACATGAATTTAGTGTAACCCGCTCTGATACCACTTGTTGGGCCCGCGGAAGCCCCCAAATTTTAAATTCTTAACATTAATGTGATGGTTCAATTAAATTCCCAACTAAAATTTCAATTCAAATTTTAAACAAAAACAAACTTCAAATTTTGATTTCTTCAAAATTAAAATTAAGTTAAACTAAAAGTGAAATTAAACTACACAAACAAATTAATTTCCACTTAAGCAAAATTAATTCAACCCAAGTCCTAAAATTTGCCTAATAATGATTTATTCTAATTTTCAGTATAGGCCAAACCAAATTTTATCAAATCAAATTCTGGACATGAATTAAATTAAACTTACCCAAATTATCCAAACTTAAATTAGCACCAAATTAAACAAGTGTGATTATTAAACCAATTTTTATCTTGTTTATCCCAGCATGCATCTATGGTGATTTTTTCAGGATAAAAATAAACTCAATCACACAATGCCGCGATGTACGAGAAAACCCACAACGGGAAAAACCTTAGACGGACCTGCCTAACAAATCCACTAGGTACGGTATGTTTACAAAGACTACGACAAGAATACTTACAGCACTCGACTCTTTCAAGCCCCTGACGCTTCCTTGGCTCTTCAGCATCTGCCTTGTAGATATCTCCGGAATTAAGCCAAAACTACATATAGACTCAATTGGAAATTAAAAATCCTAAAAATACCAATTTTAAAAGTCTTCTTCAATAGGATGGTTCAAAAAGTAATTCCAAATTTTGAACTACTTTCCAAAATAACCAATTTTTAATTTCTTTACAATTAAAATAGGATTAAACTAAATAAATATTTGAAATTCAATTAAACATGAATTAATTCAATTCAAGGTCTAAATATGGCCAAATAAAACAAACATGAATTTAGCCAAATTTCCAATATTGAATTAAATAAAATTACCCAAATATTAATTGGAATCAAATTAAACTTTATTGTGATTAAAACCAAATTTTATCTTGATTAACCTAGCATGCATCTATGGTGATTTTTGAAAGATAAAAATAAACTCAATCACACTACGCCGCAATGTACGAGGAAAACCCACAACGAAAAAAATCTCGAACGGCCCTGCCTATCAAATTCACTAGGTGCGGTATGTTTACAAAGACTACGACAAGAAGACTTACAACACTCGACTCGGCTTCTTCAAGCCCCTGACGCTTCCTTTGCTCTTCAACCTCTACCTTGTAGATAACTCCAGAGTCCACCAGAATCTTGGAGTCCAGAAATGGAGGCATAACAACTGTCAACCACACATGGTGCCTTTCACCATGTGAGAACGTGCAGCAAACTTTTCTCCTTTTTGGCGTAGAGAAGAACCCAAACTGTCTTGTTTATAGGTAGAGAAGAAAAATCGGTGACAAACACTCTCCAAGAATATATATATATATATATATATATATATATATATATATATATATATATATATATATATATATATGTGTGTGTGTGTGTGTGTGTGTGTGTGTGTGTGTGTGTGTGTGTGTGTGTGTGTGTGTGGAAACTTGAATTTAAACAAATATTGGGTGTAAAACTTGGTTTTGTTCTTAAGATAATCAATTTGATAAACAAACACCAAGGAGACTTTTTGTGAAAAGTATTTTTCTCTCAAAGAGCCTTAGGAGGTTCTGAAAAGTCTTATAAAAAAATTAGTTCCCGCATTTTTTAATCAGGTAAAAGAGGTGGGAAACGAAATGGCCAAGTGGGAAGTTATTAAAAAAAATTGTCAGAAAACTGCCCAGGTCGTTCGAACGAGTTTAAGAACAAAACATCGAACGAGAATTCAGAGTGTAAGGGGAAAAACTCGTTTGATATCTCATTTGAATGACTTCGTTCGAACGAGTTTCTAACGATAATTCAGAACAAAGTGGATTAAACTCATTCGAAAACTCGTTCGAACGACAATTCGAATGAAAATTCAGAAAATTTTAATTCTTCATTTCTAAGCCCAAAGACTTTTGAAAAAAGTTCTAAAGAGATTTTGTGAATATAAAAGTTCATAAAAAGTATTTTTTGAAATACACCCAATAATATTTTCCAAGCTCCTATATAAATATAAAACGCATTCATACCTTTGGAGACTTGGAATCCTCAAATGTTGATGACGTGAAACATGTGACACAAAACTCGACAATGATAAAACTATAAATCTGGGCCGCTACGTCTTCAACTTCTTCAAACGTCATAGGCTTAATAAGAACAAATATTTATCCTATAATTCAAATGGTTTTGTCCTGAATTAAGCCAAAACATCATATGGACTTAATTGGAAATTTGTGTCCTTACAATATGTCCTCAAACTCCCTCACCACTGGAATCGAGTCTAAAGAAACAACCACCTCATGTGACGTATCCTCCTGAATGTAATACAGATGTGTGCTCGACCCTCCCTAAGGAACAGGCATCGCCATAAGGAAAATCTCCTGCTCGGGAATAAAGAACACAATAGTCCTCCTGAAACAATCGACCATCTCCCAGTATCTAGCTAACCAATCCATACCCAAAATGACATCATACCCCTCCATATCGAACACTAGATGGTCGGCGGCTAAACATAATCTCCCCAAATCTATATCCACACCCCTACGGATCGAGTGTATAAGAGACCCACTACCTAAAAGTGACTCTACACACATGAGGAGACTACCGGCTATCTCTAGTAGATCGGCAGCTCGTGAAAATCTAGTCACTGTGAAAGAGTGTGATCCCCGGTATCAAATAAAATCCTGCCCTCAAGCTCATGAATAGGAAACGTACACTCTACTATCGATGGTGCCTATGGGGCTTGCTGTATGACTGCATCTCGGACGTTATAGACACGTCTGTACTATAACTGCCCCTACTGCGGTGGGGCTAGTGGTGCCGGTGTTGCTGGTGGTAACAACGCATGTTGCCCCTGCTGGGCATCTTACTGTTGTGGCGCTTTATCCTGCTGCAGACAGTCTTTGCTCTTATGAACCATCTGTCCACAAGAAAAACAATGCCCCAAAAATTTTCTCTACCTCTGGCCCTGTCGAGGCTACCCCTACTGCTGGCCCTGGTGGCCTTAACCCTACTGGCCTCCCCCATTGTTCCCTTGGCCCTGGAGGCCTGAGGATCATGTTTTTATTGCTGCTGAGGGCCCTACTGGACCTGCCTAAAACCTCCATCGGGTCGGTAACCCCCAAATTTAAAGCTCTTGGCAAAATCCCCCTGTCGAGGATCCTGCCCCTGTTGTCTACCTGTCTGCTGCTTCGGTGCCCCACTAGCACCGTTTCCACCTGCCTTTCCCAGTTAGCTAGGCTCACTCCCCCTCTTTCTTCCCTTCAGATGGAAATGATGATCCTATCAATGTAGAAATGTGACATTGACGACATCTGTATAAGTCACCAATGCAGGGTTAGCTATCAAGTGTTGTCTGATCCTCCGGGCTAGCCCATTCATAAATCTCAGCTTCTTCTTATCTTCACTGTTCACCTCGTCTAGAAAAAAATTAGTCAAATGCGTGAACTCCTCCTCATACTCAGCAACATAACGATGTCCCTAAACCACCTCACTGAACCTCTTTCGCGTCTTTGTCTTAATGGCTGGCAAAAAGCACTTGCGGTCAAACCGCACCCAAAACTCAACAAGGGACATAGTGTCCCTCTCCTCGGCAGTGGTAATGGACTCCCACCATTTTAAAGTTGCCCCGACCAATCTAAATGTGGCCAACATCTACTTCTGCACGTCTCTACAATCAATCATGCACAGGTGGTGCTAAATATCTTTCTTCCACTGCAATGCTAAAATTACGTCTGAGCTGCCCTGAAACTCGGGTGGGTAGCACTTCTAATATGCCACCCTCACTCTCTGTTAATTTGAGGGCTTTGGGTGGCCCTAGACAACTGGTGTCACTGGCTGTTGTGCCTATTGTGCCTGAGGAAAGTGGAGATCCATGTGTAACACCCCATATTTTTTAGTAATAAATATTTAATTAATTCAGTTGTTCTAAATTACATGTGTGAACACGTAATTTATTTGAATTAATTATTATGTGTTTATTAAAATATTAATCGAGATAGATAATCGTTTATATTTATGTAATATAATTACTAAGTGAATAGTACATGATTATTTTACATCATAGCGAGGGGTAGTGACGTGGCAGTATTTTAACTCAACTGGGAGTCGCGTGTAGACTATATGGGGTCGAGATAAGTAATTATTACAGGATGACTCAGATGGCGATTTCGAGGTCACGATTGGTACCTGAAGGGTCGAGATAGTCAAAGTAGTGTACCCAGGGTAGTAATTGGGTCCCAGGGCCTTTTCAGATATAATCGGGCCCACACGGGGGATTCAGGTCATTTGGGCATGGCCCGTTAGCCTAATTTCAGGATTATAGTTATTTAACCTAAATTAGAGAGCTTGGAGAAGAATCTAAACACAATTAAAACCCTAGAATTTGAGATAGGGAAGAAGGAAGAAAAGGTAGAAGCCTTATGAGTCAAAATCAAAGGGATTGAAGAATTTGAGCCCCGAATTCGTCCTCTACAACGTGTTATTAGACTCTACGAATCTAGAAAGGCAAGTAATTAACTTGCTTCTAATTTTAATTGCAAAAACTCATATTCGTATCATGGTAGGTGTAGACAAATCCGTTTTTGGTAGGGTTGTCACATGTTAAAAGGGGTTTGGGGGGATTTAAGCATCAAATGTGAAATTGATGTGTACTTGATGATGAGATACTATCATAGGTTGTTGGAATTTGAATGAGAGTCGAAACCAAGTGACTAATTTCATTTTATTTGAATTAGAAGATCGAATTGAATGAGGTATTTGAATAAAGGTGAGAAAATCCAATTCGTAGATTAATTGATTAAAGTTGAAATTATTGATGTTTAATGATGTCTAAGGCGATTAGAGACTAATTAAAGTATGTGCTAAATGTTGGGTATACGTACTTTGTGATAAGCACCCAAAACTGTACACTTTATACCCCGAATAGACATATTTTAGTTGCTAATTCTCGACAATTTGGATCTTATGCGTCAAAATGTCCAATATACAGGCTTAATTGCAGTTGCAGTGTCAAAAGCTATATTTCGAGGCAATTTACAATTAAAATGGAGTTAATTCCCTCCCCCGTAGCCCTACCCGAGTCTAAACCTACCCCGTACCCCATGTGTGTTTTGTTTGTGCATTTTTATATTTTTTTAGATTTTTAGTTAGAGTCGTTTTATTTTTAGGTTTTATTTTAGAATTATTTAGAATTTCTAGATCTTATTTTCTATTTTAATATTTTATTTTTATTAGTATAATTTTATTTTATTTTATTTTATTTTGATTAGTTTTTAGTTTTTTTTATTAGGATTAGACTTTTTAGGATTTCATTTATTTTTTAGTTTTATTAGATTTTACTTTTTTTTTAGGATTTTAGTTTTTAGTTTAACAAATTTTTATTTTTTATTTTTATTTCTTTTTAGTTTCATTTACAATTGAGTTTGTCTCTATCTTACCCCCTTGATGTGGATTGATACCCTTACTTACCTCTACACTTGAGTTTGATATTATTTTGTAGGTAATTTGAGAATTTTGACTAGAGGAGCTTTTCAAGCAACGACGAAAAAATATACAACGAAAAGTTCACTTTATCAAATGGCGTCGTTGCCATTCTTGGGAGCGTGAAGCACTCGGAGCGGATTTCAACTTGTAGTTCATTTATTTTTTGCACTTTATTTATTTATTTTTTTGTACCATTTTTATATTTTTAGAAGGCTTGTATTAGGATTTTTATCCTTGGCTTGTATTGCGGTGCTTTGAGACACCAAATTATTTTTCATTTTAATTTGTAATAATTAATATCAAAGTCAAGCGTGATAGGGAAACCGGACATGGTAAAGAGAGGGTGTCCAAAGGCGAGGATTTAGAAGCCTCCCTACCTTGGGTTGGTAGGACTCCCAGGGATGACTGAGATAGGCGTGATCTCCCCCCGGTCGACTCAAATTTTTTAGCACCCCACGGCTTAATAACCGTGGGAGGTATATTTCCCAAACCCTCGTGCCTCTCCTGTTAGCGAGTCAATTCTTTTGTGTGCTTTGTGTGCTCTTGATTTTATTCTCGCATTTATTTTCGAATGGTGTGATGAATTAATTGACTAAGACCTACACCCGGTCACTCACGAGAAGGGATTTCATCACCCGACTCACTCGCTTATCAATTGTGTGCTACCCTAGCCATCACTAAATTTAAAATCAATTAACTAGGCATCCCACTAGGAGAACATTTTTGCAACGGTGATCACTCAGATTTTCGTGATTTTTTTTATCACCCGCAGACTTAATTAAAATTTGACTACCCCTTTCACTAAATTTTGAAGATAAAAATTGGCTATGTGCTAGTTAGGAAATTTTTTTGACTTGTGTGTGTGTCCAATTCATTTTTCGATAGTCGGTTTTAGTTGGTTCGTCCAAATCAAGAGTCCATATTTTTCCCCACCTTTTCTTCCAAAAAATTCAAAAATATTTTCTTTCATTTTTATTAAAAAATAAAATAAAAAACAAAAATATTTTCTTTCTTTCATTTTCGAAAAATCCAAAAATATTTTTTTTCCTTTTGAAAAAATTTAAAAATCAAAAAAATATTTCTCTCCACATGGCCAAAGAACCTCCCTTACGGGACTACTTTGGTCATCTCTCATTAACACGCGACACATGTGAGAGTGATCCTAAGCCATCTCTTTATGATATTCTTATTGGTCACCGCTCTCTCACGAGTAGCGTAGCTACTATTGACCCGTCCATGCACGCACCTCATTTTCCATCACCCTCGGTGTCATGTGTCGACGTGTCTCATCCTTTGTTGTGCACCCATTGTTATTATGCCGATCACATGTCCCATGAGTGCCCATCAGAACCCGCCATGGAACATGTGTATCCATATGACACTGTTCCGGAACCCACCTCGGCCCATTGTCATGATATACCCAATTTCGAGTGGTGTGAGTATCCAAGTTATTCATGGAGGCCTGATCAACCTTTCACGCAATACGAATCCCAACCCGATGTTGTGGATCCTCACTCGTTCCAACAGTCGTCATGGAAACCTTGTGCACCCGTTCACGATCAGTTCCCTCACTATGCACCCCATGAGTATCAACCAATTGTCCATCACGAAAGCGATTCTTTCGTGTATGATGACCTTGTCCCCACTCCACACACTTCAATTGTGTATTCTCCGTATAGCCATGATAGTAGCGAGTTGTGTGCACCTCGACCACCACCACCACCTTTCACTCCACCACCATCATCCACCTCCTCTCTCGAATGCCTCTTGCAACAATTTATCATCAAGCAAGAGCAAGCCATTCAAATTCAAACTCAAGATCTCCAAAGGCTTGAACAACGATTAAATGAATTGGAGTGTGCGAGAGATTCGGACATTCTCATGGATCCACCCATTGTTGCACCCGAGTGTGATGATGATGTGTCCTCTTGTGACACAGATTTTGAGTGTGACTAACCCTCTCACCTCGAGAATTTCAAAGTTGATACCATTCCATGGTCCGGGCCCCAAGTCGACAATTATGTTGACTTACCTTTCATTAGTGAGACTGATCAAATCCCACCATGTCCACCTGAACCCCACTTTGAGAATCATATTCCTGTTCCCGCAGAATCCAAAAAAATGCCCGAGTCTACACCTATCGAGCTTCACCCTTGTGTTACCAAGGAACCACTTCATTTTAGGTTAGCTCCGGCTGTGAGTGCTCACCATTTTCCTGAGATAGAATCCGTGATAGTTCCTACCTATCCGGATTTGGATCCTATTCCACCATGCATGGCTCCTTTTGAGCCCATTATTTCTAGTGATTCCTTTATCTCCGATCTTGGTGCCTCGTTTGAACCAACGACCTCATTCATCAGCAATATTCTTGTGGAGAAGCTCACCACTCCATCTTTAGATACCACACTTCCTCCTGCTAGTGTCTTTGAGGATCACTCCGTGCATCGTGAGGAGTGTGTGTCTCCCACTCTTGAGTTGGATCATCTCCCCCCACCATTTATCCCACCCAACCCACGGTTCGAAACCCAACTCCGACACCTCCGTTGTGAAACCCGCAAACCCTCAGCCAGCCTCCACCCAAACCCGATCGCCATCTCTGAAAACCTCAAACCCGATTTGAGGCCAAAACCCAAGACCATAAACCCATTTCACTTCCAAGCCAAACTAAAATCGTGACCTGCCAAATGCCAACCAAAAAAATACAAATGCAACTAAACCCACCTATCCCCTTATACCCAAAATGCCCCCCAACTACCAATTTTAAACCATTTCCAAAAATAACCCTTAACTAAATCTGATTTGTTTTATTCCAATCCCCTCACCCACATGACCTCACACTCCTCTAACCATTTCCATACACACTCAAGCCAATTCCCAAAAATACCCCTTAGCCCCATGTGTGCCATGCATCTATTATAAAATAAGACTCAAGACCCCATTTGAGGGGGAGACTTTTATCATATCAATTTTAGAGAGAGAAATACCATTTTAGTGTAGGTTTTTAGATTAGAATTTTTATTTTATTTTTGTATATAGTGAGGGAAAATAAATTGTAGTGAGAATTAATTTGAGTAAAGTTTGTGATGTAATTTTGTTTGGATCATTCAAATTGAGGGATGTTGATTTCAACTCAATGAATTGAAGTTCAATTAAGCATCAAGAGATTGGGTTTGATTGCTCTTTTCTCTTCTCATTTATTTTATGCCTTTGATTATTAATTTGTCAAATTTCATACCATGTTAGGCTAAATCCCCTTTCAAGGGGTGGGGGGAAATGCTTATTTGATGTTATTTTAGTTTAATTAGTTTGATTACTTGAAAATTCCCTTTGAATAATAATTTTGATCCCTCGCCCTTAAATTTACGCCTCGAGAGAGGGTAAACGATTTTCGAGAGAAAATCGAAATTCTAGTTATAGTACCCATTTTAGATTCGAACTAGAGATAGGGGTTTCTTAAGTGGGGTATTATTACTTGAATTTCAACTCTAAATTTATTTTCTAAGATTTACATAAATTTTAATTGATCGATCCTAGCAGGTGATTAATTAAAAGGAGTGTAGATCTATTTTCTAGAGTTGTGGGGTGTTAAACTTAATTTTCTAAAATGTTACTATTAAAATTACATTTGCAACGAGATTGATTTGTAAGTTTGATATTAATTTGGGAGAATTCAATTAATTCAATTAATTAATTAGAATAGCTAAAATTTGTGGTGTAATCCCATTCCTTGATTGTTCTCACAATTATTTACCTCATTTATCTCTTATTTTTGTGTTAGACTTTATTTTTCATTTTAGTCACTTTTTAGTTTGTAATTTGATCTTCCATATAGTTTAGTGTCACCCAATTGTTTTAATATTAAAAAAATCTAAAAAAATTGGAAAAAATGAAAAAGTACAAAAAGAAAATAAAAATTGAATTACAATTGAGTTTGTCTCTAGCTTACCCCCTAGATGTGGATTGATACCCTTACTTACCTCTACACTTGAGTTTGTTATATTCTGTAGGTAATTTGAGGATTTTGATTAGAGGAGCTTTTCAAGCCACGACGAAAAACAACACGCAAAAAGCAACTTTATCACTTTGGTTAAGGTTTAGGTTGGATTTATGGAGCTTTGATGTATAACAATGGAGGAAAACGATGTCGGGGAAGAAGCTGGCTCGTCCAGGCATCGATCGGTCGATCGAATCCATCGATCGATCGATGGTAACTGGCTTTAGGAAATTTTGCCCATTTAAATTCTGGGCTTAAATTTCTTCAGGGGTTTGTTCTATATATATACTTATTTATATAGTGGAAAATAAATAGGGGACTATTTCCTAGTGATTATGGGTGGATATAATTGGGCTTAGGAAAGTGAGAAATGTGTGGCACATAAATAATGAATTGAGTGAAATAAATTCAAATGGTTATATACGGGCCGATTGGGTGAGTCTAGTTATCTTGGCAAGTGAAGCTACGCGAATTTATTTAATGGATGCGAAATTAAATAAAGTAAGAGTCGAGAAAATAGACTCGGGTATTATAGGCTAGTGCTACGGGAGTTAGACATGGGTTAGCCGAATTTAATTTAATTATATATATACGGAGTTAGTGATAATATATATATATATTCTTGTGTGCTTTATAAATATCGGTGTTAGATATTTATGTGAATATATACCCCTCTACTGCTATCATAAGAGGTTGTGCAATGTGGGTGAATCCCCTGGCTAGTGAACACAGGGAGAGTATAGTCCGCAGGTCATATCGTCCGGTATTTTATTGTGTGATTTATTTTCGAGGTGGGACATTTTTTTTATGATTCGATCTCACTCTCGAGAAAATATGACCACCTCCACTATGCTCATGATTTTAATACCTAATTCGGTATTCATCTAATGCCTTGCGTTCTGATTTCATACGCATTTTTCAGTATGCATAGTTCAACCCATCAAACAATGGGGTTTTAATTCCATCAAAACCACCATAATTCATGCCTAACAATACAGGATCAAAACATAATAATTTAGCGCAACCCGCTCTGATACCAATTTGAGAATGATAAATGTATGTGTGGGCAAGAATAGTCTGAGCAAACAAAAATTATATTTTTATGTTTTTTGAATTTTAAAGATCAAAACTTAAGAAAACTAAACCCAATTAAACTTTTCACCAATTAAAACCGATTTGCTGCAAAAAGAAGATTTATTAAATTTTATCTTTTTAACCTAAAACTAGCATCTAGGTGATAAGGAGATAAAATAAATAAATCCAACACAACATACCGACGTACGAGAAAAACCAAAAAGGGAAAAATCTCGGACGGCTCAGCCAAACAGATCATTATGATAAGGTTTAATAAAGACTAGATAGTATACTTACTCAACGACTCGTCTCCCTCGCAAGCCTTGACGCTCTTCTATATTCTACCTTCAATCCACAGTGCAATGTAGGAGTCCACCCATGCAAGCTGCCATAATGAAAGAGTCCATGCATGCCTCGGTATCCACCGATGAGGCACATGTGACACCCCGCCTATTTTAACCACGCATGAGACACCCCATTTATTTTAACCATCGATTAGGTGTGCACATTAGTTGAGGGGTGAGCAATATCTCAAGAGAGTGCGACACGAGCTTAAATATAGAAAGTGTTCATGCATATTTAAAACTATTGCATTTTAATTGCTTGCTAAATATTTTCAAAAGGTTTTCTTGGGCTCTGACCCGTGTTAAAATATTTTTCAAAATAATTTTAGGTATCCAGCCACAGGGACGCCCAGCTTGATGATTCTTCCAGGGATGCATAGTTGCAGCATTGTGGAGGCTTGAAGGGCTTTGAATAGATACCTCAGTTATTCATTCCTACACTAGGATGTTGATTCAGTAGTTACATTTGGGCATGTTTCCCTTTTAGTTGATACATTTGAGTTTTATTTATCAGATGATGGGCTTGTATTTATTTTATTTCTCTAGACTTATGATTTGGATTTTGGTTTGGGAACCGATGGTTTATTTGGTATCTCTATTTATTTATATAGCTGTCGTGTGATTATTCAGTTTATTATACTGTGGATGGTTTGGTTATTTTATTTATTTTCTGCAAGTTGTTAAGCTAATGAAAAGATAAAATTTGGCACCGGCTTAATTTAACATAGGTGATTAGTAACTTAAAATGTTTTCGACGGTTAAGCTAAGAATGAACCAAATTATACCAATGTATATTTTGATAAGGTATTGATCACCCATGATTAAAATAGGCGGGGGGTCACTCTATGGCAGTCATAGTGGCGTTAATTGCTTGTGCCACGATAGAGGCCAACTATATTGTTGTAATTGTCCGTTGATGTGGTTGTGGTTGCGGTTGCGGTGCCTGTGGCTCCTGTCGAGCCTCTCTATTATCGGCTCTCGCCACTTCCCTCACCGGCTATCCTCTACTGGGTGGCATCTGAAAACAGATCGAATTGTATGAGTTCACAAATTACACAAATATAATAACATAAGAACGTAATCTCAAATGCATAATCATGAATGTAACAACCCTAATAATAGGGCTCTATGTCAAGGAACGCTACACTGAAAATATTGTAAGTCGTACAGATCCTATGAGCACTAGAACCTGATGCTCTGATACCATCTATAACACCCACCTATTTTAACAACGGGTGATCAGTCCTTTATCAAAATAAATAGGAATCTCAGTTGGTTCACTCTTAACATTACTGTCGAAAACTTATTAAATTATTAACCAACTATTTTAAATTAAGTCGATGTCAAATTTTATCTTGCATTAATATAACAACATGTGTAATAAATAAAATGACCAAACCATCCACACAATATAATAGTCTGAATCAAACACGCGATTAATAAATGAATACATAATACCGAATAAACCATCGGTTCCCGAAATGAAATCCAACTAAAAATCTAAAGTAATAAACTGAATCCAAACATAGTCTCACAAATGAATGAATAACTATAATACTGAATCGTCTAAAGGGGTAACATGCCCAAATGAAATATTGAAAAGTAAGTCCTAGTCTAGGATTGAATAACTAAAGCATTTAATCAAACTCCTGCAAGCCTGCACAAATGTTGCTGCTACGCATCCCTAGAATGAGTCATCAAGTTGGGCATCCTTGTGGCTTGACATCTAAAATATTTTGGAAAATAGATTTGACATGGGTTAGAGCCCAAAATCTTTTGAAAATATTTTGCAAGTATTTAAATCACAGTTTAAAAACAGTTATTGGATACACACTTTAGTTCCACATACACCCCTTTGAGTTCCTCACCTCTCATCTAAAGTGCACACCAAATGCATCCTACCTAGCTATGCTACCCATCCTAACTAGACCACACATCTAACTAACCACAAAAGATTTAGCTCCCCAGTACCGCCAATATGATACGTTACTGTACTACCAATGATTAATATTAATCGCATCTTATTATTGAATCATTTATTTAAGTTTCTCTACTTAAATTTCATTTAGATATACATAATCTATCGGTTCTACCATCACACATAAGTAGGTTAATTACACTTGTATATATCTATCACACTTATAATATATACAACTACGGCCATCCCCCGAAATGACCATTGTCATGCAGGCATACTCTGCTATCATGTCCATCTACCTCTCATACTAATCAAGGACTATCGGTTCGAAATTTCTCCTCGAACCCTAAATTAATTTACAAAGTATAACTTCTTATCGAATTTTCTCGAGCATTATTCTCTACCTGAAGGGTCCTAGTTACCCCTTAAGTTATTTCAGTATTTATAACATCTCTCTACTACTAGTCTGATCTTAGGTTCACTCACACTGTCTGTGACCCGTTCTAATTCTCGTGATATCATTATGTTTCAAATTATGATCGATAGGTTCTAGCCTTAATTCTCTCATTTTGGCAAAGCCTAAACTCCATCAAAGGTCTACTGGAATTCACTATGTCCCTTACTATAGTTTAAGAATAACCCAAAAGTCTATCGATTAATTATTCGCAAATTCGGGGAATAAACAAAAGAAACGGGGCAAATCTAGGTAACCAAATCGATTCAATGAAGAGACCGAATCGATTCGCCTATAGAATAGATTTGCTTTTTGGGCCGAATCGATTCAAAATGGTTCAGGTTGTCTTCTTCGTTACGCCGTTACGTTTTTGACCATTTTCTTCCAACACAAACACCAGAATTCATACCTAAACTCCCATGCAATCGAACCCAACATTAAACATGAGTATATACACAATTTTTAACGAACTTCCATAACTAAAACATCATTAAATCCATGTTTAACAAGATTAAATCTTTAATTAATTCATGCAAACCCTAGTCTCTCTTTTCATGCATGTTCGTCATAAAACCCAAAATATGATCACCCTTATCATCCCAAAAATCAGATTTTGAATCATTCACACCCAGAATCAAATCTTCTAATATTACTTCTAATCATTAACATGAATCAAGCCTAATAATTTATCTCAAACTCATGCGCTCATACTAGATTAAATCAATTTCTACCCTGGGTGTTATAACTAATTAAAACATGCAAGATAAACACTTGCCTTTACACTAGCAGGTCTGATTTTATTTTTGTGTGATGAAGATGTTCATCCCTTGCTTCCAATCACAATTTCAGTAACTTTGGTGAAGAGAAAAGATGTTGAACCTCCAAGAACTATCTTTTCTTCCTCTCTTGTGGCCTCCTCTCTCTCAAGATTGTTGTAACCCTACCCTAAACTCCTAAATGACCGAAATACCCTCTCGTGGTGTCGGTTTGGTCTAAAATAGCCCTGGGACCCTATTTATATGCCCGGGTATATTATTCCCACTATTTTGAGCCATTCGAAATCAACTGTGACCTCAAAATTACCATTCGAGTCAGTCTATGATAATTTCCTATCTCGAACTCATATAGTCTACACGTGACTCCCGATTGAGATATAATGTTGTAACATCACTATCACTCATTAGGACGCGAAATAATAAATTACTATTCACTTAGTAATTATATTCAATAAACATTAATCATTTTCTCTTCGATAAATATTTTTGTCAACACATAATGTTTAATTCCATTAAATTACGTCATGCGTGTAATTTAAAATTAACCAAATTCATTCAAATTTAAAAGCTCGGAAATAAGGGGTGTTACAGCTCAGCAGTCGTCTACGAATCGGAACACGAAATCCCTTCTTCATCGCAACACCACAAGCATGAATTCCACCATGTGTAAACAAAAAGTATGGAGTCCACTACACGAAACACGTTCTCTAAAGATGATGAGAAACAAACCTTGGTGCCCAAATTAAAGATATAAAAACATATGAATATTGAAATTTGGATTTTTAAACACAAAGAGTGAAACTAGGGTTTTGGAACTTTGGTAAACAGGTAGGGAATTAATTTTGGCCAAAAGTTCTATTAAAAAACTGAGTCCAACACGCCTATAAATAGTAAAACACAAATTTCAAGGTGGCAAACTCGTTTAAACGAGATCACACAGTTCATTCGAACGAGAATGAGTTTTCATGCAAACGAGAAGAAAGTTCGTTTGCACGAGAATCCTTTTCCGTTCTAACGAACTTCCAACAAGAATTCCACATAAATGCCTCATTTGATGTTCGTTAGATGCATGTTCCAATGAGATTCCAAACTCGTTCTAATAAGATCAAAAGTCGTTCTAACAAAACATTTTTTTCGTTCTATTGAGATTCAAATCTCGTTCCAACAAGATTAGAATATAAAAAAATCTTCAAAAATATTTAAAAATAGTTCCAAATGATTTTGTTCTAATAACAAGCACCCTTAAAAAAACATCCAAGGACCATATTCAAAATGCATTCATATTTGTGAGATCCTCGATAAACATAAAGACAAACTTGGCATGCTAAACATGGCATGATGTGTATCCAACTTCGAAGCTCGACTGTTACATTTCATCAAACACCCCATAGGCTTACGAGATCGAAAATATAAATCATAGCCTATGACTCAAATGTTTTATCCGAAATTAAGCCAATTATAAATCAATTGACTCAGTTGGAAATTTGGCATTACGGTAAACCCTCCCTATTGAGGGAGGGCATAAAAGATTACATCGATGAGCATTACTAGTGTTCATATAACATCCAAACTGCCGACCATCTTTCTAAAGTAAATATAAATGCAACACTAAACCTCGTGGACCTAGGCAATTTTTTGAACCACATACAACATGTGTTGTGTGTGTTCTTTGGTCTTCCCTATTAAGAACTTTCTTTTGCTTATACTCGTGTGCATTTAACATTCAAACTATAGGAAATTACCACTTATAATTTCCACAGAAAAAATATATACACCACAGTAATATCCTCTGAGAATTTTATATTTTTATATATGTTTGGGAAACGTGACAAACGACGGTGCACTACATGTCATCGCTTTATGTGCATACTAGTCGACCACTAGTTAATATAAATTATATCACGAAGTCATAATAAATCGTTAATGCCAGCACATAGGGAGGTCATACGACCGTTAATACCTGCACATGGGGTGTTTATATGTCATATAACTACAGTTCATAGTTATATAAGACGGAGGAGATTCTGGACTTGTTTTATCCTGCAGACGGTGTGATTGTACACTACATGCACAAAGAGGGTAGAGTCGTGAAACATCTTAAAGAGAGCGACCTAGTCCCCGACTCAACCCAAGAATCGTCTACTACAAATTTTATAAACAATCGAGGTAATATTATTTATTTTTATTGTGCAAACAATATTTGGATTTCAAAGCATGCAGTTCCGTAAGGACGTTATTTTATTGTCCTTTAACATTAAAGTATGTCGTATACTGCTACAACTGTCGAAGAAATATTCAAAAATATTCAAGCATCAAGACGGGCCCGAATATCAAAGTTCTTTAATAAGAAAAGCCTCTGCGAGACAAATTTTGGAAAGGCTGTGTTTAAGTACCATAACGATTCACTTAGAGTGTTGGGATAATTTTTGTAATATATATTCTAAGTGTTAGAGTGGAGTTTTTCGTCAAAGAATTTTTTCTAAGTGTAGAGGCGGACTATTTTCTGACGAAATAAAAAATATTTATTTTTTATTATCTCATTCGAGTGACAAGGCTACATCGCGCGAAGTCGTTTGAACGCACGTGTCATCGTTCGAGCAACACTGACATCTCATTCGAATGATCTACCGCCTTATATTTTCTATAAATTGGTTTGTCCAGCTTCGTTTTTCATTAGAAGACCTGCTAAATTTTCCAGTATGAAAACTGCTTTGGCATAATTATTGTCTTCTCACTTTTGAGGATTTAATCTTTTGTTTTCAATTCACAAACATCCCAATTATTTTATGTGAATTGTTTTGGAACCCAAGTACACAATTTTGTGAAAGTTTCTCTTCTAGAGAAGATATCTACTGTTGATCTAGGTGCCGCTTGAGGGAGGTAATATGCTTACTACGACTGCGAGTTATTGGGAGTACTCTTGGGTGTTCCTTACTGAATTGGAGTTACGGTTCTTGCTGACTCTAGACTGCGTGTCTATGTGATTGTTCCGAGGAGTGATCATTGCGGATTTCATTATATAATTGTAATTTGCGATTTATTAATTCATAGTGAAATAAAGGTTTTACCCGAAAGGTTTTTTTTCCCGAAATCTGCGTATCAACAACATATTCGTGATGGTTTGATTTCACCCATCTAAATGCATGTTTTAGGGTTTAATTAATTTGGTTTAAAGATCGACTCCAATTAAATAAGTTTGATGAAATTGGAAATTTGTGAATTAATTTGAATCAAGTATCACACATAGCATTCTCAAATTGGTATCAGAGCAGGCTACTCTAATTTTATTGAGTATTCTTATTTTCGCAAAATATTTGTGTGATATTGAATTTTTTGAAAAAAATCGCATTTTTTCGATGGAGCACTTATGTAATCGGATGCCCCCCCTTGATGGCATGACTCAAAGTTTTGATGATTTAAATAGTTTGAATTTGACGTTTGCTAAAAGAATTAAAGTTTTGGAAAAAGAAAATTGTCGTTTTAAATCCGCTATGTATGTTTTGCAAATGATTCAAAATCAAAGAGATTTTTATCGTGAGAAATTTATTTCTTTGGACCATGACTTTAATGCTTTAAAATTTTCCAAAAATAAGAGTGATGATAAAGTCTTATTTTTAGAAAAAGAATTGGAGGACTTTAAAAATTCTAGTATTTGTGTTTGTGCCAGTGAGGATAAAAATATTTTAATCGATGAGTTTGTGGCACTTGAAGAGACTCTTAGGGATAAGTGTGCGTATTTTAAGAAAGAACGTGATAACCTTCTAGGAAAAATTAAAAATTTATAAAAGGAGTCCCTAAAATTGGAAGAATCTAATTATTTTCTTGAGTCCAAAATTTGGAGTTGAAAAATTATTTAAATGACTCGTGTAGTTTGTGTAGTGATGGATCGTCGTGTTCTAATGCTACTGTTATTAAAGATGAGACCATTATGTGTTTGAGAGGGTCAACCATTCCCAATGACATTAGAAAAGGTCAACCCATAGGTGTCGTTCCACCCATTTACACATGATCACATTGTGGTAGGAAATGTCACCTTAGGCATTTTTGTTCTGATCTTCGAAGAGGTCCTAGTCAGTTGAAGTCTAGTGGTCCCTTGGTTTCCAAAACCCCTATGAGACGTTTCACATCTGTTTGGGTTAGAAAATCACTTTTAGAGGTTCTAGATGGTAAACTAGTTGATTTTTATATGCTTTCACACAATTCGTCTCTTGTCATATCATATCGTTGATTGCTTGCATGTTTTGTTTGTCATACGCTAGTTGTGTTTCATGTTATATGCTTGCTAGTGTTATGATAGGTGTCCTTTTTGTATTAAATTTTTGTTTTTGATAAATTTTTTGAAAAATACAAAAAGATTTTATTTTGATAAAATTTTTGAAATATTCAAAAAGATTTTTTGGTTTTGGTTTTACACCTTTTATGGATGGACACTTAGGATGACCAAGTCACAACAGCATTCCATTATTCATGTGACTATTTGATAGTGTTCTGAGACAATACATCATGTCATCCATGTTCTTTATAATGTTTGGAGTCATTAAGATGTAATTAGTTGTTACTTCCTACATGTTTAACTCATGATTTTCTTTATTGCATACATGCACAGATTTGTTTGATCATTGTGTTGTCTTATCAAACGTTGGGTGAGTGTTTTCATCTTAATTATGTCCTTAAAACGAACCAAGTGCAATAATATGAGTGTAATAAAAATAGTGCATGTAAGATCCATTGCCCGTGAGAAATTTTGTTTAGGATGAAAAAATGATGAGTGAGCACGGGAAAGGGCTGCGAGTGAATAATAATCACGTCGTGAAAGCCACTGTTTGAACAGAGACCGCACAAAAAATTAAGGCAATAAAAAGATGAAGTGTGACAAAATTTGGGTCAATTGGTTTTCTCTTAGTTGAGAATTTAGAACCTCATTAGAAAAATAAAAAGATTATTATTTATGAGGGAGTTTTGGATGGATATGTATCAATAGGTTTGCATGTCATTTGAAAAATTCTCGAAACGACATTAAATAGTTTTGGACGTTATTGGTGTAAAAATCACTTAGGCTTTGATTTGTTGATTTAATTTAGTCGAAGTCATCTAAATTCAACAATTTTACACCTAAGGATGTTTTTTATATTCATTCGTTGGGGTACACATATTCATCGTGCGCATATGCTTGATTGAGTTTTATTACCTATCGAATTTGTTCAAACACATTCATTCCATTTCCACGATTTGGTTGTCTTAGTGTAAATCCATGGTGTGCGGTTTTTGTAAAACAATTTTTTGTGTGAAAAAAATTCAAAAATCAAAAGTAGTTTGTGGAAGCCTTTGAGTTACATCTTTGCATGTGTGTAGTTTGATCCATTTGTGTTGTTTACCATGTTTATTTTATTCTTTTTCTTGTCTATTTCGGACAAATAAAAAGGGGGAGAAAGAATTATGATTTTATAGGGGAGTTTTGTAGTATGGGGGAGATTTGATATTTGATTTGATTTATGTTTATTATTTCAAACTCGATACGTCACGAAGGTATTTGTTTCTTATCTCATGTGTGTATGTACAAATTGAAGATCATTATTTACACACCCTGATGATGACAAAGAAAATTTGGAGATTTGACGAGTATTGAAGATTTTTGAAGAAAGTTTGAAGACTTGCAAATTAGTGCCTTTTCAGTTTTGGGTCCATGGGAGAGTATTAGATTTGTATAGGCATTTTGATTTGATAATTCGGATGTTTTTATTTTGTACCGGCATAGACATATGGGGAGATTTGTAAGGACATTATTTTATTGTCCGTTAATATTAAAGTATGCGTATACCGCTACAACCGTTGAAGAAATATTCAAGAGCGGAGTTTTTCGTCAAATAATCTTTTCTAAGTGTTGAGGCGGACTATCTTCTAACGAAACAAAAAATATTTATTTTTTAACATCTCGTTCGAGCGACAAAGGGATATCGTTCGAGCGACAAGGCTATGTCGTGCGAAGTCGTTTGAATGACATGTGTCATCGTTCAAACGACACTGACATCTCGTTCGAGCGATCTGTCGCCTTAAATTTTCTATAAATTAGTTTTTCCAGCTTCATTTTTCATTAGAAGACCTGCGAAATTTTCCAGTACAAAAACTGCTTTGCAGAATTATAGTCTTCTCACTTTTGAGGGTTTAATCTTTTGTTTTCAATTTATAAACATCCCAATTGTTTTATGTGAATTGTTTTGGAACCCAAGAACACAATTTCGTGAAATTTTCTCTTCTAGAGAAGATATCTGTTGCTGATCTAGGTGCCACTTGAGGGAGGTACTGGGCTTACTACGACTGCGAGTCATTGGAAGTACTCGTGGGTGTTCCTTGCTGAATTGCAGTTGCAATTCTTGCTGACTCTAGACTGCATGTCTATGTAATTATTCCGAGGCGTGATCATTGCGGCTTCCATTAGGTAATTGTAAGTTGCAATTTATTAATTCATAGTGAAATAAAGGTTTTACCTGAAAGGGTTTTTTTTTTCCTGAAATTTGTGTATCAGTAACATATTTGTGATGGTTTGATTTCACCCACCTAGATGCATATTTTCGGGTTTAATTAATTTGGTTTAAAGATCGACTCTAATTAAATAAGTTTGGTGAAATTGGAAATTTGTGAATTAATTTGAATTAAGTATCACACATAGCATTCTCAGGTTCACATTTGCGATATTCGTATGAGATGACAACTTATTTTGAGTAGTAGACTAAAATAAAGTATGCTTTTGATTTTTCGAATTCTCCATAAAACTCTTTCGCAAGATTTTTAATCACAATATCTAAATTGTCCCAACAATTTTAATACGATTCTATCGGCCATGGAGGTCGAAAAATAAATCTTATGGGCTTATATGATTATTTTTATTATGCCAAAAATGAAAAAAAGCCAACAAAGTTTTAGCCTCTAGAAATTATAAGTTTTGAAGTTGTACTCTAGAAATAACAATTTATCCCCTAGAGATATTATATTTCGAGAAGTAGAAAACTAAATTTAAGTATTTAAGTCAATCCGGAATCAATCAATAATTTCATACGAAATTAGAATTTGAACAATAATGAAACCCCTTCATGGAAGACTCTTAAATATGTGTAATCCATTTTTTTAGTGATGAATATGAAATATTATTTCACATAAGATGCTACTGTTTGAAATTAAATTGTCTACCTTTTTTAGACAATTCATTTAGAGACACTTGTGGTTTAGAAATCAAATAAAAATTTGATATTTGAAAATAAATGAAAATTTGTTATATGGAATCAAATTAAAGTTTGATATTTGGAATCAAATGAAAATGTGATATTTGAAAGAAAATAAATAAATATATATATATATATATGGAATCAAATTAATATTTGATATTTGGAAATAAATGAATTTTTTTTTCTATGGAAACAAATGAAAATTTGTTATACGGAATCAAATGAAAATTTGGTATTTAAAAGAAAATAAGAATTTATTATATGAAATCAAATTAAAATTTGATATAAGGGTAAATAATAAACATTTGCTCCTTATGCTATGTTTACTACAAAACTAAAATTGTTCAAATATTTTTTAAATATTTATATGAATTTACAGTTGGTAGTTTTCAACCACACTAAAGTAATCGATGATGGAAAGAAAAAAATCCAAAATTTTATGTTACAAATTTTATTAGAATATCATCTCAATTTTTTGATAATATATATACTGAAATTTCGTGAATTTTGGCATGCGTATAAGATGATGATATTATGAATATTGAGATTTGGAATTTTATAAAAATGAGCTATATATCTTTTATTATGATTTTTACAAATCTAATCCACAGTGCTGAAATTTTTGGATAACTTGTAGTAAAATGAGTTTATCTTAACTTATACTTAATGTTTTTTTAGTGATTCCAATTTTGTATAAAACTAGATTCATAAAGGATGAATTGTTAAAAATTGCATAAATTTTCAATGAGCGGTTTGGTCGTAGTAAAATTTCAAACTTGAAATTTTTTAATAAAATATTTTGAATCTAAATATTTTCTTGAAAATTTGAACCATGTTATTATTGTAAAGAGATTCTAAATCTTTTGTATATTTTAGCAGCTTTAAATGGGAAGGTTATGAAGTTCTGAGAATATTTTTGGGTGAAAAAAATAAAAAATGAATATTATAGAAATTGTGTAGTATGTATTCTATACGATTATTTGTGCAACCTATGGAAATTACATATAATACTTTGCACATCATGCGAATGATTTAATCATGATGAACAGAGAACTCATATGTTAGACTTTATTTTGAGCAAGTAGGATTTATGTGTCAAAATAATCATAATTGGGGAATTTTATCATATTTGAATTTGGTGCAAATATAATCTTTACTGTGACAAAGATATTCTAGTTGAATGATATGGAATAGAGCTTTAAACTCTAATAAGAAATATTATCTTGTACATTGTGAAAAATGATATATGAAAACGTATATTTTATTTCTTTAATAAATAGATTGTGTGATCTATATGTGACTCTTAAACCCTTGAAAATCTAAACTTATGACTAGAACAAACGAACTTGTATTTTTTGAATTGTCTATAATTGGAAGCATTAAGCATGTACTAATTTAAGAAATATGATTAATTCTTATTTAATATTGAAACTCTATGAGTTTAGATTACATTTTATGAATTAAAGATAGAGTGAGGGCACATCAAATGTAGCTTCTCAATGTTATACCTAGAGAATAGTGGGGGCACTTACCTCCCAACTATAATTGAAGAACATTTGAATAGAATCTAAAACTTTGGTGTTAGAAGAGAACTTTTAATTTTTTGCGTTGTGACTTAAAAATAAAATATTTCTTACACTGCTGAAAAGGATTTCGAAAATCCTTAGAGAAGTCATGTCATAAATATTTGGTTAAATCCCCTGAAATGAGCTAGAAATTAGTTTGTAATTGACTCTTATAACTTTAAGATAATAAGGAGTATGCATCTCCTTTGAAGTAATAATGAGACAATTATAATTTATTAATATAATCTTTGATTTATCTATAGTAAGATAACTCAGTTATACACAATGCATGTTAAATTATTCCCATGAAAATGGAGTAACTTCATTTAATTTGATTGTCATTGATATTATACATGGTGTTGAATTAAAATTAAATGTATATATTATTGATTTTCGAATGGTTGCCTATGTAAGAAACTTACTTGGACCAACTTGAGGTTGGAGAATTTATGAATATGGAAGGCAACAATAAATGACATGATATTTTGATCATTCCAAATCATCAAATGAGATTGAATTGATAATGATATAAATGGTGTTTATCATTAATTATGTTAAAATATAAATTTGCTATTATTTATTTATGCAAGTATGATTAGATAATATTTGATTATGATATTTTATTGCCTAGAAACCAAATTTATGTCAAGTCATAGTGTTGGCATAACGAGTTTCGATGAAACAATAATATTACTTACTAATATTACAAGGCCAAATATGTTTTATTAATAGCTCTAGAACCTTAAGATACAAGAATATTCATTTATTAGATATATGTTTATTGTGAACCATCTTGTACTCCACATGACCAAAGTATAAGAACGGCATATACAATGTTAAGAAAGATGAATACGCGAACATCTTAAGTAATCTCCACTGAGTTACTAACTACTGTTAGCTTGGAATTGTTTATTTTTTTGGAGTACTATAAAGGTTTATAATTGAAAAGTTCATTCTTATTTTGATAAAAAAAAAATATGAACCTAGAATTGATTATGAATCAATTAATAAATATGTGTCTAACACATATTATGATATTATTTTTTTAAACCCCAAGAAATATTAATTATTGACATAATTAATGATGGAGTTTATGATGATACCAATAGTTATGCTAGTGGAGAAATAAAAGGTTAAAAGACCTATTATAAGATGACATTTATGAGAGAGATTGATACCAGTCATTTTATCTACAATAATAGAACCATTGTTATTGTAAAATTTTAGAACCGTTATTATAGCAGCAAGAACGATAAATATGTCGTAAGCACAAAATAATTTGAGAACTTAAAACTAATGAATTGTGAGTGTGGATTATGTTCGGATTGATGAGAACAGAACCTAACTTATCCGTTGACGGAAGGATTAGTGCAGGAGAAGATATTTATCACTTCGAACGGGATGGGACTAAAGTCCATTGATAGTTGAATCACTTGTGATGGTAACTCAACCTATAAACTGGAGGTCCTAAGAAATAGGTTCAAAGGATAATAACAAGTTACAAATGATATGGGTTGAATCATGTTAATTATTATTTACGGAGTTTTACTCCGAGTTCATTCCTATTGAGCATGATATCCTGAAGCGAGTTAAGGTTGAGTTAATTATAACTCTTAATGAGGATCTATAGCTCTATTTTTAGTGGGATATCTATCTACGGGAGTATCCTTGATAGACTCGTCTATGTGAATGTGAAAATGTGGCAGCTTCCTATGATAATTTTGGACAAATTCTCTAGAGCCTTTCACGTACTGGGATAAAAGCACATGATCGTAACGTGTTGGCTTGAGGACTATACTCAAGTCGGGTTGTGGGGGGATATTTTCAGAGATAGAGTTCAAAACTACGAGTTACTCTAATATAATTTGCATCATCTTTACTACGTAAAGGTTCAAATCGAAAGACACATTTGCTTATGCACAATTCTATGAATTATTGCTGAATAAATTTTTAAAATTTACAAGTGAGGGATTGTTGGAGTTTGTTTTTTTGTGAGTGTAAACTTTTGAAAAAAGGTGAGAACCCACCCATAAAATCTACGGCTGAAATTATAACTCACTAAGCCACTCATTATCTCCCATTAGCCTACCTACTATCAACCCACAATTATAACACCCACATTCAGCCAGCTATAAGGAAGTTTTTTTAGCTTAGTTTGGGAACAAGAAGAAAAAAGAATAGAAACGGAATAGAAAAATACTCTCACATTTTCGTTTTGAGGAAAAAATTTATTCCCCCAAACTGAAATTGTGATATTGAGCAATAAATTATGAATGGGTGTTAGTATATCATGAAACTACATTGCATAGTTATATAAGACAGAAGAGATTCTGAGTTTGTTTTATCCTGAGAACAGCGTGATTGTACATTACCTACACAAAGAGGGTAGACCCGCGAAACGTCTTAAAGAGAGCGACCTATTCCGCGACTCAACCCAAGAATATTGTCTACTGCAAATTTCATAAACACGACTCACACGACTTTTTAGCGGGATTGGGTGGAGCATTAACGAATCGAGTTTGGATTTGAGGCATATACCAAAGAGTCCCTCGAACATTTTTTAATACCCGATTAGTCCAAGCCTTTTTATTTTCTCTAAAAAATCTTTCACCATGCCGCTAGCGCGGACCTTTAAAGATAAGAGAATAAGGGACTTTTTGGTATAAAATAGAAGGCTTGGATTAAATGTGTATTAGAAAATGTTTGAGGGAATTTTTGATATTTGATCCTTTGGATTTAGCCATCCTCGTTTGATACGCCGTATAAGGGGTCCGGATAGGATAGGATAAGAGTCGGATTGGATAGGATAAGGATGGATGGTATAAGGGTTATTCCAATACTGCGTTTGGAACAGTTCCGAATAAGAAGACGGGATGGGATATATTAATACAGTCATGTGTTTGAAATGCTCCGGATAGGACTAATTTATCTCCAGTTTTCCAAAAATGCCCTCCTTTTGTATTTAATAATAAAAAAATACAAAAATATATTGTTATTACATATTTTAACTCAATAACATAATATTTAATTCTACGTGAGATGTTAAAAAAATAATATTATGAGATAAAAATATGTATTTGTATCTGTATTTATAATTTATACACACTCAACCACTAGTAATCACTTACACGCATACAAAAATCATGTGTACACAAACTACCCACCATAAATAATGAGATAGTAAAACTGGTTGCTTACTATCTTCTCTTTCGATTCAAAACAAATCAGTTGCAGAAAATTGCTTGAAGTCACAACTGAATAACATCGATTTTATCCAAAATAGTCATCGGAAACATACAGAAACAAATAAATTGAATTATACACAGCTTTCAACTTGCCTAGCATATAGGTTAATAATACATTAAAAAAATATGTGTAACAAAATATTAGCGGTGAATTAACAACACATAACTTTCAACTTGTCTAATAGGTGACTTAACATAATATTTACATCAATTTAAATCAAAACAGTAGTTCATGATAAAGCAACAAATAGGAAAAAAAATGAGGTTACCTACCGTGATGAAAAATATGAATGGAGAGTTATGTGAATCAAAGGGACCGACCGCTGCTATCTAATACTTGAGATAGTGCAAGTTGCGTGAGTTTTTTTTATAACTTAATAAGGGTAGAGTAGTAATTTTTAATCAAATTTTGACACCGTATAATTTTATACGACCTTAGAGGTGGGATTTTTTTATCTCACTACTTGTGGGATAAGGAGCTCACTTTGAATAACTTATCCCATCTCATATCCTATCCTAAATTACACCAAACATTAGATAGGATAATTTTAACCAATATGAACCTCTTATACGGCGCATCAAACGAGACCTTAGTGTATATACACGACACGACTCATCGAGGTACGACTTGAACCCGATCCAAACACGACACGGTACACACAAAAGGCTTAATGTGCAATAGACGTGATTTTTACACGAACACGATTATACCAGGCACGAAACCGACCGGATACGATCCATTGTTTCATTGATTTCTAGACAAAACAAAACGAAGTAAAATGACAGTAAAAATATTCGTGTAAATTTTGATTCACAAACTGTAAAATTAGCAAGCCCATCTAGCTCAGTTGGTAGAGCACAAGGCCTCATGACTCTTGTGGTCGTGGGTTCGAATCCTACGATGGGCGAAATATTTTTGTTCCCCTCGTACAAAACAGCCTTGAAACGGCTTTAAAAAGATTCATCCAAAATTGGTTTATGGGCCTCATGATGACCTTTGGTTAGTGGACTAGTAATTGAGCAATGGATTCTGGTAAAGTACCATAAAATATCTTTTGCGCCTTGTTTAAAGGATTTTTTAAATCTTAATAAAGAGAAATAGGCATATATCTTTATGGGTGAGTTTCTTTGATTCGATTCTGTAAGGTAGTTTTATTTTATAGATTATGTACTTTTGGAACTTAAAATAATATTGATTATGGATATAGGACAACAAATATTTCGTTTTTATTTTTAGTCCCTATTTTCAAATTAAAGGGACATGTGGCATGTTGTGATTGGTTGACGCTTTATGAAAATGGGTCCGCATTAGCGGCTTTAATCAAAAATAAGGATTAAAACTATAAATAAAATATTTGTTGCCCTACTTCCAAAATACATATTACAGTGGGGCCTAAATTTACAAAGCCTCTTTATTTTAACTCACTTATTTTTTCTAAGCACCCTAGTTTTATTATACCCATAGTGTTAGGATGATTTTTTATTTACCCACCCCATTCCATTAGACGGTTTAAATAAATATCAAAATATACTTTAAACACACATGCACACATGCAGAATATTTTTCTCCATCTTTGATACTTTTCATTTATTCAGTAAACTTTATTTCTTTATTTTTTTACCTTTTTCCTTTTTTTAACTTCCTCATTGGTTTCTTTCTTCTTTCTTTATTTTGTTCATCTTTTTTTTTCCTTTCCTTGTATTTTTATTATTTCTTAATAAATTTTTCTTTGTTGCTCCTTTTTGTGGTTTGTTTTCCCCCATACAACATGCACGAAAAAAAACTGGCTTAAAACAAAAAAGAAAAAATATGCTTGCAACTTTCATTGTACTAAATAATGACATAAACATTAAAAAAAAATAGATCAGCCAAGCTCTAATGCGGACGTAACTTGCGAATTTAACTTGTGGACGAATTTTTGTGTATTTTTTAAAAATAGCAAAAAATCAAATTTTGACTTGATTTTTTTTCTGTAATATTTAAACATTTCAAGGGACTCCTGTAAAAAAAAATCAGTTCAAAATTAATTGTTTTGTTATTTTTAAAAAATCGATCAAACATGTCAGTTTTTAAGGGTTTTTTTTAAATAGTAAAACATTTCATTTTGAGCTGATTTTTTTTTTACAAGGGTCCCCTGAAATGTTTAAATACCACAGAAAAAAAATCAAGTCGAAAAAAGTTTTTTACTACTTTTAAAAAATACGAAAAAATCCGTCCGTATTTTAAATCTGCAAGTTGCGTCCGAAGTGCTCACATATGTTAATGACTATCGACAGAGAATGTATACAAGCTACATCCCACTGTTCTCCGTTTTTTTTCTTATATGTTCAAGACTAAGGGTCGGATACAAAATATTCTTTCTATCACAACCCTGGAGTAGTATAATTCCATTGTTCTGTTTTAATCACAATCATATAAAACAAGTCTTAAATCCTAGATTAATAGTTGTAGAGACCCTCTGTTCTCTATTTTTTTTTTCTTTTATGAGATATTATTTTACCATACTATGCGCACATGGTCAGATATGAAATCTTTTCCAAGAGGCTCTCTCAATAGGAGTAGGCTCAGGTGGGTTATCACAACCCATGTCATAGCTGATTGTTATGAGTTGTAGCAGTGGGGACGAAGGCAACACATGAATAATTGATTTTGAGTCGAAAATATAAAATGTAAAATAGGGGTGGTCTAATTAGAGTGTAAGAATCCTATTACATTTAAAATTGTAGGGAATTCGAAATCTTAACAAGTTAAGAACACTCTAAATCTAGAAAAACCATGCAAGGGAATATAAATAAAGAGAAAAAATAAACATTTTAATATGTACAACACCAGTTTAAGGGGTTATTCGTAGCATAATCAAGTTACTCGAGCTAGACACTAACCCGACGTGTTTAATGTTTATTGTCCTTGTTAACGGGTCGTGTCATATTCAGGGTTGTGTTCAGAAATGATTCAACCAAACCCGCTAATACCAGAGGCCGAGCCAGAAATGGTGGGGGTAGAAAATATTTCTCTATAATGAAGGGTGGAAATCTATAAAAAAAAATGTGTAAATATTAAAATTTATAGGGGTAAAATTTGCAATAAAAATGGGGGCCAAGGCCACCCCTTGGATCTGCCATTGGTTTGAATCCTGTTAGCGCGTCGTGTAAGAGATCGCTAACCGTAAATGCAGTGGAATGTTATGTATGAACAAATATTCAACTGTATTGAAGGTGTTCTCATCCTCTTCTCATTATTCAGGTCAAATTGTATAACAAAAATACAATACTCGGGGAGAAGTAGTAAATATTTCTTGAGACGCGTATACATGTAGAAGCACAAAATTACATGGCCAAACTGCATGTGTTAGAACATTTACTACAAGGATAACACTTTCATCTCCCAAAAGATTTGTTTTGTATATTTTGTTCCGAAGGGGCTTCATTCTCATTGTTTCCCATTTTGAGAGCATAACGGATGGTAGAATTTACCTGTTTTCTCAATCTAGCATTATCAATAAAGATTTGAGTCACCATCTTTCTCAGTTCATCATCTATGGTCCTCGAGTCATCGTCAACCACGCCCGTGTCATTAGCAACGGTTGAAACAACATCCTTATCATCTCGAGTCAAGTCATTTGCCTGATAAGATTTTCAGGGGAAAAAGGGTATAAACTTGTAATGTGAAAAAAAAAAAACTGAGACTAAAAATTTAAGGGAGACGTATCTAATGTAGAAGCATACATAACAGATTGCGTGGTCTGAATTAAGTACCTTGTTAATGGTTGAAATTAGACTTCTGTAATGACATAATTGTTGTTTAGATTTTAACGCTTTTTCATCACTAAATGTTGCCTTCGGTGATAAAAAAAAGGGCTTTTTTTTACTTTGCCCCAAGAGATAATGCCATAATTAGACAAAAAAAAAACCACATGCATAACGTACAAGTGAGTTAATGCATAAAGTACAAGCAAAATGATGCACATACCGGGGGTTCAGTCTAATTTTTGAAAAAGCGAGGGATTATGTCTAATTATGGCATTATCTCAGGGGCAAAATGAAAAACTCCAAAAAAATACATTTAGCAACAAAAAGTGTCCAAAGTAACAAACAACAATGATAATACCCGAGTCTAATTTCAGCCCTTACTTGAGTAAGGGAGGAGGGGGGTGGGGTGCTGGGCTGGGTGAAATCACAAAATTCCTACTGCTAAATCACACATTTAATAAGTTTGAACTTTTAAATATTTCTGAATACAGGGGAGGAAAGTAAAAAAAGAACTCTAAAAGTTTGGGTCAGTAGCAATGGCGTCTCGATGTTTAAATTTTCGTAATTCAAACCCTAAAGTAAATAAGTGAAGAATTTAACGTTTAAAACCTGGCAACTTACGTGGCACCAATAAAACACTCACACAATGAAGTACAGAGTTTTCCATATTTCTTCATTTATTGTAATTCAGGATTTAAATTAGAAAAGGATTTAATTTGTGATAAACCCCCAAAAAACTAACATGAGATGATAAAATTTAATTAGAAATAATGAACAAACTTATTCAACCATTCAGGTCGTCTCAAAATTAGTGAATATCAAATTACCAAGTATCCTCATCATATCTAAATGAATAATATGAACCTAATATTTAGTGTCATTATCCTCACATTAGTATTCTTTTACAATGGCTATTATAGTAGGGGTGACTAAATCCTAACACTCGAGAGTCGTTACAGAGTCGCATATAGGCGAAATGGATACCACCAACATACGCAGGGCACAGCTAATTAACTTATAACCGAGATGGGTGTTATCCCACAGGCAAGAAAAAACGTTCTCAGTATAGCCAAGATTGCAGTTCCCATAGGCAAGGGGGCTAATTGAAACCTGAGATAAACAACATTCTCGATAATGGTAATGAGAGCATTCGAACAAGCATAAAATATTAATTCAAACCATGAAAGTCTTTGTATCTAACTAATCGAATTCGAGCTGGGCAGAATTTAAATTCCTTTTTGGGACCTCTTGAGGGGGTTTGCTTGGGGTGTAGATGGTAGTGAAATCTGGGATGGGTTCAAGAGATTGTCCCTCAAGACGAGCTCCTTGAAGGAATCAAGGCAAACATTGAGAGAACTTTTCTACACAGGAAGAGAGCGGTGTAGAAACACCGTGATAGAAAACCATTAGAATCACAATTGCATCATCCTCAACTTCCAAAGGGTAAAGAGTACCACCCCACCCCACCCCCCAAAAAATTCTTGTAATAGGCCCTAGGCTCACTGTATATTTGAATGAGAACACCCAAGCAACACCATGGATATAGGCTTTGTCAAACCACATATTATGTGTCTGTATATTTCTCTCTCTCGTCCATCCTATGAGCTCTAGTTAAGCTTCTTCAAAATGAGTTACGTTTCGGTCCTCAAGATCTTAACCCACCAATCACTACCCTCCTCCTATAGGAGGATAGAGAACCAGATCTTGTTGGTTTGTCGACGACACCCGAGCCCATTCAGACCTCAAAATCTGGAACCATCTTCCCTCATTTACCGTCTTCAGCCACGGTTAACTTTATGACATATCCCAACAACTTAATATCCGAGAAACAAGTCACCATGTTCAGTAACCCTTTCAGCTGATAACAACTAAGCCTAGTGCAAATCTAGTCATAATCATACCCTACCAAATAGTTTGAACCCAATATTACGAATCAACACAAGTTGGCAGAAGACATGTTCTTTTAGCCAAGATAATACACCCCTCTGTGATACCTTTCATCTCATACAAACCATCCCTTCCATTTAATACACATCCCCTTCATATTATATTCTCATTAACCACTCACCAACGCGCACCAAAACATCTCAATATATACACCTCACCTCATTTACTACAGACACATTATCATTACTCCCTCTCCACTAATTTTTGAACCAGCATTTATTTATCTAAACATTCACCTCAAGAACTCACTTTGATATAGAGAATGAGCATTTATTATTTCACCCAACCACTCAAGGGCTCAACCTTCTTTATCACTGCTCTCGAGAGGCCATTATTACTATTATACCTTTTTCTATAAAAGGGAGTCGTTGAGTGGGTTGTGTCTCCATATCCTCTTGGGATCTTTCCCTCAAAAAGGGGTTACATCCTTACTTACCAAGTTAGCCGACAATAAAAATACTAGTTCAAGGTCAATTTTACACATTTCTTGAATACACAAATTTAGAATTTAACTAAAAATGATAACTCTCAACGACAAGTGTCAATGATGAGAACCTAAAGTCAAGGGTGATGAACAGAACATACATAGGGACGGGATATAAGAAGTACCTCTGTTAGGAGGAGGCCGATTTTGTTGTCAGATATTGCTAAGAGATCCATGGCATCTGGTAGTGATGAATCCAGCACTAATTTATCTTCATTTTCATTGAGTAAGTTAATGTTGCACTCTCGCAGCCGATTGTGCAGAATCTCACATTCATGAAGCAGCTTTCTCCGAGCAAATTCCGCATGCTTGTTGTTTTGTTTTTCCTGTTTAAGGAGTCTCTGGAAATACACACGTAATTTTAACAAATATAAGTTTAAACCCTCTGCAATTCACAACAAAGTCCATAACCAACATGAAGTATTGGTGGACTGACATTAAAAAGTGATTTGTTTTAGAAGTGAAATAGAACATATGAATTTCTAATGTCTTATTCGCAAAAATTAATAGAGAAGAACTATAGAGTTAAGGATCAAGGGAAGATAGTGTTTAATACCAGTGAATTTATGACCAAACAAACAAAAGGCATAATGATTACTAGATTCAAAATTTGATAAGATTTCACATACCCTAATTTATTGTGTGACATACGAGATGACAATGCTTAATATCAGCAGATATATGATCAACACATACAAAAAAAAAGGAACAGTTAATGATTTAAACGGAATGTGGAAGCATAAATAACACACAACATATCGATCTTAGTATCGATGATAAAAACAAATCTCAATACTGCTAATAGTCAAGAGAATTACTCTTATTCATCAATC